>CM066169.1:1690000-2272500 GCA_033629205.1 Lithocarpus polystachyus
GGACTCTTTTAGAAATGGTTAGGTCCATGATGAGTTACTCAACTTTACCTATTTCTTTTTGGGGTTATGCCTTAGATACAGCAATACATCTTTTGAATTTAGTTCCATCAAAATATGTTCCCAAAACACCCATGGAATTGTGGAGTGGGCGTAAGCCTAGTATGAAATATCTCCACATTTGGGGTTGTCCAGCACATGTGTTAAAAGGAAATTCTGTTAAGTTGGAACCAAAATCAAAAGTGTGTTTGCTTGTGGGTTATCCAAAAGAAACTAGGGGTTATTTATTCTATAGTCATAAAGATAACAAAGTTTTTGTTAGTACAAATGCTAAATCCTTGGAATATGACTATATGAATAATTTTACTCCTAGAAGTAGAGTTGTCTTGGCTGAAATGAATGAACCTGTACTTGAACAACCGATAGTTGAAACTAGGGATGATGTGGCTGTATTGGATACACCACAAGATACTACTCATGAGATGTCTAGTACACAGGTGCCTCGTCGTAGTGGAAGAAATGTTAGGCCACCTATAAGATTCATAGGTCTTGGAGAGACTTATGAGGCTATCTCAGAGGAGGCCGAAACTGATCCTTACACTTATGAAGAAACAGTAAATGATATAGATACACATCATTGGGTCCAAGCTATGAAATCAGAATTAGATTCCATGTATTCCAATCATGTTTGGGATCTTGTAAAGGCGCTTAACGGCATTAAACCTGTTGGTTGCAAATGGGTTTAGAAGAGGAAGAGAGGGATAGATGGAAAGGTTGAAACCTTTAAAGCAAGGCTAGTGGCAAAAGGGTATACTCAAAAAGAAGGTATTGATTATGAGGAAACCTTTTCACCAGTAGCAATGCTTAAGTCTATCAGAATTCTCTTATCCATTGCTACTCATTATGATTATGAGATTTGGCAAATGGATGTCAAGACTGCATTTCTTAATGGCAATCTTGAAGAGGAAATCTATATGAAGCAACCAGAAGGTTTCATAGCAAAGAACCAAGAGCATATGGTATGCAAGTTGAATAGGTCCATTTATGGACTTAAGCAAGCATCTAGGTCATGGAACATCAGATTTGATCAAGCAATCAAATCATTTGGTTTTGAACAAAATCTTGATGAACCATGTGTGTACAAAAGACATCAAGACAAAGTAGTAATGTTCCTAGTTCTTTATGTTGATGAAATTCTACTCATTGGAAATGATGTAGGTGTAATGTCATCAGTAAAGGTTTAGTTGTCAAGCCAATTTGATATGAAGGACTTGGGTGAGGCTAACTTTATTCTAGGGATCAAGCTTTGGCGAGATCGGAAGAATAAGATGTTAGGCTTATCACAAGCTGGATATATAGATAAGGTTCTAGAACGGTTTAGCATGCAAAACTCCAAGAAAGGATTACTTCCTTTCAGACATGGAGTTCCTCTGTCTGATGACCAAAGGCCTAAGACTCAAGAGGAAGAAGATATGATGAGACAAATTCCTTATGCTTCTGCAGTGGGAAGTCTCATGTATGCCATGCTATGTACTAGACCACATATCTGTTATTCAGTTGGCATGGTCAGCCGATATCAATCAAATCCAGGACTTAAACATTAGCAAGCTGTAAAGCATATTCTTAAGTATCTACGGAGAACAAGAGATTATATGCTTGTTTACCATAGTGAGGATTTGATTCCAATTGGTTATACAGATTCAGATTTTCAGTCAGATCTTGATTTCAGAAAGTCCACTTCAGGTTGTGTGTTCACCTTGGGAGGTGGAGCCATTAGTTGGAGGAGTGTTAAGCAATCTTGTATTGCGGACTCCACCATGGAGGCTGAATATGTTGCTGCTTGTGAAGCGGCAAAGGAAGCTGTTTGGCTCAAGAAATTCCTTTCTGATCTTGGTGTTATGAGAATGGAGCAAGTTCCCATTACATTGTTTTGCGACAATAATGGAGCGGTTGCACAATCCAAGGATCCAAGTAATCACAAGAAAGGAAAGCACATTGAGAGAAAGTACCACATTATTCGAGACTTTGTTGCTCGAGGAGATGTAGTAGTAGCAAAGATTGACAGTGCAAGTAATCTAGCAGTTCCCTTTACCAAAACCTTGCCACAAAGGACTTTTGAGTCACATTTGGAGGGAATGGGAGTTAGATTAGTGCACAATAGTCTTTAGGGCAAGTGGGAGATTGTTAGGATATATACCCTTAAATCCTATTGTATTATGCTATGTATGACATTTTGTATGACTTAATATTATGATTAATAAATTTATTTTATTATTATCTAGAAAATAATGATAACATGAATATTTGGACATTATCATATAGTCCATGAGATGCATAGTATGTGATTTATGTGATTTAGTCACAAAAGATATAAATCACAAGTTCTTTGTAAACTCAGAATTTTAGTTCGTAGTCGGTGATGAAATTGGGCGTTTCATCTGCGAAGACTATAACATGTCAACTAAGATGATTTATCTTGATCATAGAAGTGGAGACTTCTGGTTGGTATGTTGATATGTTTTAAGAGTTAAGACATATTGAACTGGACCGCTGTGAGATTTATTATTCTTCTAACGACTGTCAAATGAATAATAAATACTTGTATTCACATGAACTCTTAATCCTGAGAGAATAATGGACATGATCATGAAATGTAGGTTGCTTTGATATATCAGGAGTGAGATCTAAAGTTACGATCAAAACCTCAGTATGTTGGGCAGCCACATTTAGTGTTGATGGAACATATATTCTCAAGATGGAATTCATAGTCTCTTAACGGAGATATAAAATATTCCCTTGAGATAAGTTTAATGGGTTCAGTTATTCAGAGAGTTAGGCCTAACCACTTTAGTAAGACTAAAGTATATATTTATGGAATTGGATTTCATAAATATATGATGAATAACCTAAAAGGATTAAACCGGGTACTCAAGGATTAAGATGTAGTAATTTACAAAGTGGCAGTCTATATTCATGATTTTGTATTACTACGAATATTTTATGAAGGGGTTGTGTGTATAATAAAGTCTTGGGATATAATTTAATAATAAGACCTAGAGTGCAATTATATTTATATAGTGGTATTAAATATAATTAATGGTAACTTTGGGCTTGTCAAGAGTTGATAGAAAAGCCCAAGGCCCATTGGAGCTAGTGTCTTATTGGTCCCTTTTGGTCCCACTCCAAGCCACACACTAAAGCCCAATTGGAAAGGCCCAATAGGCCGGCCCAATTAGATAATCAGTTGGTTATAAAAGGAGAAACATATAGAATTTTTTCATAAAAAAAAAGAAAAAAGAAAAAAAAGGAGACATCATTGTGAAGTAGTGTGTATGTGTGAGTGAAGTCACTCAATATTCTCCTTTAGAAACTCATTGAGAGACCACACTTCTTGGGCATAAAGTGGAATTGGAGTGAAGATTGAAAGTGTTCCCAAGCATTTTGAATCTTTCGTTTTTGAATTTCACCGCACCAAGGTACGCAATTTCGTTCTTGAATTCTGAAATTTATATAGTGCATGTTATCAATCATGAATGAAATAGATCCATTTGATTGCTTCCGCTGTGCGTTTTGTATGAGATACAAAACCAGATTATCCCACAATATAATATAACCCTTATATATTACATGCAAGCCTTATATATTACATGCAGGCCATCCTTAATATATAAGCCTTAATATATATAATACACGGCTTCTTCAGGCAGTGCAAACATTTATACATTGTATAGTCATATTAATCCACAAAGAACATTCAAGCCTCTAAAACCATGCGGTGCATAGCCATGTAATGAATGATCCGTGCAAGCCTTAATATATTAGTCTTGAATTCATGCAGATTGTCAATTCATGCAAATCGATGTCCAAGCGGTGCAACAAAAACCAAGTAGTGCAAAAACTACTTTCATGCATTGGACGGTTACAAACTTATACCGTGCGCATGGCAGTTAAACGAACAATTACTATCAATGATCAATATCCACTTCAAGACAATTGATTCATTCAACCCTTGGCAATTTTGAATATTGGACAATTCCTCTTCCAATGTCCTTTCTCACCACAATGGAAACACTTTCCATTGTTTTATATATTTTATATATATATATATATATAATATATTTTATATTTTATTATTAAAATATAATAAAATATATTTATTATAATACTTTAAAGTATTATAAAATATAAAATAGAATAATCATCAGTAAATATAATACTCTATTTATTATAATAAATAGAGTATTTATTTATGATAATACTATAGTATTATATAATAAATAAATATACTTTAGAATATACTAAAGTAAATAAATAGGTTTTATATAAAGTTATAATTAACTTTATATTAATACTTTAGTATTATATATAAAATATAAAATATAAAGTATTATATTAAATATACTTTTGTATATTTAATATAATATAATTTATATTATACTTTTATTACTTTTATTATATTTAATACTTTTATTAAATAAAAGTATTATATAATTTATATTATACTTTTATCATAAATAAATATACTTTATAATAAATATAAAGTTAATATATTTAAATATATTAACTTTATTATATATATAAAATATAAAGTATTATATATATTATATATTAACTTGATAATACTTTAGTGTATTATAATACTTTATAATACTTTAGTGTATATACTAAAGTAATCCTTTCTTATTATAAATATACTTTAAAATACTAAATACTTTAAAGTATTTAGTATTTTATACTATTTATTCATATATTTTATATTATAATACTTTAGAGTATATATTTTAATACTTTATAGCATATATTATAACTCAAAACTCCATAGCACCCAATTATATATTCATGTATTATCCCTAGCTGTGTGGGATTTGGCAATCATATTGTCTACGTAGACTTCGATATCTTTATGCATGATATCATGGAACAAGGTTACCGTGGCTCATTGATAAGTTGCTCCTGAGTTCTTCAAGCAGAATGGCATGACATCATATGTATGAATGGGGAATGCTGTCTTGGCTTTATCCTCCTCGGCCATCTTGATTTGATTGTGGCCTAAGAATCCATCCATAGCAGTATTATTGACCAGGGTAGCGATTTGCGTCAACAAATAATTATCCTTGGGGCTGGCCCGGTTCAAATCCCTGTAATCAACACACATGCATACTTTCCCATCTTTCTTAGGCACGAAAACAATGTTGGCAACCCAATCTGGTAGGACCAAGCAAAGATCACTTTGAACTCTTTGAGTAGCGCTATATGCTCAGGCTTCACATCTTTAGGAAAGTTTACCTCAATTTTGACAGGTTTTTCATTCTCGCCTTCATTGGCAAGGTTAACCATTTCTGTCTCTTCTATGTTGGGCTTGGACCCTTTGCTCTCTCTGTTTAGAGCTTCCAAAATATCACGAGGGAGACTCAAAATTTCCTCTAATCCTTCAATGTCATGTTCCAAGTCTATTGTCTCATTCATTTCATGAACATCCTCGTTATGGCAATGGGACAATGTACCTGCTTGGGAATTAGAATAGATCCTATAGAGCGGAACATATACAAGGAAACATAAGACAATTTGCACACACATATTCATAGGAAAGCAAATAAAGAGATAAATACAAGGATTTCTTGAATAATACGCTAGATAATTTCATTAGTGGATTATAGATAGGGGGATAAAAAAGTTCATGCCTGATAATGATAAAAAGGGAACATATATTTTTGGAAAATGAATTGCAAAATGAAAACTAGGAATGTAGGAAATAGGAAATAAACATGTAAAACAAACTAGATATGCTATTCCAACTCTTTCAGGAAATTGGAGGACTCAACCACACGATAATGGAATACTCCTTACTTAGCCGATGCAACCACAGAGCTAGGCTCGGTGATCTAATGGCCTATTGTCTCGCTTGGCACATAAGGCCTGATAGTAGCAATCCGATCTTCCTCACATGATTCCTATGCTACTTCTGATCTGGTGACCTCAGTTGAAGCCGAAAAAGTGAACCTGATGTGGGGAATAGACATCCCTTGGCCAATGCACTTCCTTTTCATTCCTCTAGAAGCCTGAAAGATTTCTTCATCAGAGGGGTCGCAGCCTAGACCGAAACCTCCTTTGTTGTCTGGCAACTCGATCAAAAAAGCTTTCCACTGTCCTACAGCACCAAGGCCTTGGCCTAACTAGTAGCCAAATTTGAGCTTTTCCTTGGCAGCCATTAGAGTAGCGGTAGGCCATGCTGACTCGAGTTCTGAGGCTTTGGAAATCATGGAGACCAGTTCGAAACTGTGAAAGGTTGCCTCTAGAAAGGCATTAGCACCTATGTAAGGGACAGAAACCTCCATGAAGAAAGTCACGAGTTCTTTAGCCATAATAGTGACCATCAAATCCTCAAATGGGAATTTGAGTCTTTGATGAAGAGTGGAAGCAACCGCACCCGCAGCATTAGCTAAGGCCTTCTTAGAAGCATGTTATAAGGGGAGTCCACCTTAATGACTTGGAAATTGACCGTGAAGAACATAGGGCCAACTCCAATGGCTAACTCAATCTCACCATGCACCTCCTAGAGAGTGCCATCAAAGGCTCTAATGATCACAGTGGTAGGGTGAATAAGAGAGGTATCCACATTCAAAAGCTCCTGACAATATTCAAGGCCTATCCGTTGTCAATCAATACTTTGGCGACAATCATATTTTCACACTTTACTATAATGTGCATAAGCAAAGTGTGGTCTCTACCTTCTGGCGGTAGTTCATCATCTATAAAGGAAATCTGGTTGGTGGCCAACACTATTGAGACCATCCCTTCAAAGGCAGATTCTGTAGCACTCGTAGGAACATGTGTCTTTTTCAGGACTTTCAAGAGAGCATTACGATGGATGTTAAAGGATAGCAATAATGCTAAGATGGAGATCTAAGTTAGCGACTTGTTTAGTTGCTAAATCACACTGTACTCTAAGTTTCTGATAACTTTCAAGAACTCCTCAGCTTCTTCAGTTGTGACCCTATTCCTAACAGGTTTGGCTATACCCTTGCCAATCTCTTTCCTTCTCTTTTCTAGCTCCTCTAGAGTATAGCAACGACCACTCCTAGTGAGCTAAGATAGACTTGAAGAGATATTGGAACAAACTTCCTCTTTTCTGATTCAAGTGGAGATCAAGGACACATCGTATTTCCAGGGGACATGATGACTATCTTCATAAGGGAATGGCTTTGGCATGAGAATGATAACACCCTTTTAAGTCTACAAATTGGGTGCTATGGAGAACGTCTTTAGATTAATGACCATCAGACTTGGCAGAATGGCTTTAAGGGCCTTTAAGTTAGATACCGCAGGGATTCCTGAGGCAAGCTTTGGCAAAATAAAAGGATCGAAGCCTCAGATAATAGGAACGATGGTGGTTCCCTCCTGAGCTAACGGTGAAGCTAGCCCTATGACCGCAGGTAATGCAAGAACTAGAAGGACGAATCCTCCAATGGCAGACAGGACTTCCCCCATCCCTGAATCTGATGACTCCAGATTAGTAAATACTTGTCCTACTCCTTTGACCCAATTGATATAGCGTTGCAACTGGCTCCTGACTTGGTAGCTAGAGGACATAAGCTGGCTGTCTTACAATCACCTCTTCGCATAATTTCCCTTTCAATCCAGATGATACCACACTTGGCTAGACTCTACACTTGTGCTCAGAGCATTTTGCAATCAAATAAGGCATGATCGTCTTCACTGTTGCAGAGCAGATTCCCCAATAAAATCTTAAGGCTCCCTTACCTTTAAGATCAAGGTGGCTCTCTTGGACCAAGGCTCGAAGCATAGCCTTCCATGGGAATGATGGTGAGGAGAAATTCGGAACCCTTTCTTCCACTGTGATGTTGGAATTCACATTCCTATCCTGATGGGGAGGTAAAGGGTTTGTGATGATGTTCGGAGCGGCTGCATTATCAAACTGTATCAACTTGTTGTCTATGAGGTCCTGGATGTGGTCCTTCAAATGGTAACATTCTTCAAGGGTATGCCCTTTGGTGCTAAAATGGTGTTCGCACTTCTTGGGCGGATCGAAACCAGGTGCTGGAGGGCTTTCTCTGGGCCTATAAAATACAAGGGTCACTAGCTTCCTTTCTAACAAGTAAGCATACAGGTCTGCCAAGGGCATAGGTAACAGAATGTACTTCCGATTCTCCCTCCTAAAAGGATGAAGGTTTGGCTTCCCCATCTGATTGGAGGCTGTTGGGAAAATACATGTTCGTATCACATACAAAACATACACAGCTGAAAATTAACGAATCTACTTCATTTGCAATTGATAACATGCGCTATGAAAGTTTCAAAATTTAAAAACAATAAAGCGTACCTTGGTGCAGTGGAATTCAAAAACAAAGACCAGAAGTTCTTGGGAAGACTTTTAATCTTCACTCCAATTCCACTTAATGCCCAAGATGTGTGGTCTCTCAATCAGTTTCTAATGAGAGAACAAGGAAGTGTCCAACACTCACATACAAACCATTTCATTCCTTGTGTAATCTTGATGAAAAATACTTATGAAAAGACTCATGAAAGCACTTATGAAATTCTGTATGTTTCTCTCCTTATATACAACTGATTATCTAATTGGGCTAGCCTTTTGGGCCATTCCAATTGGGCTCTAGTGTGTGGCTTGGAGTGAGACCAAAAGGGAATAAATAAAACTCTAGCTCCAATGGGCCTTGGGCTTTTCTGTCAACTCTTGACAAGTCCAAAGTTACCATTAATTATATTCAATACCACTATATAATATAATTGCACTCTAGGCCTTATTAATTAATTATATCCCAAGACTTTATTATACATACAACCCCTTCATTAAAATATTCGTAGTAATACAAGGTCATGAATGTAGACTGCCACTTTGAAAATTACTACATCTTAATCCCTGAGTACCCGGTTTAATCCTTAATGTTATTCATCATATACTTATGAAATCCAATTCCATAAATATATACTTTAGTAACTCCTTACTAAAGTGGTTGGGCCCAACTCTTTGAATAACCAATCCCATTAAACTTATCTCAAGGGAATATTTTATATCTCCGTTAAGAGATTATGAATTCCATCTTGAGAATATATGTTCCATCAACACTAAATGCGGCTGCCCAACATACTGAGGTTTTGACTGTAACTTATAGACCTCACTCCTAATATATCAAAGCAACCTACATCTCATGATCAGGTCCATTATTCTCTTAGGATTTAGAGTTGATGTAAATAGAAGTCGTGAGATTTATTATTCATTTGACAGTCATTAGGAGAATAATAAATCTCAAAGCAGTCCAGTTCAATACGTCTTAACTCTTAAAACATATCAACATACTAACTAGAAATCTCCATTTCCATGATCAAGACAAATCATCTTAGTTGATATGTTATAGTCTTCGCAGATGAAATGCCTAATTTCATCACCTACTACGAACTAAACTTCTGAGTTTACAAAGAACTTGTGATTTATATCTTTCGTGACTAAATCACATAAATCACATACTATGTATCTCATGGACTAAGATAATGTCCCATTAGTTCATTTATAAATAGTCTCATATAATTAAACAATTTAATTATTTATAGCATGCCAATAAATTAGATTTTAGAGCATAAACCCCAACAGAGGCTTGGTTAGGTGCTTGAGCAAATTGATTTTGTTGTTGATAAGGTCTAGAAGTTGGGGTAGCATAGATGGGAGCAACACCCCTAGGCCTTTCTGATGCATTATTGACCATATGAACATCGGCTTCCTTAGTCTTATAGCCGGTTATTCTCTTGACTTGTTGTTCAACCATGGAACTCAAAGACTCGGCATCCATGATCTTCTTGCTTCTACTACCCTCGTTAATGCGCTACCTAGTGGGGATGAGGCTAACGAAGTGAGTGACTTAGGTGCTACTCATCTTCTCATAGTACGGAGGCTTAAGGTTTTCTATGAACCATATTATCATCTCATTATCCATCATGGATGGTCTCACTTGTGTGGCTAGCTCACGCCATTTCTGAGCATACTCACGGAAGGACTCTTCACTCTTCTTTTCTGTCCTCTGAAGAACTATGCGGTCGAGAGCTATCTCGGTGTTGAATTGATAGTAATATGGGAAAGAGTTGGCCATTTCCCTCCAGCTAGAGGTCTTCTCTAATCTCACATACCATGTGGCCGCGGGGTGAGTTAAGCTATTAGGGAAAATCTAGCAAAGTAGGGGGGTGATTATCCCCGTAAGGAGCCATCTTCCTATAGAACATACGCAAGTATGCACAAGGGAAGCTGGTCAGACTTTCTAAATCAACGCTTTCATAGACACTGGAGCCCTCTATAATACGAAGCTACTCAGCCAAGGATTCCACTTGGCTCCTAACTTGGCCAATCCCAGATTCGGGTGTTTTGTCCTTAGAAAGGTCTGTTTCCTGGTCATTGCCGTAGGGCAATACATGGTGGCCTTGTCCTTGTACTGGCGGAGGCTGATTTTCATTCTCAGTTTGGGGACCTCCTTGACTATGACCGGAAGAGTTTAGTCCTCCTCCTTGACTACACGCATCATTTCTACCATTTTCTCCTTCAGAAGAGCAACATCCTAAATAGTTTCCTTACGAGTAGAAGTACCACTAGTAGACATCTCTCTTACATGAGACCTAGTGATAGTGGGATCACGGCGTGGCGATAGCTTAGCCTGTTTCTTTCTAGCAATCTTTTGGTCCTGAGAAAGTGGGAAGTGAAAGAAACGGGGTGTGTTTGACAAAGTGGAAACACAACACCGAAATCAAGTTAGTTTATGCTCTTGCTATTTAACATGCACCTACCATTTTTAGAAAAATTTGGCTTCACACCCTTGCTCGGGTATCTATCATGGTGCGTTTCTACTATGATACAAGATTAATGAACAAGATTGGCAAGTAACTAAAACTTTCATGACATGCTCGACAATGCGGGAAGGGCCTTTCCTTTGATATCAAGCTTGTACAAAATTTGCTTTTACAAAGCTGGGTTCCTAGGCTCCAATAATGGGCCCTTTACAATACAAGAAATGTGACTGCGAGTAAAAGCTTGGCTTCTGATGATGTGGACCTCTTGGGGAAGCTCTTGGACACTTGGATATCTTAAGGAATCTCTTGGACACTTGGATCTCTCGATAACTTGGACAGCATGGATCTTTTGGACCGTTTGATTTCTTGGGGGAGCCCTTAAACTCTTGACCTCTAGGACCTTTTGGCAATCTTGAAATTTTAGCAATTCAGATGTCTTGGCAATTTGGACAGCATAAATCTCTTGGTACTTTGGATCTCTTGGGGGAGCTTGGTCTCCTAGCCATATTTTTTGGATCTTCCTTGGGAGAAATCTTGGACTAAGGATATCTTGGGATTCTTGACAGTTTTTTGGCAGCACCTCCCCTTTGAACGGAGTTTTAGTTACTTGCCACAAATTTTATTTTTGTGAAATTAAGTGACGGAACCAATTAGTGTATGCATGAGTACCCTTGTAGGGTTGTAAACCCTTAGGGAGAGGGTTTGGTCTAGCATGTACAAGCAACAGGGTTGCTTTCCCTAGGGGTTTAACCATGGATGCTATGCAAGCAGGATAGTGTTAAGGTTATGCCCTAAAATCCAATTTATTGGAATGTCATAAATAATTAAATTGTTTAATTATATGAGACTATCTATAAATGAACTAATGAGACATTATCTTAGTCCATGAGATGCGTAGTATGTGATTTATGTGAAAAGTCACAGAAAGATATAAATCACAAGTTCTTTGTAAACTCAAAATTTTAGTTCACAATCAGTGATGAAATTAGGCATTTCATCTGCGAAGACTATAGCATATTAACTAAGATGATTTATCTTGATCATGGAAGTGAAGACTTCTAGTTGATATGTTGATATGTTTTAAGAGTTAAGACATATTGAACTGGACCGCTGTGAGATTTATTATTCTCCTAACGACTGTCAAATGAATAATAAATCTCATGACTTCTATTTACATGAACTCTTAATCTTGAGAGGATAATGGATCTGACCATGAAATGTAGGTTGCTTTGATATATTAGGAGCGAGATCTAAAGTCACGATCAAAACCTCAATATGCTGGGCAGCCACATTTAGTGTTGATGGAATATATATTCTCAAGATGGAATTCATAATCTCCTAACGGAGATATAAAATATTCCCTTGAGATAAGTTTAATGGGTTTGGTTATTCAGAGTGTTAGGCCTAACCACTTTAGTAAGGAGATACTAAAGTATATATTTATGAAATTGAATTTCATAAATATATGACGAATAACTTAAAGGATTAAACTAGGTACTCAAGGACTAAGATATAGTAATCTTTGAAGTGGCAGTCTGCATTCATGACTTTGTATTGCTACAAATATATTATAAAGGGGTCGCATGTATAATAAAGTCTTGGGATATAATTTATTAATAAAGCCTAGAGTGCAATTATTTATATAGTGGTATTAAATAAAATTTATGGTAACTTTGGGTTTGTGAAGAGTTGATAGAAATGCCTTAGGCTTATTGAAGCTAGCGTCTTATTAGTCCCTTTTGGTCCCACTCCAAGCCACACACTGAAGCCCAATTAGAAAGGCCCAATAGGCTAACCTAATTAGATAATCAGTTTATTATAAAGGGAGAAACATACAGAATTTTATTTGGAAAAAGTGAGACATCATTGTGAAATGGCTTGTATGATTGAGTGAAGCCACTCGATTAGTCTCCCTTAGAAACTCATTGAGAGACCACACTTCTTGGGCGAAAAGTGGAATTGGAGTGAAGATTAAAAGAGTTCCCAAGTACTTCTAGTCTTTTGTTTTGAATTTCACCTCACCAAGGTACACTATCTTGTTCTTAAATCATGAATGAAATAGATCCATGTTTGTTGCTTCCGTGTGTGTTTTGTATAAGATACAAATCCAAATTTTCCAACAGATAGAAGGAACCTGGAGTAGAGCACAATTTCTTTAGCACAAGCAGAAAGGGCACACTTGTTGCAAGACACTTTCCCCTGAACTCTAGTCTTAGAAGGGTATCCTTTCCTAGGCTTGGATGTTCACTCTTAAGGTTTCACCAACTCCTGATGGGCTCTAGGCTTGATCTACTCCTTATGGGTTTGACATAACTAGGCCAACTGTATGCAAAGGCTTAACTGGTAGGTGGTTCCTGTCCTAGGGTACTTAATCACCATACCCCTCCCTTCATGGAAGTTATACGATAGGAAGGATCAAGGGGGCCTTTTTAGCAACTCTTGTCCACCCATGGACCTAGAAGTGCCTACAACATCAGCCCCAAATATAACTATGGGTAACACTATCAACGTTTTCGTCCATTCACCTATAGATGAGGTGATGAAATCCCCAAAAGAGGTGAGACTACACCAGCATTGCAGAGCCCAGGTTCAGCTTAAAAGGGTGTATATGTCATGCAATCCTTAATGAAGGGGAAAGACTTTTTCAAAGCACAGCAGATATATATGGAAAGCGGATAAAGGTGTAGCAGAAATTAAATTTTGCTACCCTATGTTTGCATGTGAAGAAAAGTGGTAAAGCCCCATATGAAAAAACCCCAAAGCCACCTTTTTGAAAAATGATTTTTGGAAAAAAAAGAAAAGAAAAGATTTTTTCTCTTTTGAAAATGTTCTACTAGGATATAGTAGGAGCCTTTTTCAAAAGGAAAGCCCCAAAGGCCAATGCCAATTTTTGTGATTTTGAAAGCCAATGTCCAAAGATTATGGTTTTATCAAAAGCTCTAAAGACCAATGTCCAGTGGAGTCGCTAGTCTGTCAATGCATGGCCTCAATCGGGAATCGGTAGCGGAAAATCTGCCGCCACCATCGCGAGCCTTCGTTCGACCACCCGTCATGGCGACAGCTCCCGCGCAAGCGAAGCCCCGTTGAAAGGCCCCACTCGAAATGATATGTGGTATGTTGTTTGCGTGAATCTTTGGGTGCTCTCTCTCTCTCGGTGAAGGAAGGCAGGTCTACCTCTAGCGTTATGGTAGGAATCTGGGCCAAATTTTAGAGGATTACCGAAGGTAAGTGGAGTCGCCACCAATCATTAAGTTTTTCTAAGGTGTGATTGGTCACCTGTTTTTAGTTGATTTTATTTCCAATCCTAGGTTAATAAAAAATGGCATTTTTCCTAATCTAATGTGGATGGCAAAAAATCTTGATTCTTAGGTCCAGAAGTTTGGTTACGTGCATGACATATACACCCTTTTGAGCCGAACCCAGGCTCCGCACTGTTGTGGTAGTCACATCTCTTTGGGGATTTCATCACCCCATCTACAGATGCCCAGACACACTCATCGGCAGTGTTACCCATTGTTAGATTAGAGCTTGATGTTGTAGGCACTTCTGGGTCCATGGGTGGACGGGAGTTGTTGAAAAGGCCCCCTCATTCCTCCCTATCCTATAACTTCCATAAAGGGAGGGGTATGGTGATTAAGTACCCTAGGACAAGAACCACCTACCAGTTAAGCCTTTGCATACAGTTGGCCTAGTTATGTCAAACCCGTGAGGACTAGATCAAGCCCAGAGCCCATCAGGACTAGATGAAACCTAAAGAGTAAATATCCAAGCCTAGGAATGGACACTCTTATAAGGCTAAAGGTTAGGGGAAAGTGTCTCATAACAGGTGCACCCTATTTGCTTGCACCAAAGAAATTATGCTCTACTCCAGGTTCCGTCTATCCTGTTAGCACAACATCAATGATTAAACCCCTAGGAAAAGCAATCCCATTGCTTGTACATGCTAGACCATACCCTATCCCTAAGGGTTTATAACCCTACAAGGGAACTCATGCATACACTATTTGGTTTTGTCACCTAATTATGCAAAGATAAAATTTGCAGCAACTAACCGAAACTTCGTTTAGGAAAAGGTGCTACCGAAAAGCTGTCAAGAATCTTAAGATATAATGAGTCCAAGAATCCTCCCTAGGGAGATCCAAGAAAGATTGTCAAGAGTCCAAGGGCTCCCCAAAGAAATCTAAAGGCTGAGAGATTCATGCTGTCTAGATTGCCAAAAGGTCCAAATTACGAAGATGTCAAAGTTACCCAAGGTCCTAGATGTCAAGAATCCAAGGGCTCCCCCAAGAAATCCAAAGGTCCAAGAGATCCATGCTGTTCAAATTACCAAGAGGTCCAAGTGTCCAAGACCTTCCCTTGAGAAGTCCACATTATCAAAAGCCGAGCTTTTCCTCGCAGTTGCATTTCTTGTGTTGTGAAAGGCCCATTATTGGAGCCGTTGAACCCATCATTCTAAAAAGAAAATTTTGTACAAGCATTTAATCAAAGGAATGGTCCTTCTTGCATTGTTGAGCATGTCATGAAAGTTTTGGTTACTTGCCAATCTTGTGCATTAATCTTGCATCATAGTAGAAACTTACCATGATAAATACCTAATCAAGGGTGCAAAGCCAAATTTTCTAAAAATGGTAGGTGCATGTTAAATAGCAAGAGCATAAACTAACTTGATTTTGGTGTTGTGTTTCCACTTTGTCAAATGCACCCCATTTCTTTCACTTCTTTCTATCTCTCAGGATCAAAAGATTGCTAAAAAGAAACAATCTAAGCCACCTCCATGCCGTGATCCCATTGTTACTAGGTCTCATGCAAGAGAGATGTCTACTAGTGGTACTCGTCCCCATGAGAAAACTGTTTAGGAAGTTGCTCTTCTGAAAGAGCAAGTATCAGAATTGATGCGCATGGTGCAACAACTGGTTGTAGGAGGAGGATTGAATTCCTCTGGTCATAGTTAAGGAGGTCCTCAAACCAAGAATGAAAATCAGCCTCTACTAGTACAGGAACAGGGCCACAATGTACCACCCTAGGGCAAAAAACTAGAAACAGATCTTTCTCAAGACAAGAACCCTGAATCTGGGTATGGCCAAGTTAAGAGCCAAGTGGAAACTCTAGCCGAAAAGATTCATATTATAGAGGACTCTAGTGTCTATGGGAGCGTTAATCTAGACAGTCTGACCAACTTCCCTCAGGTCATTATGCCTCCCAAGTTCAAGGCACCAGAATTCATCAAGTACAATGGTACAAGAGACCCTTGCACGCACTTGCGCATGCTTTGCAGGAAGATGGCTCCCTATGGAGATAATCACCCTCAGCTTTGACAAATTTTCCTTGATAGTTTGACCGACCCCGCGGCCACATGGTATAAGAGATTGGAAAAGACTTCTAGATGGAGGGAAATGGCCAACTCTTTCCTAGAATACTACAGGTTCAACACCGAAATAGCTCCTGACCGCACAGTTCTTCAGAGAACTGAAAAGAAGAGTGTGGAATCTTTCCAAGAGTATGGGTAGAGGTGGCGTGAGTAGCTGTACAAGTGCAACCCCCTATGATGGAAAATGACATGATCAAATGGTTCATTAACAACCTTAAGCCTCCTTACTACGAGAAGATGATCAGCACCCCAGTCACTCATTTCGCTAGCCTCATCCCTATTAGAGAGCGCATTGATGAAGGTATTAGGAGCAAGAAGATCTTGGATGCCGAGTCCTTGAGGTCCATGGTTGAACAATAAGTCAAAAGAATGACATGCTGTAAGACTAAGGAAGTCAATGTGCATATGGTTGACAATGCATTAAAAAGGCCTAGGGGTGTTGCTCTCGCTTATGCTACCCCAACTGTTAGATCGTATCAACAACAAAATCAGTCTACTCAAGCACCAAACAGAGCCTTTAATTAGAGAGGGAAGCCAGATCCACCTCGTCCCTTTAGGAGGGAAAACCAGAAGTACACTCTATTACCCATGCCTATGGTAGATCTCTATGCTTATCTACTAGAAAGGAAGTTAGTAACCCCATTGTTTCAAAGGCCCAGGGAAAGCCCTCCATAACTTAGCTTTGATCCATCCAAGAAGTGCGACCACCATATCAGGGCCGATGGGCATACTCTAGGGGAATGTTACTAGTTGAGAGACCGTGTCCAATACCTCAATGATAACAAGTTGATACAATTCAATAATGCAGCTGCTCCAAACATCATCACCAACCCTTTGCCTTCCCATCAGGAAGGGAATGTGAATGCCATCATCACAGTGGAAGAAAGGGTTCTGGATTTCTCCTCGCCATCATTCCCATGGAAGGCTATACTTTGAGCTTTAGTCCAAAAAAGCCACCTTTACTTTAAAGGTATGGGAACCCCAGGATTTGATTGGGGAATCTACTCATTCTATGACAATGAAGACAACTATGCCCTATTTAATTGTAAAGTGCTCCAAGCACAAATGCATAGTCTGGCCAAGCACGGTATCATCTGGATTAAAAGAGAAATTGTGCGAAGAGGTGACTGTATGGCAGCCAACTTATGTCCTCCATCCGTCCAATCAAGAGCCAACTGTAATGCTATATTAGGGCCAAAATTGGAAATTAGCATTGTTTTTCAAACAATATAATTAGTAGGCATTGTTTTCAAACTATATTTTTTACTAGCATCTCGAGTCTAAGAAGGTCAATTTTGGGCAATAAATCGACTCTTAAAGACTCGATTTTAGTGTTCTAATTATATCCGATGTGGCATTTTTTCTACGCGGGCGTCCACATAAAAATCCAGTCTTAGAGACTCAATTTACAACCCAGCACAACTTTCTCATCAAAGAAGAACTCAGTGCAGAGAAGAAAATCAGAAAAGAACCCAGCACAGAGAAGAAAGAGAGAGGGAAAAAAAAAACACCCACCTACAACGAACGAGAGAAAAAAAAAATCCCAGATCGCCGTGGCTTCAGACCGGCGTTGATGGCCTCAGCTTGGCATGGGCCTGGCCGTCGGTGGTCTTCATTGCCTGTGGCTAGGGGTTAGGTTCAGATCGTCGTCAAAGATCAAGTCAGGGTTTGCGAGTTTAAGATCGGCGTTGGCCGTGAGGCGTGGGTGGCCGTCGGTGGTCATGGCTAGCCGTGGGTTGAAGGTGTAAAGGTTGTCCTCTTTGTGGGTCGCCGCAGGTTAAAGGTGATCGATGGTTTTGATGGGTGGGTGGCTGGGTGGGCATGGAATCACTGAAGAAGAAGATGAGGAAGAAGAAGATGATGAGGATGGAGATGCGTGTTCTTTATCTTCATTTTTCTTTGCTTTGCTTCAGGAAAAAAAAATTGTATCTTCATTTTTCTTTGTGGATGTGTTATCTGATACAGAAGTTTTAGAGAAAGAGATAGGGAAGTGTTAGAGAAGCGAGAGAGAAAGAGATAGAGAAATGAAGATAGAGAAATAAAGATACAGTGTTATCTGATACAGAGGTTTTTTATTTTATAAATCGAGTGTTAGATACTCGATTTCCATGTAGATGCCACGAGGAAAAAATGCCACATCAGACATAATCAGACCATGGAAATCGAGTCTCTGACACTCGATTTATAAGCTCAAAATTGAGTCTCTTAGACTCAAGATGCTAGTAAAAAATATAGTTTGAAAAAAGTGCCTACTAATTATATTGTTTGAAAAACAATGCTAATTTCCAATTTTTGCCCTATATCAGTTGGATCGAGGAAAGATTGGGACAAATATCTACTAGAATGCCTTGACTAGGTTGCTCTGGCACCTTCCTCTTTAGTAGTTATTGAGGAGATCACAGAAATGCCCACAAATCCGTGGTAATCAGATTCAGGGAAAGGGGAAGTCCCATATGCCATTGGAGATTTGTTCCTATAGTTCTTGCATTACCTACGGTTATAGGGCCAGCTTCAACATCAGTATAGGAGGGGGCTGCCATCGTTCCCACTATCCAAGGGTTGGATCCTCTTATTTAGCCAAAGCCTACATCAAAGTATCCGGCTCAAAGGCCCTTGCAGTTGCCAAGTCCGGTGGTCATTAATCTGAAGACGTTTTCTATAGCGCCCAATTTGTAGACTGAGGAGAGTGTTATCATTTGCATGTCGAAGTTGTTCCCTTATGAAGATAGTCATCATGTCCCTTGGAAATATGATGTGTCCTTAATCTCCACTCGAATTGAAAAAGAGGAGATCCGTTCCAATATCTCTTTAGGTCTATTTGGGCTTACTAGGAGTGGCTGCTGTTATACTTCTAAGGAACTAGAAAAGAGAAGGAAAGAGATTGGCAAGGGTACCGCCGAAACCATAAGGAATAGGGTCATGATCGAAGAAGCTGAGGAGTTCTTGAAAGTTATTAGGAACTCAAAGTACAGTGTGATTCAACAGCTAAATAAGTTGCCAGCTCAGATCTTCATCTCGGCGTTATTGCTATCCTCTAATGTCCACTGAAAGGCTCTCTTGAAAGTCTTGAAAGAGACATATGTTCCTGCAAGTGCTACGGAATCTGCCTTTGAGGGTATGGTCTCGATAGTGTTGGCCACCAACCAGATTTCCTTTTACGGACGATGAACTACCACCAGAAGTTAAAGACCAAACTTTGCCCATGCACATTATAGTAAAGTGTGAAGATATAATCGTCGCCAAAGTACTGATTGACAATGGGTCAGCCATGTATGTTTGCCCGATGTCCACTTTAAAGTGTTTAAATGTGGATACCTCTCTTATATGCCTTACCACCACGATCATTAGACCTTTTGATGGCACTCTTCGGGAGGTGCAAGGCGAGATCGAGTTAGCAATTAGAATTGGCCCCATGTTTTTCACGCTCAACTTCCAAGTCATCAAGGTGGATTCCCCTTATAATATGCTCCTAGGGAGGCCTTGGCTACACGCCACGAGCGTAGTCTACTCTTCATTGGAGGCCTAAGTTCCCATCTGAGGATCTGATGATCACTATTATGGCTGAGGAACCCCTGACTTTCTTCAAGGAGACTTTTGTCCCTTACATTGGTGCTAATGGCAACATTTCATAGTTTTGAGCTAGTCTCCATGATCTCCAGAGCCCAGAACTTGAGTCAACATGGCCCTCTACTACTTTAATGGTTGCCAAGGAGATGCTCAAATTTGGCAATCAGTTAGGCCAAAGCCTCAGTGCCATAGGACATGGGAAGGCTTCTTTGATTGAACTCCCAGATAACAAAGGAGGTTTCAGTCTCAGCTACGACCCCTCTGATGAAGAACTTTTTCAAGCTTCTAGAGGGAAGAAAATGAAGTGCATTGGCCAAGGGATGTCTATTCCCCACATCAGGGTCACTTTCTCAACTCCGGTCGAGGTCATCAGATCAAAAACAATGCAAAAATCATGTGAGGAGGAATCAGATCTACCATTAGGCCTTGCATGCCAGGCGAGACAGTAGGCCAATGGACCGCCGAGCCCTACTTTATGGTTGCACTGGCTGAGTAAGGAGTATTCCATCATCGTGTTGTTGGGTCCTCCAATTTCCCAAAAGAGTTGGAATAGCATATCTAGTTTATTTTTCATGTTTATTTCCTATCTCTTGCATTCCTTATTTGCATTTTCCAGTTTATTTTCTAAGAGAAAAATGTTTCCCTTTTTATCTTTATCAGACATGAACTTTGTTATTCCCACTATCTATAGTCCATTAATGAAATTATCTAGTATATTATTAAGGAAATCTTTGCATTTATCTCTTTACTTGCTTTTCTATGAATATGTGTGTGCAAATTGTCTTATGTTTCCTTGTATTTGTTCCGTTCTATAGGATCTCTTCTAATTCCCAAGCAGGTACGTTGTCCTGTTGCTATAATGAGGGTATTGATGACATGAATAAGACAATAGAGTTGGAACATGACGTTGAAGGATTAAAGGAAATACCGAGTCTGCCTTGTGATATTTTGGAAGCTCTAAAAAGAGAGAGCGAAGGGTCCAAGCCCAACATAGAAGAGACAGAAGTGGTTAACCTTGCCGACGAAGGTGAGAATGAAAAACCTGTCAAGATCGGGGCAAACTTTCCTAAAGACATGAAGCCTGAGCTCATAGTGCTACTCAAGGAATTCAGAGAGATCTTTGCTTGCTCCTTCAAAGATATGCCATGGTTAGATGCTGAGATTGTTGTGCACAAAATTCCAGTCAAACTTGAGTGCCCTCTAGTGCGGCAAGCCCTTCGAAGGATGAAATTTGAGAGTAACCTACTCAGATTGGGTCGCCAACGTTGTTCCCATGCCTAAGAAAGATGGGAAAGTACGCATGTGCATTGATTACAAGGATTTGAACCAGGCCAACCCCAAGGATAATTTTTCGTTTCCACACATCAATGTGCAGGTTGATAATACCGCTACCAATAGGTTCTTCTCCTTCATGGACAAATTCTCTAGCTACAATCAGATCAAAATGGTCGAGGAAGACAAAGCCAAGATAGTGTTCACCATACATTAGGGAACCTCTGCATATGACGTTCTGGCTTAGGCCAATGGGAAATGTACCTCAATGGGAAAAGGAAAAGATCCGTCTAGACTATGCTTTAAGATCTCAAATAAAAAGTGGAAGGCCTTACACAATTTCCTAGCAATTTACGAAGGACCTTTCCATACATGGTGGAATATTGACTACTAGCTCATATGCAGAAACAAAGTAAATAGAAAAGAATGCCAGTGTTGACAGATGAAGGTGTCAAGAATGTATCGAGGGACAAGACAAGAATGGTTAACAGAATCTCGATTGATCCACCAGCTGTCAAGAAGCTATCGAGAAGTCAGAAACTTTCTCGATCGATCCATCAGGTGTCGAGACAGGTGTCGAGATTGCGATAAGAAATAGCTTAAGAGCTCGACAGATAGCCAAGTGTCTAGGATCTATCGAGGAGCTGTCGAGATTGCTTAAAAACAGTTTTCCAAGAAGAGAAAAACACAGATATGAATGCAATCAAGTATGCAACTCAACTAAGAATCCAATCAACATATTTAGCTCTCAAAATCATCTCTCAACAATAATTTTAAGCATATGGATCTCTAAAACACACACACACACTAAGCATGTTATGACGATTTGAGATATGAGAAAATCACTTTAACTCTCACACAATCATAACTGTTTGATGGGGACTATCACCTTTGAGGTACATCTGAAAACTCCCACATCTCCTAGAAAACACGCTTGCAATCATATTTAAAATCATTTTTGATCTTTTAGCTTTTTAATTTTCTTTGCATATTTTTCTTTTAAGCAACCATACATGGGCATATGTAAGAGAGAAAAGAAATGCCCAATGATGTTTAACTTTTGACATTGCACTTTTGCTATGCCGAAGCATACAAATGTCATATTATGATTGGTGAGTAATAGTGGTGAGATGGTTATTTATTCCTTTCTTTTAGGATTTTCTAGTCCTACCCGTCAAAAAGAGTGATATGAGTGTTAAGTACAAGAGACTACTTAATCTTACTCATCACAAACACGAGCCACAAAGCTCACTTGCTTAGTTGTGCATAAAGATGCTTATCTAAGCTACAAAAGATACTAAGTTTAGAAAACTTTGTTTCAATGGCCATCCAAAGTACATAACTACCAATGTACACAAAACACACACTTTTTTTTTTGTATTTTTCTAATTTTTCAATTTTTTTTATTTTTAAATTTGAAAAAAAAATAAAGCAAAACTGAAAAATAAACAAACAAAAACATGTTAAGCAAAGCAACAAAACTAGACTGACTCAAAATAAAAAAATAAAACAAAAACAAAACACAAGTTATGCACAAACAAAATTATGAAGAGAGAGAGAAGAAGGTGATAGAATCATTTGGAACCCTTTTACTTCCACACCTTGGAAAAACCTTTCCTTTGATTAATCCTTGAACCGGCGGTGGGGGGAAGAATTAAAACCGTTCAAGTTGGAAAGAAACATAAGGACTTTGAGAAGATCTCTAAGAGGAGCAAGAGAGGATTGAAGCTGATTTTGGCTTCCATATGCTATCATGTCGTTGCTGTGTTGAGTGGCTAACCACTTATAGCAATTTGGTCGAGTGTGACTGGCAACTCCACAATGATGACAGAGATGCTGCTTCTTTTGTTTAGACTTTTGAGAGTTAGCCTTCTTAGCCCTAGGGTTTTTAGCATCTTTCTTATCATGTTTAGGGTTGCTCCTAAGATAGATTTACTCTTGTCTAAGTTCTTACTAGCTAATTCATCTTTAACAACATTGTTCTCAATTTCAACATTATTAGCAGGAGGAACAAAAACAGTAGTACTAGTAAAAGCAATATTAGATGAAGAAAAACCATACCCCAAACCTGTTCGATCTTGAAGTCCTCTCCAATTGAGCTCTAACTTGAAACAGCTCTACTTCAAGCTTCTTGGTCTTCTCAGCCAAAAAAATTGTTCTCAAACCTCAGTGCTCCAATAGTTTGATTTGCTTCATCAAAATTTGTGGAAAGCTCTTCATGATCAAGTTCCACATCACTGAGTTTCTTGGTGGCCAGCCTATAGAGTTTCTCGTGTTTCTCAAAAAGCTTGTACAGTTTCTCATAGGCTGTATGGATGTCATCTTGATCATCCATCTTCTCAAACTTGGACTCCACTAATTCTTCTTCTTCATCCACATCTTCAACAATCCCCTCAGTAGGATTAACGATGGCAGTGAAGGCATTCAAGATTCTGTCATCCTTATTGTCGGAATCATCCTCAGGCTCAATATCACTTAAAGTAGCAGCAAGTGCCTTGCTCTTCCTAATGCTCCTGAGATATATGGGACACTCTTGCTTTATGTGACCAAAGCCTTGGCACCCAAAGCACTTAGGTCTTGCAAGAACAATGTATTAACCTCCATCCCTAGCATCCTTCTTCCCTTTATCTTGGCTCTTGAACTAAGATGAACTAGATTGCCTACGGTCCTTGTCGAAGCCCTTCCCATTGGCATTCTTCATGAACTTCTTGAATTGCCTTGTAATGTAGAACTTCATCTTAGAATCCTCATCATCTGAAGACTCATCAGTGTCACTACTCTTAGCCTTCAAAGCCATGCTCTTACCCTTACCCGACTTGCCAATTCTTGTTAACCCTAGCTTATAAGTCTGTAAATTTCCAACCAGCTCTGTCAGAGGAATCTTATCAATATCCTTTGATACCTTTATCGCCGTGATCTTGGCATGGAATCTCTCGGGTAGAGATTTGAGCACCTTTCTCACAATCTTGAGTTCAGGAATGGTTTCCCCAAGATTGAAGGTTGAGTTCACTATGTCCTTAAGCTTGGCATAGAACTCATCAAACGACTCATCCTCCTCCATCTTTATTTCTTCAAAGCTTGTAGTGAGCCTCTGAAGTTTTGAATACTTGACAGCCTTTGTTCCCTCATAGGTTGTCTGGAGGATGGTTCATGCTTCCTTAGCAGTTTTAGTGGAGGATATCTTCTTGAACTCCTCATAGGTGACCGCACTAAATAAAGCATTCAATGCTCTGTTATTGAAGTTTGCTGCCTTGATCTTTGCATCATCCCAATCAGCCGGCACTTCCTTCGGCTTGGTCAAGCCAATCTCTACAGCTTGCCACACCTTCTCATCTAAAGACTGCAAGAAAACTCTCATGCGTACTTTCCAGTATTCATAGTTAGTACCATCAAATAAAGGAGGTATAATTAATGACTATCCTCTATCCATGACAAACAGGGGTCAATGGATCAACACAACAAAGAATAATCTAATCAGAGTGTGCCTACTCTGATACCATTTGATAGGCCAAACACGTATTGACCCCTTGTGATGAATTAACCAATTAATTAGCCAAGTGAATTAATTAGGTTCAATTACATGTAATAAGCGTGGTAGCACAAACAAATCACCAATTAATTAGAGTATGCAGTAGAAAATAAATTGACACGGTGATTTATTTACAAATGGGGAAAATCTACGCGGCAAAAACCCCACCGGGTGATTTTAAGGTCACCACTCCTGAAATTCTACTATTATCACAACAAGTGGTTACAAGTAAAAGAATCCCAGTACCTTATACCAACCTACAGTTGAACCCTTACTCCAATACACAATTGGACTTGTTCTGTAATGACAATTTCTCCTTTTGATGCACGGCTCTCAAGTACGTGACTAACCAATTGCGCAGATCCCAGTACGCGACTTCAATCACTAACTAGAGAAGTTTGTTAGCTGCAAAGTTCTTCAATTCATCACACGCTGAAGATTCAGAAGATACTTGGTCACAAAACCCTATGGTGTACATACACAGCAACTTCTTCACAAGAGATGAACTAGGGCAAAACTTTGTCTCCGGTCACAATTTTCTTAAACAGACTTTGCTCAATGCTTGTGTGACTTGTGAACACTTTGACAGCCCTTAAAATAATCCTTTTATAGGTCTAGGGTTATGAGAAAAGAAAGCTCAAAGACACATTCATGGATCTCAAGAAAATAGAACAGAAAATTTATTTTTCTTAAACCTTGACAGATAGCATCTGTTAAGATTCTGTCAAGCAGCTGTTGAGCCACGGGCCAGAACAGCTTCTTGAGCTCGATAGATGCTAGCTGTCTAGCTTTAATGATAGAAACTTTCTTAACTTGAATCTTGGATAGACTTACATGGCTTTAACAATTGATCTTGAAACAAGGTTTCTTGAAGCATCAAACACATCTTAAATCTACCCAATTATAAGTAAAGTGCATTTTGTCAAAGAATTAGCCAATAACATAAAGTAGTGACATATGTTCCTAACAAGTGAAACACATATGTCCCAACAGAATTGTTTCTAACCTTGGCTGATGGGAGTAGGATTCCGATTGTAGCTATTGGAGTGTTTAATTTATACTTTGAGTCTAGGGTTTTAATATTGGAAGACTATTTGTATGTACCTAATGTTCATTGGAATTTAATTTCTGCAACTTATTTGGGTAAACATGAATATAATGTTATCCTTAAAGACAATGTTGTGATAAAAAAAGGTAAAGTGTTTATCTGTTCTGGCAATATTGTGGATGGTCTTTATATTTTAACCCCTGATAAGCATGAATTATATAATTTTAAATTAGATAATGACTCACATGTAAAATCATTAAAGAGAAAGTTTCCTTCAACTAGTGATGCATATCTTTGGCACTTGCGTTTGGGTCATATTAATTCAAATAGGATTCAAAGACTGATCAAAGATGGACTCTTAGAGCCATTGGATTTTGATGAATTTTCAGTTTGTGAATCCTGTTTGGAAGGCAAAATAACTAAACGACTTTTTAATGCAAAAGGTAGAAGAGCCCAAGAGTTGCTAGAACTAGTACATTCAAATGTATGTGGTCCTCAATCCAAGCAAGAGGTGGCTAAGAGTATTTCATTACTTTCATTGATGATTACTCTAGATTCGGTTATGTGTACCTAATGAAATGAAAGTTCGAAGCCTTTGAAAAGTTCAAAGAGTTTAGGGCTAAAGTTAAGAATCAATTGGGTAAACGCATAAAGGCAATTTGATCTAATCGTGGTGGCGAATACCGTTTTAGGTATTTTAAGGATTACTTAACTGAGAATGGGATTATATCTCAATTGACTGCACCTAAAACTCCACAACAAAATGGTGTAGCAGAAAGAAGGAATAGGACTCTTTTAGATATGGTTAGGTTCATGATGAGTTATTCGACTCTACCAATTTCCTTTTGGGGATACACCTTAAATACTGCAATGTATCTTCTGAATTTAGTACCTTCGAAGTCTGTTCCTAAAACACCTGTAAAGTTGTGGAATGGGCGTAAGCCTAGTATGAGATATCTCCAAATTTGGGGTTATCCTGCACATGTGTTGAAAGGAAAGTATGACAAGTTACAGTCTAAAACACAAGTGGTATTCTTTATAGGGAATCCAAAAGGAACTGCTGGAGGTTTATTCTATAGTCATAAAGATAATAAAGTGTTTGTTAGTACAAATGTCAAATTCTTGGAAAATGACTATATGAATGATTATACTCCTAGAAGTAGAGTTGTTTTAGGTGAAATGAGTGACCCTGTAAATGAACAACCAATGGATGTCACTAGGGATGATGTGGCTGTATTGGATACACCACAAGACACTACTCATGAGATGTCTAGTACATAGGTGCCTCGTCATAGTAGGAAAGTTGTTCGGCCTCCTATAAGATTCATAGGTTTGGGAGAGACTTATGAAGTTATCTCAGAAGAGGCCGAAACTGATCCTTACACTTATGAAGAAGCAATGAATGATATAGATACACATCATTGGGTCAAAGTTATGAAATTTGAAATAGATTCCATGTATTCCAATCAAGTTTAGGATCTTGTAAAGGTGCCTAACGGCATTAAACTTGTTGGTTGCAAATGGGTTTAAAAGAGGAAGAGAGGGATAGATGGAAAGGTTGAAACCTTTAAAGCAAGGCTAGTGGCGAAAGGGTACACACAAAATGAAGGTATTGATTATGAAGAAACCTTTTCACCAGTAGCAATACTTAAATCGATCAGAATTCTCTTGTCCATTGCTGCTCATTATGATTATGAGATTTGGCAAATGGATGTCACGACTGCATTTCTCAATGGCAATCTTGAGGAAGAAATCTATATGATGCAACTGAAAGGTTTCATAGCAAAGAACCAAGAGCATATGGTATGCAAGTTGAAAAGGTCCATTTATGTACTTAAGCAAGCATCTAGGTCATGGAACATCAGATTTGATCAAGCAATCAAGTCATTTGGTTTTGAACAAAGTCTTGATGAACCATGTGTGTACAAAAGACATCAAGATAAAGTAGTAATATTCCTAGTACTTTATGTTGATGATATTCTACTCATTGAAAATGATGTAGGGGTAATGTCATCAGTAAAGGTTTGGTTGTCTAGCCAATTTGATATGAAGGACTTGGGTGAGGCTAACTTTATTCTAAGAATCAAGCTTTGGCGAGATCGCAAGAATAAGATGTTAGGCTTATCACAAGCTGGATATATAGACAATGTTCTAGAACGGTTTAGCATGCAAAACTCCAAGAAAGGATTACTTCCTTTCAGACATGGAGTTCCTCTATCTGATGACCAAAAGCCTAAGACTCAAGAGGAAGAAAATATAATGAGACAAGTTCCTTATGCTTCTGCAGTAGGAAGTCTTATGTATGCCATGCTTTTTACTAGACTATATATCTGTTATTTAGTTGGCATAGTCAGCCGATATCAATCAAATCCAGGACCAAAACATTGGCAAGCAGTAAAGCATATTCTCAAGTATCTACGGAGAACGAGAGATTATATGCTTGTTTACCGGTGTGAGGGTTTGATTCCCATTGGCTATACAGATTTAGATTTTCAATCAAATCTAGATTTCAAAAAGCCACTTCAGGTTATGTGTTCACCTTAGGAGATGGAGCCATAAGTTGGAGGAGTGTTATGCAATCATTAATTGTAGACTCCACCATGGAAGGTGAGTATGTTGCTACTTGTGAAACGGCAAAAGAAGTTGTATGGCTTAAGAAATTCCTTTCTGATCTTGGTGTTATGAGAATGGAGCAAGTTCATATCACATTGTTTTGCGACAATAGTGGAGTGGTTACACAATCCAAAGATCCAAGGAATCATAAGAAAGGAAAGCACATTGAGAGAAAGAACCACATTTGAGACATTGTTGATCATGGAGATGTGGTGGTAGTAAAGATTGAAAGTGCAAATAATCTAGCAGATCCCTTTACCAAAGCCTTGCATCAAAGGACTTTCGAGTCACATTTGGAGGGAATGGGAGTTAGATTGGTACACAATAGTCTTTAGGGCAAGTGGGAGATTATTGGGATTAATGCCCTTAAATCCTATTGTATGATATTATGTATGACACTATGTATGACTTAATATTATGATTAATTAAGTTTTTTTATTATTATCTAAAATAATGCTAACATGAGTATCGGACATTATCATATAGTCCATGAGATGCATAGTATATGATTTATGTGAAAAGTCACAGAAGATATAAATCACAAGTTCTTTGTAAACTCATAATTTTAGTTCGTAGTCGGTGATGAAATTAGGCATTTCATCTGCAAAGACTATAACATATCAACTAAGATGATTTGTCTTGATCATGGAAGTGGAAACTTCTAGTTGATGTGTTGATATGTTTTAAGAGTCAAGACATATTGAACTGGACCACTATGAGATATATTATTCTCCTAATGACAGTCAAATGAATAATAAATCTCACGACTACTTCTATTTGCATGAACTCTTAATACTAAAAGAATAATGGACCTAATCATGAAATGTAGGTTGCTTTGATATATTAGGAGTGAGATCTAAAATAAGGGTCAAAACCTCAGTATGTTGGGCAGCCACATTTAGTCTTTATGGAACATATATTCTCAAGATAGAATTTATAGTCTCTTAACGGAGATACAAAATATTCCCTTGAGATAAGTTTAATGGGTTTGTTATTCTAAATGTTAGGCCTAACTACTTTAGTAAATAGTCACTAAAGTATATATTTTTGAAATTGGATTTCATAAATATATGATGAATAACTTAAAGGATTAAACCAAGTACTCAAGGATTAAGATGTAGTAATTTACAAAGTGGCAGTCTACTTTCATGACTTTGTATTACTACGAATATTTTATGAAGGGGTTGAATGTACAACAAAGTCTTGGGATATAATTTATTAATAAAGCCTAGAGTGCAATTATATTTATATAGTGGTATTAAATATAATTAATGGTAACTTTGGACTTGTCAAGAGTTGATAGAAAAGCCTAAGGCCCATTGGAGCTAGTGTTTTATTTGTTCCCTCTTGGTCCTACTCCAAGCCACATACTAAAGCCCAATCGGAAAAGCCAAAAAGGCTAGCCCAATTAGATAATTTATTATTAAGGGAGAAACATACAGAGTTTTATATAGAGACATCTTCATGAAATGGTATGTATGTGAATGTTGGACACTCTCTCATTCTCTCTAGAACATACACACATAACTGATTGAAAGACCACACATCTTGGGCGTTAGTGGAATTGGAGTGAAGATTAAAAGTGTTCCCGAGTACTTCTGATCTTTGTTTTCAAATTCACTGCACCAAGGTCCACTTTCTTGATTCTATATTCTGAAACTTACATAATGCATGTTATCAATTGCGAATGAAGTAGATTCGTTAATTTTTCGCTACGTATGTTTTGTATGCGATACAAACATGTTTTTCCATCACTACTCTGCTGCCACTCAATGTGGATCTATGGCGACGCAGTGGGCCAAAAATATCCCCTCGTCTTCGCAGTCAATGGAAGAGGGATGCCCAAGAGCTTGCAAGCCATATCAAAGCTCATCTCCTCGGTCGGAATCGGGTGGCCACCAAATCGGATACCCAAAATGGCTGTCCAGTCAAGGGGGAGGACTGCATAATCCCCATAACTCAAGTGAAAGGTGCCTGTCTCAGCATGAAACTACCGCACTAAAGCCTCCCCAATCCCGTGCCTTATAGAGAACGGAGGAATCTATAGGAAGTCCCCAAACCCCTGCTCTCTCAAAGACTCGATGTACCAAGGGTGGGTCCTCTAAGCAAACAAAAACTAGAGAAAAGTGGACTAAGCGCCCAAACCGCAAAGTTTGTCATCCCCCTGTATTTGAAATTAGAAGCTTCTCATTAGAACATGCATATAATCAGAATCTAAATGTCCAAGAAGTGAATGCAACACACCTTTCCCCTTCGTGCTGGTGTAGAAGGATGATCCTTCAGTCCCCGCTGAAGATGAGTGTCCAGGATGCCTCTGTCTACGACATTGGTGAGAGCATCGACCCCGGCCTGATATGGTAGGAAACTCGGCCTCAAACTGCCCTTCTATGCACCAAACTCCTATAGGACCTCGGGCCCAGGAAAGTTATCATTTATGTCTATAAGGATGTCCTTAGCTCGCATCTTTCCTCCGGAGGCCCCCCTCCCTCTCAATCGCTTACGCTGTGAAGTAGCCCTACTAGAAGAAGTACAGGTCTCAGACGACACACTAACCGTCTCAACTGAGTGCCGTCTTCGGGACCAGGTCTCTATATATATACCGCCAATTGGTCCAGTGTACTAATCCATAAGGTCAAAACAGCTCTGCAAAACTCAAGCCACCTGCTTACTAGCCTAAGTAGACTTATCATCAAAAGAGTCGTCCATGTGGGGCGTAGCATACATAGGGGCCTTCCCCCGATCCCCCTTAGAGCTAGCTCTACGAGACATGATCTACAAAGCAGCAAGAAATTCAGACATAAGTGGTAACCCCATAAGTTAGATGGTAAATGCAGATTAACTAACATTTTTCCTACACATAACATACAAGTCTATGCCAAGCACGTCCTCACAAAGAAAGCATATTCTTATAAATGATTTACAGTGGATAAGACTGGTCATGCCATATGCTCGCATTCTACTGTGGGTGGTAGCGGCCGTGCCATATGTAACACCCCAAACCCATACCAAGGATTTGGATGTATAACCTGTCTTAGAAATAATCAACAATAATATAATGGAACAGAGCGTAATAATTATCCTCAAATAAACATCTATCCATCATCATATTTCCTTATAATTTCGTAAAACACAAAATCCTCCACAATAAAGTCTATAAATACAATCCCAAAATAGTTCCACAATGTTAAACTCATTGTCCTGAAGAAATTTTATTAAAACAATTCACCAACTAACATAGCTCCAAACGAAGTCATCAATCTAAGGCTCCACTGATCTACCACCAAAAGACACTCCATATCTCTAATCTGAAAGGGTGGAAGAAAAAGGGGTGAGCTAGTGGCTCAATAAGAGACTACATAACATGAGGATGTCTTCCAAAACAAAACATTAGTATCATTGACAAAATATAGTCTTCACGATACATTTACAGATAGTTTAAACAGTAATATAATATATTCTATAAAACTGTTAAAATAAAACATTTCACTATAACGCTGTAATCATTAATAAAATAATAACCACGTTAATATGCCAATATGCACCAAATAGGTGGAAACAATTTATTATGAAAAATAAACAATTTTCCACTTACACAGATCAGTAGCAACAAAACAGTGGTTCAATATGGAAAATATTAGTCAAACACAGACGAAAGCTGCTAAACACTCGGTGGGTGATTCCCATAGGAACAATAACACTAACCTCAAAGAGGCAACACTAGCTCCAAAGAGCAACAATAACACTGCACCACACCACACTAACACTACTTCGGCCGAAGACCAACACTTAACCCTGTGTTGGCAAAGGTTGCAGACTGTCTAGTTGACCGTTTGAAACATTCTTGACATATATAGATTCATAATAATATACAATAAATAATAAAATTTGAGTATGTATAAAGCACTAACAATGGTATAAGTTTTTGAACTTCACTTTTGCAATTATGTATATATATATAAATATATTTTTACCACAATTATATATATATATGTATATATATATATATATATATACGTCTTGAGAGACGTCATGTGCTGTAGTCTACTTACCTCTAGTTGCTAACCCAAACTTCACTTTAATCGCACGAAACGACGTCAACTAGAACCTAAATAAAAAATTAAATAACTCAATGAGGGCAGATTTTGAATAATCACAAAGTCCTTTGATAAGACAATTCCTCAGCCACTAAGAAGATTGGCAAAATTAAAATTTACATCTCCTTCTAATAAACCCCCACCTATTCTAGATTATAAATGCAAAGTATACCCTAAACTAACACCTAATATACCTATATATATATACACGAAGACAATCAGAATGCCACCCTACATATAAATCGATTATATCTACATATAAAAAAATCGGTTATACCATCAGAATGCCACCCTACATATAAATCGATTACAAGAGTTTAATCTATAAGGATGAGATGAACACCACGTGCAAATGAAGATCTGATTCAAAAAAATTGAATAAAAAAATTAATGCATGACCAATTAACTTCCATGAAATTCCACTCCTATGCAACTATTATTAAAACTCTAAAATTTGGACTAGCAAGAGACCAAAGCTTCCCTTTAATCAAGGAATGTCCAGCGAAAATAATAAGGCTGCCTAGATTGATGATTACCTCAAAAATCAACGTGATGTTTGCTGGCTGCTAGAGTCCAACGAAATTAGCTAGGCTTGCATAAATCAAAGTTTACTTCAATATCAATATAACGTGTGCTGGCTGCCTCCTTGAAGTGCACGGTCTTCACCCCTTTTAATATGAGAAACCCTAACTCTATTCTTACTCTTTATACGCTAATCACTACTATTTTTTTTTTTTTTTTCACTCTCTGCCTTTCACGTAGGAAACCCTAACTTTTAGCTTTACACATTAAAACTGTTCCCTACATAGGCTGGAAATTAAATTCATAATAAGGTTATATACATAGGCTAGGACTCTAAAGAATTCCAATAACACTTAAACTCCTAATCCAACTAGGTTTTAATCTCTCATCCTTTTCCTTAACTGATAAGGAGACCAAAAGTTAAATTTAAATAAACCACAAGATAATTATTCACGTTACCCCTTATTGTTATTATTATTATTATTATTGTTGTTGTTGTAGAAATCATAATATAAAAATAATATCTCCTCCAAATAAAATTAAGCAAATCATCAAATCCACTCTAGAAGCAGTTAAATCAAATTTTAAGTGAGACGGGTGTTACACCATATGCTCTCATTCTATGATGGTTGCTCATATTCTACAATGGGTGATAATGGCTATGCTGCATGCTCACATTCTGTAATGGGTGATCCTTGTCGTATGCTTGCATTCTGCAGTAGGTGATAGCGGTCGTGTCGTATGCATGCATTCTATAGTGGGTGATAACGGCTAGGTCGTATGCTCGCATATTATAGTGGGTGATAGCGGCAAGGCCGTATGCTTGCATTTCTACAATGGGTGATAGCAGCCGTGCCGTATGCTCGCACTTTTACAATGAGTGATAACGGACATGCTGTATGCTCACATTTGTACAGTGGGTGATAGTGGCCATGCCGTATGCTCGCATGCTAAAGTGGGCAATAGCGACAGTACTGTATGCTCGCATTTCTATAGTGGGTGATAATGGCCATGCCGTATGCTTGCATTCTATAAGGGCTGATAACAGCTGCGCCGTATGCTCATATTCTACAGCGGGTGATAGCGGTCGTGCCGTATACTGGCATTCTACAGTGGGTGATAGCAGCCGTGCCATATGCTCACATTCTACAGTGGGTGATAGGGGCCATGCCCCATGCTAGCATTTCTACAATGGGTGATAGCGACCATGCCGTATTCTCATACTTCTACAATAGGTAATAACGGCCAATCCGCGTGCTCGCATTCTACAGTGGGTGATAGCGGCCATGCCATATACTCGCATTCAACAGTAGGTATGCTCACATGCTACAGTGGGTGATAGCGGCCGTGTCGTATGCTCGCATTCTATAGTGGGTGACAACAGCTAGGTCATATGCTCGCATATTATAGTGGGTGATAGCAGCAGGGCTGTATGCTTGCATTTCTGTAGTGGGTGATAGCAGCCGTGCCGTATGCTCGCACTTCTACAATGAGTGATAACGGCCATGCTGTATGCTCACATTTGTACAGTGGGTGATAGCGGCCATGCCGTATGCTCGCATGCTAAAGTGGGCAATAGCGGCAGTACCGTATGCTCGCATTTCTATAGTGGGTGATAATGGCCGTGTCGTATGCTTGCATTCTACAGGGGCTAATAATGGTTATGCCGTATACGCATATTCTACAGCGGGTAATAGCTGTCGTGCCGTATACTGGCATTCTACAGTGGGTGATAGGGGCCATGCCACATGCTAGCATTTCTACAATGGGGGATAGCGATCGTGTCATATGCTCATACTTCTACAATAGGTAATAATGGCCGATCCGCGTGCTCACATTCTACATCGGGTGATAGCAGCCGTGCCGTATACTCGTATTCAACAGTAGGTATGCTCACATGCTACAGTGGGTGATAATGGCCATGTCGTATGCTCACATTCCACAGGGGCTGATAACGGCCATGTCGTATGCTTGTATTCTATAGAGGGTGATAGCGGCCGTGCCATATGCTCGCATTCTACAGTGGGTGATAGCAATCGTGTCATATGCTTGTACTTCTACAGTAGGTGATAGCAACCGAGCCATGTGCTCGCATTCTACAGTGGGTGATAGCGGCCATGCCGTACACTCACATTCAACAGTGGGTATGTTCGCATGCTACAGTGGGTGATAGCGGCTGTGCCGTATGCCCGCATTCTACAGGGGCTGATAATGGCCGTGCCGTATGCTTGTATTCTATAGAGGGTGATAGTGGTCATGCCATATGCAGGCATTCAACTGTAGGTGATAGTGGCCATGCCATATGCTCGCATTTTATAGTGGGTGATAGGGGTCGTGTCGTATGCTTGTATTTCTATAGTGGGTGATAGCGACCGTGCCATATGCTTGTACTTCTACAGTGGGTGATAGCAGCTGAGCCATGTGCTCGCATTCTTCAGTGGGTGATAGCGGCCGTGCCGTATACTCGCATTCAACAGTAGGTCTGCTCACATGCTACAATGGGTGATAGCGGCCGTGCCGTATGCTCACATTCTACAGGGGCTAATAACGGTCGTGCCGTATGCTTGTATTCTCTAGAGGGTGATAGTGGTCGTGCCATATGCAGGCATTCTACAGTAGGTCATAGCGGTCGTGCCATATGCTCGCATTATGTAGTGGGTGATAGGGGCGGTGTCATATGCTCACATTTCTACAATGGGTGATAGCGACCATGTCGTATGCTCATACTTCTACAATGGGTGATAGCAGCCGAGCCATGTGCTCACATTCTACAGTGGGTGATAGCAGCTGTACCACATGCTCGCATTATACAGTGGGTGATAGTGGCCGTGCCGTATGTTCCCATTCTACAGTAGGTGATAGCGGCCGTGTCGTACACCTCGCACCATCCTAATTATCAAGTTCCCAAAGAAGATCGAGTCAACATTAGTAGTGAGTGACAGCAGCCGTGCCATATACTCACATTCCTTCTTAAGGTAATAGCGACCATGTCGTACGCCTCTCACCAACCTAATTATCAAGTTCCCAATGAAGATCGAGTTTGCATTTGCAATAGGTGATAGTGGTCCTGTCGTATGCTTACATTCCTATTGAGGTAATAGCAACCGTGTCATATGCCTCACACCATCCCAATTGTCAAGTTCCCAAAGAATTCTAGAGTCCGCATTAGCAGTGGGTGATAGCGGCTGTGCCATACGCTCACATTCCTTATTGAGGTAATAGCGACCCTGTCGTACGCCTCGCGCCAGCCCGATTATCAAGTTCCTGAAGCAATACCGAGTTCGCATTCTACAGTGGGTGATAACGGCCGTGCCGTATGCTCATATCCCATTTTGAGGTAACAGCAACCATGTCGTACACCTTGCATCGTTCAGTTCTCGAGTTTCTAAAAAGGTTTTCGAATTCCTAATCTACAGTGGGCTGTAGCAACCATGCCGTTTGCTCACATCCTATTTCGAGGCTAACTAGCAGCGATGTCGTACGTCTCGCTATTCTCACTACTTCCAATTATCAAGTAAGTCCCCTTACCTATGTCCCACATTTTAATTTAAGCATCTAAATTTTCGCATATTTACACTCATATGTCAAAGACAAAAAAAATAAATAAATAAATAAAATACGTGCAGTTTTCCTAAGATAACATGGCATAAATCATAGCAAAAATATATGCTTGTGAAAATTCCAAAAATAGAATAAACACTAGCATGCATCTCTAGTAGTATTGGTACTAACATTTTGCAGAAAAAATAAGAGAAGAAGAAAAACAGACACTGACCTCGAGTGTAGAATAGATTGAAACAGCCAACTAAAATACCGGACTGAAGATGAATAGACAGGCCCACTGAGCTCGAGATCACCCTAGGAAATTTTGTAAGGAGTGAAAAGTGAGAGGGAGAGATGAAATGAGCAAGAGAGGGGCCAAAAGGGCCTTTTATTGGCCCTGGCTGCCCAATGGCCCTTCTAGGGCCGCCGGGCAGCGTTGACCCGGTCAACGCTGACCCGGTCAAACCCTCTAAAAAAAAACTCTCATTTTTCCTCTCCTAGAGTGTAGAGACATGTCTCGAAAATATTTCAATAGCAGCAGCAATAGATTGGTCCAGCCAGGTAACGTTCGGTCTTGATCCATGAAAAGTTTCTCCGCAAGCAAATTTAGGGGCAAAAAAATTCAAAATCCCATTCTTTACTCGACACCTCTCATTGCACTCAAGATATCAGATAAAGAAGGGGCAGATGTTGATACTATATTTTTTCCACCCTCGATTTGCATGCCAGACCTTGGAAAACCCAAAAATATCATTTTCTCTCCATTGGTCCACGAGAGCATCCAAAACGACATAGCGTAACCTGTTCGGGCACTAAGGCACCTGAAGTGCCTTTTTTAGCCAAAATGACCAAAATGACCCTAGTCAGCCCTAGGTTTGACCGAAGGTCAAATGAGATTTTTCACAATTTTACATCAAACCAGAGCTTCTCGAAGAGTTTTAACAACTTTGACCAAATTTGACCAAGTTTAACCAGAAGTCAACCTCAGGTGGGCCCAAAAACTCTAATTTTGATTCAACTGTTGAATGGGTTGAAACCAACGCTATTGAGAAGATTATCAAATAGTCCTTCCAATGACTATTCATGGGTCAAAATCAAAGTTAGATCGGCCATGATATCATAAAAACGGGATGACATACCGATCGATACACCACAAACTTCGGAGAGCCATAATTTTTGATCTGACCGTCAGATTTTCAAGATCCATACCTTTTTAGAAGCAGGGAGTCAAGACCTTTCCATGAGTGCCTAAATCAGTGCACTTGTAGGCCTTTTGAGGCCAGTGGCCATACCAGGGCCGCTGCCTCGTTATTCGTGCTGTGGCTATAACTAGCCCCAAGCACCCCTTAGACCAGGGAGACATTTTTATTCTGAAGTTTGCCTTCTGCCCAGCTTCCCTACACATTTTTTCTCTCTTACAAACACGAAAAAACACCCAAAAAAAAACATCAATGCTTCATGATTCTTCTCTCTTCACCAAGAACACAAGGTATCGCTTTTGTACCCAATCTACCTTTCCATGGTTTACACTTTGGATTTGGAGTTTAGGGGTATAGATGTAGCCTTTTTGTCTATCATCCACACCCCTAACCTTCTAAATCCTTTGCCAGCATTTATCTCATTTTTTTGCTTGAATAACATGATTTATTGCTCTCTTTAGCATGTTTCTTGCTTTATGTGTGTTTCTAGCTTAAATTTCTTGGTTGTCATGTCTTATGTCATATTTTATGCTTAGATCTACTTTTTTACATGCTTATATGTTTAGATCTACGTGCTTAGGGTTTTATACCATGCTTCCCTTTTGTTACGTTCCTCTTTTTGCTTTATGTTGATGTTAGGGTTATGTGCTCAAATGCTTGTTACGCCTTGCTTAGATCTAGGTGTTTATGTGCTTTTTGCCATACATGTGCATAAGCTTGGATCCATGTTCTACCACATCTATGTGCTAGATTTCTACATGCTTACATGAACGTTTCTATGCCTATATGTCTAGATCTAGGTTTCCACATGTTTGTGTGCTTGGATCTACGCTCTTTACATGCTTTGTGCTGTCTTCCATGTGCTTGTGCACTCTATGCCATGTTCGTGTGCTTAGGTCTAGGCTATGTTTGTCATGCTATGTGCTATTGTAGCCCTATTGTCACTTCGTCTTTCTTTCTTGTGTTTTGGCCTATTGGTTTGGACCCGATCTAGACCCTATGGTCTTTGTCATCGTCAATGCATCTTGGCCCATATCTAAGGGTTTGGATCACCCCTATTTGCATGTCTATGCTTGCTTGCTTCTGTGCTTTATGTCTGTGTTAGCCTATCTAATTATAGGCTTTGCCACATTTGACGGCTTCAGCGATTTTGTGATTGTGTAGTTACATCCGACACCCACGAGGCCTTGTTCGGGTGTAACCACTTGGAATGCATCTCCGGATGCCGAGTTGCTTCGTGTACTTTCCCCTTTTTCGTTCCGTGCAATGTTATTCTTGCCATGCTTGTCTGTGCCTCCTGTAGGATTTGTTTGCATTGTTACACACTTGTTTACATGTCCATGCATGATTCTTGCTTACTAATGTGTCGTCCATGCTTCAACACAATAAAGTTATGGACATTCAATCCAAACCTACATTTGTCCCTTGCGGACAGCCTTCATTTGTCTGTTTTCTTACTTGTTTCCCTTCTTGCTTATTGGTTAGCTTTCTTGCGTTTGTCACATGCTTTTCTTGACATATCTATCTTGCTTGTTTTCTTTGCACCTTCTCACATGTGCTCTTTGCATCTTTTCCTTCCATTACTTGTTTGCTGGCTTCTTGTCTTTGCCATTGCATGAACGCACATAGAGCGAGGATGCCTGGAGCTAAGGCACAGTCTCCCAGGCACAAGCAAAAAAGGCGAGAAGGCGAGCATGCGGATATAAGCCAAGTGGCTGCAGTCAGTAGGTTTAGGAGTTTAGCCTTTCCATTTGGTTATGTACTTTTTTAAACCCTCTTTCCTTCCTCTTCCCTTTCTCCCCTAGGTGGTTTGTATTAGGTATATCATGCTTTGTACCATTCGTTCTCATCTCTAGAGTATGGCGACCCCTGTTTATTTTCCTACACCTATATTTTGGGCTATGCTCTAAGGATGCAGACATTTACTTTCTTGCTCTGTGTGCTTGCATTGTACGTGATGTATGTATATATATACCTACTTCTCCCTTCTAGTGTGATTGTCACATTCTGTGTCACCTAAGGCGAGCGATGCCTAATTTCTGCCATGAAAGTAAGGTGAGATGTCACCGAATTTTCGCCGTGGAAATTTAATACTACACTTGGAACCCCTTAACAAAATGTTGTAGTAGAGAGAGGGAACAATACTCTTTTAGGAATGGTTAGGTCCATGATGAGTTATTCAACTTTACTAATTTCCTTTTAAGGATATGCACTAAAAGCTGCAATACATATTTTAAATTTAGTTCCATCAAAATTAGTTCCCAACACAGCTAAGGAATTGTTGAGTGGGCGCAAGCCTAGTATGAAATACCTCCACGTTTAGGGATGTCCAGCACATGTGTTGAAAGGGAAGTTTGATAAGTTGAAGGGAAAAACAGAAGTATGCATGTTTTTAGGGTATTCAAAGGAAACTAAGGGTTATTTATTCTATAATCATAAAGATAACAAAGTGTTTGTTAACACCAATGCCAAAGTTTTGGACAATGATTATGTGAATAATTTTAATCCTAGAAGTAAAGTTTTCTTGGCAGAAATAGATGAACCTGTAAATGAACAACCAATGGATGAGACTATGGATGATATGGCTGTATTAGATACACAACAAGATTCTACTCATGAGATGACTAGTACATAGGTGCCTCGTCGTAGAGGGAGAATTGTTCAACCACCTGTCAAATTTATAGGTCTGGAAAAAACTTATAAAGCTATCTCAGAAGAGGCTAAATCTGATCCTTACACTTATGAAGAGGCAATGTAAAATATAGATGCACATCATCGGCTCAAAGCTATGAAATTTGAATTGGATTCTATGTATTCCAATCAAGTTTGAGATCTTGTAAAGACACCTAATGTCATTAAACCTGTTGGTTGCAAATGGGTTTACAAGAGGAAGAGAGGGATAGATGGAAAGGTTGAAACCTTTAAAGCAAGGCTAGTGGCGAAAGGGTATACACAAAAAGAAGGTATTAACTATGAGGGATCTTTTTCACCAGTAGCCATGCTTAAATCTATGAGATTTGGCAAATGGATGTCAAGACTGCATTTCTTAATGGAAATTTTGATGAAGAAATTTATATGACGCAACCAGAAGGTTTCATAGCAAAGAACCAAGAGCATATGGAGCATATGGTATGCAAGTTAAAAAGGTCCATTTATGGACTTAAGCTAGCATCTAGATCATCAAACATCAGATTTGATTAAGCAATCAAGTCATTTGGTTTTGAACAAAATCTTGATGAACCATGTGTGTACAAAATACAACAAGATAAAGTAGTAATCTTCCTAGTGCTTTATGTTGATAACATTCTACTCATTGGAAATGCTGTAGGAGTGATGTCATCAGTTAAGATATGGTTGTCAAGCCAATTTGATATAAAGGACTTGGGTGAAGCTAGCTATATTCAAGAGATCAAGCTTTGGCAAGATTGCAAGAATTGGATATTAGGCTTATCTCAAGCAGGGTATATTGATAAGGTTCTAGAACGGTTTAGCATGAAAAATTTCAAAAAATATTCAAGAGATCAAGCTTTGGCAAGATCGCAAGAATTGGATATTAGGCTTATCTCAAGCAGGGTATATTGATAAGGTTCTAGAACGGTTTAGCATGAAAAATTTCAAAAAAGGATTACTCTCTTTCAGACATGGACTTCCTTTGTCTGATGATAAAAGGCCTAAGACTCTTGAGGAAGAAAATATGATGAGACAAATTCCCTATGATTTTGCAATCAGAAGTCTCATGTATGTCATGCTTTGTACTAGACTAGATATCTGTTATTCAGTTGGCATGGTTGACCAATATCAATCAAATCCAGGACTTAAACATTGGCAAGCTATAAAGCATATTCTCAAGTATCTAAGGAGAATGAGAGATTATATGCTTGTTTACCATAATAAGGATTTGATTCCCATTGGTTATGCAGATTCAGATTTTCAATCAGATCTTGATTTCAGAAAGTCCACTTCAGGTTATGTGTTCACCTTGGAAGGTAGAGCCATAAGTTGGAGCAGTGTTAAGGAATCTTGTATTGCTAACTCTACCGTGAAAGCTGAATATGTTGTTGCTTGTGAAGCAGTAAAAGAAGCTGTTTGTCTCAAGAAATTCCTTTCTGATCTTGGTATTGTGAGAATGAAGAAAGTTCCTATCACATTGTTCTGCAACAAGAGTGGAGCGGTTGCATAATCCAAGGATCTATGAAATCACAAGAAAGCAAAGCATATTGAAAGAAAGTACCAAATCATTTGAGACATTATTGCTCGAGGAGATGTAGTAGTAGCAAAGAATGATAGTGCAAATAATCTAGCAGATCCATTTACCAAAGCCTTGCCCCAAAGGACTTTTAAGTCATATTTGGAGGGAATGGGAGTTAGATTAGGGCACAATAATCTTTAGGGCAAGCGGGAGATTGTTAGGATACATGCCCTATAAATCCTATTGTATGATACTATGTATGACTTTATGTATGATATTATGTTGTGTTTAATAAAGTTGTTTTATTATTATCTAAAATAATAGTAACATAAATATTTGGACATTATCATATAGTCCATGAGATGCATAGTATATGATTTATGTGATTTAGTCACTAAAGATATAAATCACAAGTTCTTTGTAAACTCAGAATCTTAGTTCGTAGTTGGTGAGAAAATTGGGCATTTCATCTACAAAGTCTATAACATATCAACTAAGATGATTTGTCTTAATCACGGAAGTGGAAGCTTCTAGTTGATATGTTTTAAGTGTTAAGACTTGTTGAACTGTACCACTGTGAGATTTATTATTCTATTAACGACTGTTAAATTTTCTTTTTTAGAAAGAACAAAAAAACAAAAATTTTCTTTTAGTGAGTTGACTGAGTCAACTTAGTCAAACCTAAGTTGACTAAACAACTCAAGTATGGCTAAATGGAGGGGGGGGGGGGAGGCAAATTTTCGGCCGCCTTTTGCTCTTGTCTTCATCTCTTTTTTTTTTTTTTTTACTTCCTCTTCACTCCCCCTTCTTCCTCTATTGTTACTATTCATAAGCTTCTTCCGTTTGCATTTTCTTCTTCCCCACACCATTTCTTGCTTAGAAAATCACTTCTTTAGGATTCTTAATTTGATTTCATCCATTTCGCAAAATATCTTTTTCAAATCTTCGAATTCTTGATCATATTTACAACAAACCCATTTTCTTGAAACCCATCTCTAAGCCTCCATTTTTTACACTTTCATGGCTTCTTTTTAGGGGCCATCTTTTCTTACTTTCAATTGGAAAAGGGCCTCCTTCAAGACTCTAGCACCCATGCTCCACGTTCATCCAAAAAGGACTTTAAGGTAAGATTATTTCATTTTTTGTTGGAAAATATTTTTGATTTCATGTTTTCTCGAGAGGTTGATGGTGGGACATTATCATTTTGTTGTTGTTTGCTTTTTTTTTTGTGGGAATTTTGAACATTGTATGATTTGGTTGGAAATCCTTGTGTGATCATGTTGTGCTCTTTGTTTTGGGGCATTTTTTAATTGTTGACTTATTGGTATCATGAAATTTGGACAATGTTGATGACTCATGAAGCTTGGCATTGTATGTAGCTTGTGGTATTGTTGAATGAATTTTGACTTTAATGTTGTGTATTTTGAAATCATGAGAATTTGATGTGTAGTCTTAATTGAACAAACTCATTTTTTATGTGTGGAAATTTTGTTGGAATGTGTGAGCCTTATTTCATGAGCATGGAAATTTTTATGGGTATGGGTAAGGAAAACTTTTTGTGGTCATTTGGATTTTTTTTTTTTTTTTTTTTTTTTAGCATGAAAAGTTTTTGTTGGACATGGATTTTTTTTTTTTTTTTTTTTTTTTTTTTTTTTTTTTTTGCATATGCTTGAGCCATTGTTGAATGATCTTATGGAGATGAAGGATTTTTGGGTTGATAGGGGCTATTGTTGGAATGTCATTGGATTTGAATTTATGGAATGGCCTTTTGGGGTTTGGCTAAAATTTTTTAGGGCATTTTTTTATTTGCTGGGATTTTGGAATGAGTATTTTGCGACATGGTGTTTTATGAACACCTTTGTGATTGGCTAAACTTTATTTTGTAAAACCTCAAGAGTCGAGGTAGCCTCAAATGTTGAAAAGCATGTGGGAGATGTTGTCCTTGAACATTAATATCATTAATAAAGCCAGCTTCTAGACCTTTTCCGAGCTCTATTGGATCATGATACCAATAAGTATAAAGACCTCCAATTACTCCTTGCTTTGTTAGAGCGATTCTGGGGCACTACTTGCACTTTCCATTTTCCAGGTATTGGTGAGGTTATGTTGACACCCGATGACTTCTCAGTCATTACAAGCTTAAAATTGGGTGGTGAAAGAATTAAAGTTAATGATTCCATCACCTCAACATAAATTAAAGGTCTTTTGGTTGTGATGCCTTCAAAAATCAGAAGCAAAAATGTACCATTGATGTGGCTGTACACCAATATTGAGAGTTGTAAGATTGTAGCAACCGGCACTCGCATGTTCATGCTCCTCTTCACTGGAACTCTCTTATGTCCAGACTTGGGTAGTACTATGAGCTTGCACTATTTATGGAGTCCGAGGGATATTGGCCAGATCAAAAATTATGATTAGGGTGGCATGGCTTACGCAACCCTTTTGCACTTGATAACTCAACTTTCTCGACATAGCCTCTCAAGCTTAGGAGGTGCACCATTTGTTTGGCAGGTGAGGTTTTGAATTCTTGGTTATGTGTGTTTTGGAAGGTAATTTTGGTTGTTGTGTTGTTGATGATGTGTGTTGATTTTTTTTAGGTCTAGATGTATGAATATTTTGGGGTTGGTCCTCAAGTTTTAGAAGATATTGGTGATAAGTATCCAAGGTTTCTTCGTTGGCTGCCTAAGTATCGTTCGTCAACGCCTCCCAAGCATTCTTTGTAGGCTTGGCGTATGGTGATCGATAACTTAACTGCCGATGATATGAGTTCTTTTTTTTTTTCTATGCTTTGTTGTTTGGCTTCCTTTCATTCTGGGTTCTTTAGATTTTTAGATGTCTTTGAATCCTTGGCTTGGATGTGAGGAGCATAGTGTGAATGGGCTCAAGAGCTGAATGGCTATCAAATACTTTTTTAGTGTGGTCATGGGAGATTTGGTATCTTAGTGACTGGGAGTTAGCTCAAGTTCGACATATGTACCCTCCTAAGACTATTCATGTTCATCCTTGTCCCTCCATCCAGTTAGCAGATGATGAGAATGCAAATTGGCATATATTTCTCTCTTAATGTTTAGTATTTTACACTTATTTGGTGCCTAAATATACTCATTATTCTTATATTTTGATTTAGGGTGCAAATGGAAGCATTAAGTGCAAAACGTAGCTAATTGGGCAATTCTGGACAGCTTTGACATCTCTTCGTAATCTTGGCATAACTCTCTCATCTGAGCTCCGATTGAGATGATTCAAGATGCTATGGAACTCTAAGACAAAGATCTACAACTTTCATGTTTTGAGTTTTGAGAGATACGGGCCGCATCAAGGTAGAAATTGGGCTTGAAGTTACTGCACCTGCACTGTTGACGTTCTGGAGTGTTCCTTTGCCTACAATTCTAATATGCAATCTGATGTGATTTATTTATGGAAGCTTCCAGATCTGATGCACGAAAATTCCAGCTGAAAAAACACCACTTTCCTAGTTATATTAGGGCTTTGTTTTATTTTTAATATTTTTCCTTAATTAGTCAGATTTGAATATTATTATTTAGAATATTTTTAGGAGATTTTGTAGGCTTGGAAAAGGGGGAATTAACGTGAAAAAGAGGGAGGAGAAATCAGAATTACACACACGCCTCTCTCTCTCCCATCTTCTCTAATTTTCTCTTTTGAGTTTTTTGTCATGGCCCTGCGTGGCTAAACTTTTATACTTGGTTGAAGGGAACTGAAGCTCCGGAATCAATAAAACTGTGAGATCTAATTTGTTTTTATTGTTCAATCTATGCTTTGAATATTGGATGTTCTTCTATGCCTATTTTCATGATTGTCTTGTTTAATTACTAGGAGGCCTACTAGTTAATTATTCGTTGCAATCTACTGCTAGGTTAGATATCAAATCCGTAATTGTTTGATCTCTCTAATTTGTGAAGCAACCAAGATTTAATGATTTGCTGCGTCAGAAATTATTAGATCTTAGGAAGAACGCCCGACTAAATTAAATACAACCGCTTGTGCTTGTGTTGTTTAGCTTCATCGATTTCTCTAATTCTTAAGGCTACTACTAGATTAAACCTTTAGCGCTTGTCTTGGGTTGTTTAGTAGTTAGGGTTAATTAGATCGCTTGTTTTCTAATTAACTGTAATTAAGGAGAGATAGGAAAATAATTCCAACGGTGAATATTCAAAGTGTGAATTGATATATATTTGCATCGATGATCAGTTGTAAAATTCCGGTAGTGGATGTTGACTTAGACCAAGGTTTGTTCTTTTGATTGATTTCGACATTTTAATTTGAATTATTCCTTAGTTGTTTTTCTTAAAATTTTTTTCATTATACTCAAACCCCCCCCCCCCTCCTTGTTCACGTGGCATAAAACTAGGCTAGATACTCTCCGTTGGAACGATCCTTACTCGCACTACTACATATATTTTTAGGAGTATAGGTTTTATTTTTGGTTGCCTGCGACAGCACACCAGCAGACCTCTTAGCTAATGAAGAAATTGCTTATGCTCAAGTCAGCCATGTTGTTTTAGGGACACAAGGAGACTATCTTAAATTTTTCTAGACTCAATTGCAGGGTTGTTTAGTTGGCATTCATGTAACCTCGGTAGCTTTATTTCCTTCTGAAGTCAATTTGCATCATGTGTTGCATCCTTATCATATCCTTTGGAATGACCCTGTGTGTTCCTGAATCCTTTAGTCTTCCGTCCTTATGTTTACTCACTGAGTTCATTTTGAACTTGTGGATTTGTGCTTCAAGTTGGCATCGATCTTATGGAAGAAAGCATGCAGATGATTGGAGGTTTGCAGCTTATGGCACGCACTCAATCTTCTCAATATGTTCTCAATGAAATGAATTGGGTAAAAGATGATGCTTCCGCTTGAATTTCCATGATAACAGATTTAAGACTTGTTTCTGTTGATTTTTCAGAACAACCGAATGGCAAAGGCTGATGTCAACACAAGATCCTTAGAGGAGAGGATCAAAATTCTTGAACTTCAGTACCAGTAACAAGAATCTTGGTTTTATGCAAGTCGGAAAGGAGACACTGAGGGTGGCTCCTCTTGGGGTGGGTCTAGGAGATCTTCCTGCAGGCAGACCCATGCTCCAAATGATGCTTGACTTGTATCTTAATTTTCCTAACTAAAGTCTTGTAGTAAACAATTTTAACTTATCTGACCACCTCTGATGTGATTTGTATTGAGCTGTGTGAGGCACAGCCGAATGCCCCTAGTTTGAAAGATGACCTTTTATTTTTTGAAAACGGTCTTTGTCTCTCTTTTTTTTTTTTTTTTTTTTAAGAGGTGAGTGGTTTTTACTTGTTCTAGAGAGGGAGGATAAAGCATAACCAAATGCCCCTAGTTTAAGAGATAAATGCATAACTTTGGAAAATCTTGATTTGATTAATTTTTCTTCCCTTTTTTTTTTTTTTTTTTTTTTTGAAACAAGTGATGTAGCTAATTTTTTTTTTTTTTTTTAAATGGACAATGCTAGTCTAAATGCCTTAGTTTGACAAACCATGCAAATCTTTGAGAACTTTATTACACAATCAATTTTTTTGAGTGAAAAACAAAGTCAAAACGGACCCGCAAAGTGCTTGAAAACACAAAATTGGGCCATGGTTGAGCTGGGTGCCAATTGGCACTCTTGGAGTAACGATTGGCACTTTGGGGTGCCGACAGGCACACCCAACTTTGCCCCAAGCGCTTTTCCAACGCATTTTTTGTACTTTTTGAATCTTTGGAAAAAAATTTCTCTGTTTAGGACTATGAAACACATTCCCAGTCAACTACAAACTCTCGACACCTATTTAAACCTAGTAAGGATTGAGGTAGCTTATTTTAACATCTAACCTGTACACAAATCTCTAAACCACAGTTATCAATAAACAACAAGCACGTGCAAGAGTTATCCATAGCTAAAAATAAAAACTTTCCTCATTTAATCATTCATGATATCCATATATGGGTTTGTAACTTTGATTTTGGCACCAAAACTAATATCACAACCTATAAACTAAAGGGAATCAACGCTTTGAGGGATGTCAAGATCGAGTGGGATTTTCTCCGTGCTGCCGTGAAGTTTTGGGATACTGAAGTCCATGTATTCTAGTTTAAAACTACTGAACTTTGTTCCACAATTGAAGAATTTTCAGCTATTCTAGGTTATGATCCTAGCAAAAAATCTGTAGCAGTTTCTTGTGATCCCGGACATAGGGAGATTTTTTCTGGTGCTCTAGGACTTCCTACTTCATTTACACTGGTTGTCACCTCATCCTACATTCCTAGTTTTGCCACCTAGAGACCCTTGAGGATTCTAATGATGAGCCAGTTATGAAGACACGGGTTTTTTACTCTAACGAGGCCTTTGATGATGAGTAGAGAGCCGAAGCCATGGGTATGTATCCTCAATTCCTGCTATGTCTTCTTTTTTTTTTCCCTTCCTATTATTTCTTTGTACATTCCTTTATTTTCTTTGATGTTGCCCTTGTTACGTAGTCACAGACACGCTTGAAGAGACCAAGGCTACCACAGTTTCTGCAGAGCCCACAGCCCCCATTCTTACTAGTCTTGGTAACTCCTTTGCCATTGTTCCCTATTTAAGTTTTGTTTTCCTTTGTTGTTGCATCTACTTCTCTTCTTTGTTTCCTTGCTAAAAGCTTATACGATGCTTAAATTTTCTTCTAGGTTCATCACTTTCCGAAAAGGCTCTAAGCACTAGGTTTGAGATTAGGGTAGTTCTACGAATGTTCCTAACCATGTAAGTGAGGCTGCTGCCTTCTTTGCTCGCTTTGAGTAGCTGGACATAAATGACCTTGATCTGGCAGACTTCTAGGGTACTAGGCCTCCTTACATGGACTTCCATGGATACTGAGTACTTAAGGACTATGTCATGCATTTGGAGGTAGTTTACAACAGCCTTGAAGACTTCATGCAAGGGTTCCTCCTTGGCCGTTCTATGAGGGAACACTTTCTTAAGCTGCTAGGGTGCATGATGAATGATATCGAGCACAACTTCATTGACATTGCTTTTGCCAAAAGGATCCTGTAGTGGGGGGCCACAGTCTATGAGTTAATCTGTGTTGATTTTAACATGAGGTTCCTACTAAAGCACCTATGTGAGATTGTCTGAGCCTTCTTTATAAGAAAGATCCAGCCCACTATTGACATTATTGATACTCGCATCAAGAATCTGAGGAAGGAGGTGGCAGACTTAGAGGCTTGTCCTGAGCGTCTTCTTTCTAGCGTTGCTACCCCTAACAACTTTGAGGACAAGACCCTTATTTCAAGCATTTGATTATTCACCATGTGTTCCGCCACTTCTTATTGCTGTGTAGTTTTTTTTTTTTTTTGTCTATCTCTTTTCCTACGTGATACACATATTTTCTTAGCACTTATACCTCATTTGATATGTCTAGTATGACTTATACCTTTTGGTTTGTGATTTATTATGCTACATCTGCTACAATTCCTATTGTGCATTATTATACAGTACATTTATGCTAATACCTCATGTATGGTTTTCATTACTTTCTACTCTTTATCTTTCAACATAATTACAAGGGAAAATGAACTACATTGCTTTCTTGTGACACTACATCCCTTCCAAGGGTGGTCACTTGGAGGAAAGAAAATGAAAAGAAAAAAAAAACTACATAGCATTTCCAACGAGTAATAACGCTTAAGCCATTTTCCATTAATGGGGCCCATCAGATATTTTACATCCATTTGGGCTAGGTGATAATATCCACTTGCATTGGCCTCTCTTACCACAAAGAGTCCTTCCCACATTGGCGATAATTTAGACGGTCCTGCAAAATCTCACTTGACATGGTCTACTGTTCTCAACACCAGTTGACGTTCTGTGAACGCTCTTTCTTTATTGGTTCTGTCGTAAGCTTTGGTCATCCTTTGCCTGCAGCTACGCTATTGGGCTTCTTCCTTCCTTTCATCTAATCCTTCTATGTTCTCGGACCATTCTGTCGTAAAGACCTCTTTCTCCTTTTCTTTCTTTCACGTCTGTATAACCTTCAAGGAGGGAATCATCAATTTTGATAGGTTGATTGCTTCCATCCCGTATACTAAGGGGAAAGGAGAAAATCCCGTTGCAGATTTTGGTGAACTTCGATAAGCCCACGGCACATTTGGCAAATGTGTCACCCAGCCCCTGCTATACTCTTGACTCATCTTACTAATAATTTTAATGAGGATCTTGTTCGTTGTTTCCTCCTACCCATTCCCTTGTGGATAGTAAAGTGATGACCGATGGTGCTTCACTTGGTAGAACTCTAACTTCTTTTTCACTTCTTTGTTCACAAAGGGAGTGCCATTGTCATTTATGATTCTGTGAGGTACCCCAAATTGGGCAATTATATTCTCCTTGATGAAGTTTGCCACAACTTCGTCTGTGGCTTTACTAAATGGTATGGTCTCTGCCCACTTGGTGAAATACTCTGTAGCAACAAGGATCCATATATACCCATTAGGGGGCAGGTTGACTAGCTCCACCAAGTCAAGTCCCTAGGTGTGGAAGGGCTATGGGGTGACCATGCTTCGCAAGCTTTGTGGGTGGGTATGGATGTTGGGGTTTATGCCCTAAAATCCAATTCATTGGCATGTCATAAATAATTAAATTATTTAATTATATGAGACTATCTATAAATGAACTAATGAGACATTATCTTAGTCCATGAGATGCATAGAATGTGATTCAGTCACAAAAGATATAAATCACAAGTTCTTTGTAAACTCAAAATTTTAGTTCGTAGTCGGTGATGAAATTGGGCATTTCATCTGCAAAGACTATGACATATCAACTAAGATGATTTGTCTTGATCATAGAAATGAAGACTTCTAGTTGATATGTTTTAAGGGTTAAGAAATATTGAACTGGACCACCGTGAGATTTATTATTCTCTTAACGACTACAAATGAATAATAAATCTCACGACTTCTAGTTACATCAACTCTAAATCCTGAGAGAATAATGGACCTAATCATGAGGTGTAGGTTTCTTTGATATATCAAGAGTGAGATCTATAAGTCACGATCAAAAAAGAACCAACAACAATATATCAAGAAGTAAGGAATAGAAGGTACATATGCATAAAAATGCATGGGCATGTGACATGCAAATTTAAATGTATCATGAGCTTAGCTCAATCCAAACCTACCAGCACACAATATAGCAACAAAGTAAACACACATCTAAAATATATGAAACATTGTTATAATGCACATGTGATGCAATGCATGAGGGTTTAAAAACTATTTAAACTATTTATAATGCACTTGGGAATGAAGTTTGGAGTGACTGAGAGTTGTTTGGGAGGTGAAAGGACACAAAGTAGTTGAGAGAGACTGAGGAGAAGTGATCTGAAATCGTAAGGCGCATTTATATAGAAATTTCAAAAATCACGATCGATCGAGAGCTATCGAGCTTTAAAAAGATGTGTTTTAGCTATCGAACTAGCTATCAAGGATCTAACGAGAGTTTTCCTCAACAATGAAGCTCGATGGATCGAGGTAGCTATTGAGAAGCTATCGAGCATCTAGAAAGTTCCTTCTATTGGGATAAGTGCCCTTAAATCATATTGTATGCTGCTATGAATGATATTATGTTTGACATTATGTATTAAATGATGTATAACTTAATATTATGATTAATAAAGTTGTTTTGTTATTATCTAAAATAATGGTAACATGAATATTCAAACATTATCAAATAGTCTATGAGATGCATAGTAGGTGATTTATGTGATTTAGTCACAGAAGATATAGATCACAAGTTCTTTGTAAAGTCAGAATTTTTGGTTCGTAGTCGGTGATGAAATTGGGCATTTCATCTGCGAAGACTATAACATATTGACTAAAATGATTTGTCTTAATCATGGAAGTGGAGATTTCTAGTTGATATGTTGATATGTTTTAAGAGTTAAGACATATTGAACTGGACCGCTGTGAGATTTATTATTCTCCTAACGACTGTCAATTGAATAATAAATCTCACGACTTCTATTCACATGGACTCTTAATCCTGAGAGAATAATGGACCTGATCATGAAATGTAGGTTGCTTTGATATATCAAGAGTGAGATCTAAAGTAACGGTAAAAACCTCAGTATGTTGGGCAGCCACATTTAGTGTTGATAGAACATATATTCTCAAGATAGAATTTATAGTCTCTTAACGGAGATATAAAATATTCCCTTGATATAAGTTTAATGGGTTCAATTATTCAGAGAGTTAGGCCTAACCACATTAGTAAGACTAAAGTATATATTTATGGAATTGGATTTCATAAGTATATGATGAATAACATTAAGGATTAAACCGGGAACTCAAGGATTAAGATGTAGTAATTTTCAAAGTGGCAGTCTACATTCATGACTTTGTATTACTACGAATATTTTAATGAAGGGGTTGCATGTATAATAAAGTCTTGGGATATAATTTATTAATAAGGCCTAGAGTGCAATTATATTATATAGTGATATTGAATATAATTAATGGTAACTTTGGACTTGTCAAGAGTTGACAGAAAAGCCCAAAGCCCATTGGAGCTAGTGTCTTATTTGTTCCCTTTTGGTCCCACTCCAAGCCACACACTAAAGCCCAATTGGGAAGATTCAGAAGGCTAGCCCCATTAGATAATCAGTTATATGGACAGAAACATACAGAATTTTATAATAGAATGAAATGGTTTGTATGTTCATATATGTAAAAGAAAGAATCCTTCATATTCTCTCTAGAACAAACACATAGAACTGATTGACAGACCACACATCTTGGGCATCAAGTGGAATTAGAGTGGAGATCAAAAGTGTTTCCAAGTGCTTTTCTTCATTTGGTTTTGAAATTCACCATACCAAGGTACACTCTCTTGTTCATATATTCTGAAATTTACACAGCACATGTTATCAATTGCGAATGAAGTAAATCTGTTAATTTTTCTGCAATATATGTTTTGTATGCGATACAAACATGTTATTTTCCATCACCTTGATGGATCGAATTAGCTATCAAAAGCTATCGAGATTGCGATAGAAAGCAGCTGAAGGATCAAGATAGATATTATCTATCAAGTGGTATCGAGATAGCTATCAAGATCGCTTAAAAACAGTTTTTCAAAGAAGAGAAAAACACAAACATGAATGCAATCAAACAAGCTACTTAACCAAGGATCCAAACAACATTTTAAGCTCTCAAAATCATCTCTTCAATGAGAAAAATGGTAAGCACATAGATCCCAAAACACACACACACACACTAAACCAGTCAAACCAATTTTAAATTTCAAAAACAAGTTAGAACAGTTTAGTGAGCATACTGTTGGAGTTTATGCCCTAAAATCCAATTGATTGGCATGTCATAAATAATTAAATTGTTTAATTATATGAGACTATTTATAAATGAACTAATGGGACATTATCTTAGTCCATGAGATGCATAGTATGCGATTTATGTGATTTAGTCACAGAAGGTATAAATTGCAAGTTCTTTGCAAACTCAGAATGTAGTTCGTAGTCGGTGATGAAATTGGGCATTTCATCTGCGAAGACTATAACATATCAACTACGATGATTTGTCTTGATCATGGAAATGGAGATTTCTAGTTGGTATATTGATATGTTTTAAGAGTTAAGACATATTGAACTGGACCGCTGTGAGATTTATTATTCTCCTAACGACTGTCAAATGAATAATAAATCTCATGACTTCTATTTACATCAACTCTAAATCCTGAGAGAATAATGGACCTGATCATGAGATGTAGGTTGCTTTGATATATCAGGAGTGAGATCTATAAGTTACGGTCAAAGCCTCAGTATGTTAGGCAGCCGCATTTAATGTTGATGGAACATATATTCTCAAGATGGAATTCATAATCTCTTAACGGAGATATAAAATATTCCCTTGAGATAAGTTTAATGGGTTTGGTTATTCAGAGAGTTGGGCCCAACCACTTTAGTAAGGAGTTACTAAAGTATATTGTTAGGTTCTAAAGATTAGGAACTAATGTATTTAGAACTTCAATTTGTATGTTGGCAAACCATGATCAAAACAATGTTGAGTCATGTGTTAGACTTGCTCAAAGTATGGGTTTAATTGTAAAGTTGGAATCGAGTTTTTATGCAGAAGTACTGTTCACTTTATGTATGACTCGATCGATCGAAAATCGTGCAGAACGTTTTTCTGCAGAAAATTCCAACTCAGCCCAAGCCCGTTTTAATGTATAGGGTTTTATGTTTGCCCTAAGTATAAAAGGGAAAACCCTAGCCACGTTTTCAGAGTTCTGTTTTGCTGTGTTTGTGAATCTTTCTTTGAGATCTAGAGGTGTTTACCTTCACATACACTTAGGGTTTACAAACTTGAGATTTATGTCAAGAGTTGTGTAGATCGTTACAGTTGCAGAATCAAGAGAACACAAAGATATACAAGCAGGTGCGCTTGTGGATTTGCTAAAGAATTCCGGAAAGAAGGAGTCCGTGGATCTCGGAGCTATCATGGGGTCATGGTAGTAAGTTTCCTACACTCGGGTAGCAATATGACGTTAGTGGTCTAAGTCTATTGTGTAAATTTCGATTCTTTCATAGTGGATTCAGTTTACCTTGAGGATAGCTAGGTCAAATCCTCCCCAGGTTTTTACCGGTGTGGTTTCCTGGGTCATCAGATCTTTGTGTTGTTTATTTTTCCGCTGCTTTGTTATTTTTGCTTAATTGTGTTAACCTAGTTTTAATTAAATTACCTAAGTTAATAACTTGGCTAATTCACTAGGTTAATCTGTTGGGTTTAAGGGGTCTAAACGAACTGACAAGTGGTATCAGAGCGGGTAGCTTTTTTGTTTGATCCTTTGATCTTTAAGCTGATCCTTGACCCCTGTTGCTATGGATTTCTCTAAAATCTTCTCTTCAGTTTGTCATATTATCTACTTGGTGTGTTTGTCCTTTACAATCTTTGTTAAAGTTTTTCTTGAGTGTCTTACTATAATCACATATGAAAATAATCACATGTGCTATACTGCTTTAACCGCCTTAAAGGCACGTGATTCTTGTCTTTGGTATTTGCATAGTGGTTGTTCCAGGCACATGACAGGAAATAAAGCTTTGTTCAAGACACTCTTCGAAGGAAAGATTGGTTCAGTTACCTTTGGAGACGGAAGTAAATCTGTGATTAGAGGCATTGGTACTGTGGACATTCCAGGACTACCAGTTTTTGAAGATGTGTGGTATGTTGATGGGTTGAAGGCAAACTTACTCAGCATTAGCCAGATTTGTGACAATGGACTTAATGTATTCTTCACCAAGCAAGAATGTGAAATACTTGATGAAGGGGGTGATTGTATGTGTGTTGGTGTGAGAACAGCTGACAACTGTTATGGTATCACCCCAAGTATAAGCAACAAATGCTTCAGTGCTAAAATCAATCAAGTTGACTTATGGCATCAAAGGTTGGGACATGCCAGCCTTAAGCAATTAGAGAAGATTTCAAAATGTGATGCGGTAATTGGGTTGCCTAAGTTTGAGAAAGTTGAAAAATGCATCTGTGGACCATGTCAGATGGGTAAACAAGTGAAGTCCAAACATCCGTCTGTAGCTGATGTTCAAACTACGAGACCTTTGGAGTTGCTGCATATTGATCTCATGGGTCCTGCCAGAGTTCAGAGTTTAGGTGGAAAGAAGTACATTCTAGTTGTTGTGGATGACTTTACAAGATTCACATGGATTGTACTTTTGAAAGATAAAGCTGAGGCTCCTGAAAAAATGATTCATCTGTGCAAGAAATTGCAAGTAGAAAAAGGAACGGTGATAGCCAGAATTAGAAAAGATCATGGAAAAGAGTTTGAGAACACCAAACTGGCTACATTTTGTGATAATCAAGGCACCCGTCAGGAATTCTCTTCACCCAAAACACCACAACAAAACGGAATTGTGGAAAGGAAAAATAGAGTTGTACAAGAAATGGCTCGTGTCATGCTCCATAATAAGAAGATGCCTAAATCTTTTTGGGGAGAAGCTGTTAATACTGCATGTCACACTCTCAATCGGGTGTATTTCAGACCAAATTCCAAGCAAACTCCCTATGAACTCTGGAGGGGAAAGAAGCCTGTAGTGAAATACTTCAGGATATTTGGCAGTGACTGTTACATTCTGCGTGATAGAGAGAACCTGGAGAAGTTTGATGCTAAGAGTGATAAAGGTTATTTTCTGGGATACTCTTCCACCAGTAGAGCATACAGAGTGTACAATCTGAGAACTAAAACAGTCATGGAATCCTCAAATGTGGTGATCAATGATGAATTAAGCTCAGAAGGCCATTCAGAACATGCACCTCCAGTTCAAGAAAAGATGATGGAAGTTGATGATTCTCTACCTGAAGACTATGTGGGAAAGCCTACAGAGGAAGAGTTAATGGTTTTGAATGATACAGCATCTGTGCCATCAAGTTCAGAACCTTCAACACCAGTTCATGGAGTTCTACAAGAACAGAGAGAAGTTCAAAGTCCATTAGATCAGAAAAGTACCACTACTTCATTGGTCAAAGGTCCTTCATCAAGAGTCAGGTTGAATCATCCTGCTACTAATATTTTGGGAAGTTTGAATGATAACATGAGATTGCGATCCAAAGCTTTAAATGTGATTACTCACTCATGCTACCTATCCCAATTCGAACCGAAGAAGGTGGATGAAGCTCTCCAAGATGCTGATTGGGTCAATTCTATGCATGAAGAACTTCATCAGTTCGTTCGAAATGATGTGTGGGAATTAGTTCCTAGACCTGAGGGAGTAAATGTTATTGGAACTAAGTGGATCTTCAAGAACAAGTCAGATGAACATGGAACTGTTATCAGAAATAAATCTAGACTTGTTGCTCAAGGATACACACAAGTAGAAGGAATTGACTTTGATGAGACTTTTGCACCAGTAGCAAGATTGGAATCCATTCGCATTCTTTTGGCTATTGCATGTCACATGAACTTCAGGTTGTATCAAATGGATGTCAAGAGTGCATTCTTAAATGGCATGATACAAGAAGAAGTGTATGTTGAACAACCGAAAGGTTTCATTGATCCTCACAAGCCAAACGATGTCTACAAGTTGAAGAGAGCTCTCTATGGATTGAAACAAGCTCCACGGGCTTGGTATGATAGATTAACTGCATATCTCACGGATCATGGCTTCAAGAGAGGTTTTGCTGACACTACTCTGTTTATACGAAAGGATAAGAATCATTTTGTAGTTGCTCGAATTTATGTTGATGATATTGTTTTTGGTGCTACTAATGATTCTCTTGCTCAATCTTTTGCAGATGAAATGAAGGCCATGTTTGAGATGAGTATGGTTGGGGAACTAACTTATTTCTTGGGATTGCAGGTAAAGCAAACAGATGATGGAATCTACATCAACCAAGCTAAGTATGCGCGAAATTTGGTCAAGCGATTTGGTCTTGACAAGGCTGCACATGCTAGAACACCAATGGCTGCTAATGTGAAATTAACAAATGATCCCTCAGGTGAGTCTGTTGATGTTACTCTATATAGAAGCATGATTGGTTGTCTCTTGTACTTAACTGCTAGCAGACCTGACATTGCGTTTAGTGTGGGTGTTTGCTCTAGATTTCAGTCTAATCCTAAGGTCTCTCACTTAAATGCTATTAAGAGGATCATAAAATATGTTGCTGGAACTTGTGATTATGGTCTTTTTTACAGTAAAGAGTCAAATCTTTCTCTTGCTGGTTTTTCTGATTCTGATTGGGCTGGTAATGCTGATGATAGAAAAAGTACAACTGGTGGTTGTTTTTATGTTGGTGCTAATTTGGTTGCTTGGATGAATAAGAAGCAAAATTCTGTTTCTCTATCTACTGCTGAGGCAGAATATATTGCTGCTGGGAGTTGTTGTTCTCAGCTACTGTGGATGAAGAAACTTTTGAGTGATTATGGTATATCTCAGGACACCATAGTTGTTTATTGTGATAACTCTAGTGTCATAGATATATCTAAGAATCCTGTTCAACACTCTAAGACCAAACACATTGAGATTAGATATCACTTCATTAGGGATCTTGTTGAAAGGAAAATTGTTGCTCTTGAATATATTCCAACTGAACGTCAGAATGCTGATATTTTCACCAAACCGCTTGATAGAGGAAAGTTTGAAACTCTTCGTCAAGTCATTGGTGTGATTCTTTGTCCCTAGTTATTCTTGACTTCATGGTCCTTGTGCTTCATTGCTCAATCTTTTGTGACCTTTGTTTCTAGGATTTGCATTGCATTACATTCATGCATTTCATTCTAGGATGTTTGTTTCTTTGTTTAAAAAAAAAAAAAAAAAATTTTTGCAAATTGTGTTTTGCTATTTTTCCTTGAATTTGTAGACAAGGTTGGTCAATCAAAACTACATATCATAAGTATGTACCTTGTTTAGCTTTGATGCACTTATTTTTATTGCACTTTACTAGCTAAAGTCTTGTTGTGCATGTTGTGTGGGAAGATGCTATATTTGTTGATCACATGATCTTGATCTTGAAGTCTTATGTCTTTGATTGTTGGACTTGAACTTATTGAGAAAGGCATAAATAACCATCTCACCACTGTTTATTAGCCAATCATGAACACCTTAGTGCATATCATAAGATTTTGTGCTCGAGAAAGTGTAGCACATGCACAAAAAGAAAATAAGGTGTAGCCTCTCATTAAAATTGGTGTGTACATTATTGGACTATAATAATATCACAAATTCTAAATAAAATTGGCGTGTACATTATCCCGGCTATTATTAAGTTTCTAATCAAAAAATTTGAATAATGAGGCAAATCAAGAAACTTACATGATTGCAAGCTCTTATTCTAGGAGATGTGAGAGTTATATGATGTAACTCTTTAAGGGATAGTCTCTTTCAAATTCATGTGATGGATTTTGTAGAAATTGTGATTGATCTCTATGTGTATATCACCTCACATGTTTCTCAAACTTATGCTAGTTGCACACACTACACAAGTTATTCTTTGCTAGAATTGCGTACATGATAATGTGTGTGTTTTTGGCCTGACCAACCATGTTTGAGAATTTTGGGAATTTGATGCAAAACATGTTTGCTTGTTTGTTGTTTGTTTTTGGGTATATTGAGGGAAAATTATTCTTTGAAAAATCTGGAATGGATACATGTGTTTTTTGGAAAACATCTCATCTCATACTCATGCATTTGATTTTTCAAATCTGTTGCTTTGAGGAGTTTTTGGTCTAAAACGTTTGTTTTTTTCAAAAATATGTTTTTTCCAGAATTTCGATCGATCGAAACTGACTTTCGACCGATCGAAAATGTTTTAAATTACTCACAAATCTCTCTGGTTGGTTCGATCGATCCAAGCTGTTTTTGGATCAATCGAATAAGTTTTCGACCGATCGAATGTAATATTCGATCGATCGAAAATCGGTCCGGCTGTTTTTTAAAAGAAGTTTTTCAAGTGACTTTTCACTGTTTCAAAACTTTTCAAATTTTCTTTTGTTTCCTACCAACCGGTCAAAGAGTTTTTGGTGATTTTTGTCGTTTTCCTCCGAATCTTTTGCAAAATCTCTCTCTCCCTAGTGTGGTAAGTCCCTTATACCCTTCCTTTTGCATTTATTTTCTATTTTCATGCATTTTTTCATGCATATTTGGGTAATTTTGGCATTTAGGAATTTTCTATTTTTGGGGTTGTTTTTGAATGTTTCTTTCTCAAAATCTTTATGGGTTTTTGTGGGGACACCTTGTCTAAGCACATCATGTGGTTTAATTGGATTATGTTGGTGGTTTGAAGGAAATTTGAAATTCTAGGGCTTGAAATTGAGCAAATTGGGGGTTTTGTTCAATTTGATTGAAATAGATGAAATTGGCTTGTTAGATTGATTAATTTGATCTTTATATTGAGTTAATTGAATATTGTGTTGATCAATTTATCAATTTGCTGTGTTTTGAAAATTGGGGTTTTTCAAATTGGGGATTTTTGATGAATATCAAATGCTCAAGCCTTTTTTGTTAATTTGGATCAAAATTGAACATGTCACTGCATTAGTACATGCATCATGTTATGTTCATGCTCATGCATCATATAGAATTTTTATATTCTATTTTTTTGCTGTGCTAACTTGCAGTCTGCCCTTGGTTTTGATTTTTGCTCTTTTCTTTTTGTGTATGTCTTTTCCTTAGCACTATGCCTAGGAAAACTAGAGCCCATAGGACTTCTGATCCTTCTCCTTCCTTTGACACTGAGAGGTTCCCTAGTGAGTCAAACCAAGTCACTTATGAGACTTTGAACCTTAGGCGTCAGATTTGGGCTGAGCGTAGGGTTATCTTAGATGAGCTGGATCCTGAGGTGCGTCGTAATTTTGTGCGTCGGGGATGGTTACCTTTGATCGAGTATGAGCATTCTCCTCCTCCTGCCACCTTGATTAGAGAATTCTATTCGAATCTCTCTATTCATGTTTATGATAACGACACTTTGGTTAAGGTGTGGTTACGTGGTGTGGAGTATCGCATTACCCCTTCGGTAGTGTCTGATGCTCTTGGGGTGCCCATTGTGGACCATCCCGTTTTTCCTTACGAGGAGTCGCCTCCCCTTGATGACGTCCTGTCATACATCACTGGGTCTTCTATCCAATAGGGTTCTGATCCTCGGATCACTTCTGCTGAGCTGTCTGAGCTGCACTATCTTTTCTTTAGGATAGCGTGTCATTCATTGTGGCCTATTTCGCATGTCCACACCATTCCTCTTGAGAGGTGTGTCTTTTTGTATGCTTTGGTCACTGATGCTCCTATCAGTTTTCCGCATCTGTTCCTTCGTTCTTTGAACGAGGTTCATCGGTCTAGTTCTACGGCTCATGCTTTGTTTTTTCCTGTTTTTATTCATCGGATTCTCCTTTTTCTTGGTTTTGGTGAGTATCCTGCTTCTGAGCCTGTTCATGTTGTCGCTCCTATTGGTACTACCTTTTTGAGGCAAAGGGCTGCTCAACTTCGAGCTAGCTCTAAGCGTGCTAGGGTAGAGCCATCCGATGTCACTCCACCCCCTTCTTCTTCTACAGATACTCATGCAGTTGGGACTTCTTCTGATCCTGCTGTTGCTGCTGATGCTGCTGATGTTCCTCCACCGTTTGATGAGGTTTCTGACCTTCGTCGGACGCTTGACACTGTCGTGACCGTTCAGGCGGCTCATGGTCAGCTTTTGGTGGACATCCTTGATGAGCTACGTGCGTTGCGAGCGGATTTGGCGAGCTCTTGTCGATCTCCTCCTCCACCTTTTGATGATGAGTGAGTGCCCTTTGGCAATTCGTCACAAAAAGGGGGAGTACATAGTTCATTGTATCTAGGAGATTTTTGTGGAGATTTACATTTTAGGGGGAGTTTTTGTTTACTTGGTAGTGATACTGCGGAGCTTGTGGAGTTATTAGATTGTATCTAGATGCTTCACTGTGTATTCTCATTTTTAGCTCTTGTTTAGGAGATTTATTTTGTTGAGATACATTTGCTGTATTTGTTTCTTATTTCACTATGCTACTACTCTGCTTATTGATTTATATTGATGATGTTATTCATGATATATGTCTTTATTTTGTGTCATATGAAATTAAGAAATTTTTTATTTATGTATTTCCTGTTTTTTTCCACACATGCGTTTATGTGTTTGTTAAGTGTTACAGGAATATACAGGTTGTTTTCAGTCGAGCTGCTGTCTACTTTGCAACTGTTAGATAGTAGTTTAGGTTGAATTGTTGAGTGGCTATTTTATTGTAATGGGCTATTTCAATTTGTAACTTTGAGCTTTTTGTTAAGTCTGTGTTTTGTCACGGATTGCCAAAGGGGGAGTTTGTTAGGTTCTAAAGATTAGGAACTAATGTATTTAGAACTTCAATTTGTATGTTGGCAAACCATGATCAAAACAATGTTGAGTCATGTGTTAGACTTGCTCAAAGTATGGGTTTAATTGTAAAGTTGGAATCGAGTTTTTATGCAGAAGAACTGTTCACTTTCTGTATGACTCGATCGATCGAAAATTAGACTCGATCGATCGAAAATCGTGCAGAACGTTTTTCTGCAGAAAATTTCAACTCAGCCCAAGCCCGTTTTAATGTATAGGGTTTTATGTTTGCCCTAAGTATAAAAGGGAAAACCCTAGCCACGTTTTCAGAGTTCTGTTTTGCTGTGTTTGTGAATCTTTCTTTGAGATCTAGAGGTGTTTACCTTCACATACACTTAGGGTTTACAAACTTGAGATTTATGTCAAGAGTTGTGTAGATCGTTACAGTTGCAGAATCAAGAGAACACAAAGATATACAAGCAGGTGCGCTTGTGGATTTGCTAAAGAATTCCGGAAAGAAGGAGTCTGTGGATCTCGGAGCTATCATGGGGTCATGGTAGTAAGTTTCCTACACTCGGGTAGCAATATGACATTAGTGGTCTAAGTCTATTGTGTAAACTTCGATTCTTTCATAGTGGATTCAGTTTACCTTGAGGATAGCTAGGTCAAATCCTCCCCAGGTTTTTACCGGTGTGGTTTCCTGGGTCATCAGATCTTTGTGTTGTTTATTTTTCCGCTGCTTTGTTATTTTTGCTTAATTGTGTTAACCTAGTTTTAATTAAATTACCTAAGTTAATAACTTGGCTAATTCACTAGGTTAATCTGTTGGGTTTAAGGGGTCTAAACGAACTGACATATATATTTATGGAATTGGATTTTATAAATATATGATGAATAATATTAAGGATTAAACCGGGTACTCAAGGATTAAGATGTAGTAATCTTCAAAGTGGCAATCTATATTCATGACTTTGTATTACTACGAATATTTTAATGAAGGGGTTGCATGTATAATAAAGTTTTGGGATATAATTTATTAATAAGGCCTAGAGTGCAATTATATTCATATAGTGGTATTGAATATAATTAATGGTAACTTTGGACTTGTCAAGAGTTGACAGAAAAGCCCAAGGCCCATTAGAGCTAGAGTCTTATTTGTTCCCTTTTGGTCCCACTCCAAGCCACACACTAGAGCCCAATTGGAATGGCCCAAAAGGCTAGCCCAATTAGATAATCAGTTGTATATAAGGAGAAAAACATACAGAATTTCAGATGCCCTTTTATAAGTCCCTTTCATGAGTCTTTTCATAAGTGTTTTTCACCAAGATTACACAAGGAATGAAATGGTTTATATGTGAGTGTTGGACACTCCCTTGTTCTCTCCTTGGAAACTGATTGAGAGACCACACATCTTGGGCATTAAGTGGAATTGGAGTGAAGATTAAAAGTCTTCCCAAGAACTTCTGATCTTTGGTTTTGAATTTCACCGCACCAAGGTACGCTTTCTTGTTCTTAGATTCTGCAACTTTCATAATGCATGTTATCAATTGAAAATGAAGTAGATCCATTAAATTTCCGCTGCGTATGTTTTGTATGTGATACGAACATGTATTTTCCCAACACATACATTTACACAAGTATTTCTTATGATGGTCAAATCACATTGTACTTGCACATGCACATGTATCAAAAGTAGCAAATAATATTGCGTGTTGTGTGTGAAAACATCACAAGATTGCATAAGCATCTACATGTTATAACGATTTGAGATATGAAAAAATCATTTTAACTTACACACAATCATAACTGTTTGATGGGGACTATTACCTTCAAGGTAAATCCTATAACTCCCACATCTCCTAGAATAGATGCTTGCAATCATATTTAAAGCATTTTTTCTTTTTGCTTTAATTTCTTTGCATATTTTCATTTATTAAGCATATCATGCGTGGGCATATAAAAGAGAGAAAAGAAATACCCAATTATGTTAAGCTTATGACATTGCACTTTTGCTATGCCGAAGCATATAAATGTCATTTCATGATTAGCGAGCAGCAGTGGTGAGATGGTTATTTATGTCTTTCTCTTAGGATTTTTTAGTCCTTCCCATCAAAAAGAGTGATACGAGTGTTAAGTACAAGAGATTACTTAATCTTACTCATCACAAACACGAGCCACAAAGCTCACTTGCTTAGATGTGCATTGAGATACTCATCTAAGCTACAAAAGATACAAAGTTTAGAAAACTTTCTTTCAATGGCCATCCAAGGTACACAAGTACCATTGTACACAAACACATTGTTTTTATATTTTTCAATTTTTTTTATTTTTATATGAAAAACAAAATAAAAATAAAACAAAACTGAAAATAAACAAACAAAAACATGTTAAACAAAGCAAAGCAATGCATAAGACTAGACTGACTCAAAACAATAAAGCAAAACACACAAGTAATGCAATCAAAAATAGAGAAGGAAAGAGAAAAGTGACATAATCACTTTGAGCCTTTTTCCTTCCACACCTTGGAAGAACATTTCCTTTATGCGAACCCTTGAACCGGCAGTGAGGGGGAAGAATTGAAACCATTCAATTTTGAAAGGAACATGGCTTTGAGAAGATCTCCAATAGGAGCAAATAAGGATGGAAACTGATTCTGGTTTCCCAACACAATCATGTTGTTGCTCTATTGAGTGGCTAACCACTTATAGCAATTAGGTAGAGTATGCACAGCTGCTCCACAATGACGACAGAGATGCTGCTTCTTCTGTTTGTGCTTTTGATTATTTCTCTTTGATAGGCCAAGAATGTATTAACCCCTTGTGATGAATTAATTGATTAATTAGCCAAGTTTATTAATTAATCAAATTAACATGCAAAGCGCGTGGCAACACAAACAAATCACCAACTAAAATAAATTACAGTAGAAAATAAAGTTGACACGATGATTTGTTTACGAATGGGGAAAACCAATATGACAAAAACCCCTCCGGGTGATTTTAAGGTCATCACTCCTGAGAATCCACTATTATCAAAACAAGTGGTTACAAGTAAAGAAATCTCGGTACCTTATACCAACCTACAGTTGAACCTTTACCCCAATACCCAATTGGACTTGTTTTGTAGTGACAATCTCTCCCTTTAATGCACGGCTCCTAGTAGGTGACTAACCAATTGCTCGAATCCCAGTACACGACTTAATCACCAACTTAAGAAGGATGTTAGTTGCAAAATTCTTCTGTTCATCACATGATGAAGATCATGAAGTTGCTTGGTCACAAAACCCTACGGTATACAAACACAGCAGCTTCTTCAGAAGAAAGATGAATTAGTGCAAATTCTATCTCCAATCACAATTTGCATGAACAAAACTTTGCTTCACACTCACGCAACCTTTGACGGCCCTTAAAATAATCCTTATATATGTTTAGAGTTGTGAGAAAAGAAAGCTCAAACATACATTCACAAATTGGACAAAAATCATCTCTGAAAAACTGAATTTCATAAACCTCAATAGATAGCCATCTAACGAGCTAGCTGTTAAGCCACGGGCTTCAGCTGCTTTTAAACCTCGATAGATGTGAGCTGTCGAGTTTTAAAATCCAGCACTTTCTCACTTGATTCTTGGACAGACTTGCATGGCTTTAACACTTGAACATGGAACCTTGTTTCTTGAAGCATTAAACACATCCTAAATCTACCCAATTACAAGTAAAGTGTGTTTTGTCAAAGGATTAGCCAATTACATAAAATATTGACATATGTTCCTAATATTGAATCACATATGTCCTAACACCCTTCTTAGCCCTAGGGTTTTTAGTCTCGTTTTTAGCAAGTTTAGGGGGTGCTCCTAAGATAGACTTATCCTTGTCTATGTTCTTACTAGCTAATTCATTTTTAACTTCATTGTTCTCAGTTTCAACATTATTAGCAAGAGGAATTAAAATAGTAGTACTAGCAGAAGCAATACTAGAAAAAGAGAAATCATGCCCTAAACCAATTCTGTCGGAAGTAGATTTCTTTGGACTGAGCATCTCATCAAGCTTTGTACTTGAAGTCCTCTCCAACCGAGCTCTGACTTGAAACAGCTCCACTTCAAGCTTCTTAGTCTTCTCAGCCAAGAAATTATTTTCAAACTTCAATGCTCCTATAGTCTGATTAGCTTCATCAAACTTTATGGAGAGTTCTTCTCATTCAAGCTCCACATCACTAAGCTTCTTGGTGGCCAGCCTATACAACTTCTCATGCTTTTTCGAGACCTTGTACAACTTTGCATAGGCAGTGTGGATGTCATCTTGTTCATCCATCTTCTCAAACTTTGACTCCGCCAATTCTTCTTCTTCATCCACATCTTCTACAATCCCCTCAATAAGATTAACAATGGCAGTGAAGGCATTTAGGATTCCATCATCCTCATTATCGGAGTCATCCTCAGGCTCAGTGTCGCTTAAGGTAGCAACAAGTGCCTTGCTTTTTCCAATGGTCTTGAGCTAAGTAAGGCATTCTTGTTTCATATGACCGATGCCTTGACACCCAAAGCACTTCGGTCCTGAAGGAACAGTGTACTGACCGATATCATTGAAATCCTTCTTCCCTTTGTCTTAGCTCTTAGACTGAGAAGAACTTGACTGCCAGCAGTCCTTATCAAAGCCCCTTGCATTGGCATTCTTCATAAACTTCTTGAATTGCCTGGTGATGTAAGACTTCATTTTAGAATCTTCATCGTCTAAAAACTCATCCGTATCACTGATTTTGGCCTTTAGTGCCAGTGCCATGCTGTTGCTCTTGTTCGATCTCCCGATCCTAGACAAACCCAACTTATAGGTCTGCAGATCTCCAACCAGCTCTATCAAAGGAATTTTGTCAATATCCTTTGATTCCTCAATCACAGTAATCTTGGCATGGAATCTCTCGGGTAGAGATCTGAGCACCTTTCTCACAATCATGGGTTCAGGAATAGTTTTCCGAAGATTAAACGCTGAGTTCACTATGTCCTTGAGCTTGGCATAGAACTCATCAAACGACTCATCCTCCTCCATCTTAATCTCTTCGAAGCTTGTAGTGAGCCTCTGTAACTTCGAATTCTTGATAGCCTTGGTTCCCTTATAGGTTGTCTAAAGGATGGTCCATACTTCCTTTGCAGTTTCAATAGAGGATATCTTCTTGAACTCCTCATTAGTGATTGCACGGAATAAAGCATTCAATGTTCTACTATTGAAGTTTGCCACCTTGATCTTAGCATCATCCCAATCGACTGGCGCTTCCTTTGGTTTGGTCCAACCAATCTCTACAGCTTGCCACACCTTTTCATCTAGAGACTGTAAGAAAACTCTCATGCGTACTTTCCAATATGCATAGTTAGTACCATCAAACAATGGAGGTATAATAAGAGAATGTCTTCTATCCATGACAAATAGAGGTCAATGAATCACACAGCAAAGATTAATACCTAATCATAGTGTGCTTGCTCTGATACCACTTAACAAGCCAAAAATGTATTGACCCCTTGTGATATATTAATTGATTAATTAACCAAGTTTATTAATTAATCAAATTAACACGCAATGTACGTGACAACGCAAACAAATCACCAACTAAAATAAAGTGCAACAGAAAATAAAGTTGAAACGATGATTTGTTTACAAATGGGGAAAACCTACACGGTAAAAACCCCACCAGGTGATTTGACGGTCACCACTCTCAAGAATCTACTATTATCAAAATAAGTGATTACAAGTAAAGGAATCCCAGTACCTTATACCAACCTACAGTTGAACCCTTACCTCAATACCTAATTGGACTTGTTCTATAGTGACAATCTCTCCTTTTATTGCACAACTCCCAGTACGTGACTAACCAATTGCACAAATCCCAGTACACAACTTAATCACCAACTTGAGGAAGATGTTAGGTGTAAATTTCTTCAATTCATCTAGACGATGAAGATCAAGAAGTTTCTTGGTCACAAAACCCTATGGTGTACAAACACAACAGCTTCTTCAAGAGAAAGATGAACTAGGGCAAATTCTATCTCCAGTCACAATTTGCATGAACTTGGGCAACTGTGTAACTTGTGACGGCCCTTAAAAAAATTCTTATATATGTCTAGGGTTATGAGAAAATAAAGCCCAAATGTATACCCACAAATTGAATTGAAATTAGCTTTGAAAAACTGAATTTCAAAACCTCAATAGATAGCCATCTATCGGCGCTAGCTGTCGAGCCACGGGCTGAAACAGCTTTTAAACCTTGATAGATGCTATTTGTAGAGCTAGCTATCGAGCTTTAAAATCCAACACTTTACACTTGATTCTTGGACAGACTTGCATGGCTTTAACACTTGAATTTGAAACCTTGTTCCTTGAAGTATTAAACACATCCTAAATCTACCCAATTACAAGTTAAGTGCGTTTTGTCAAAGGATTAGACAATTACATAAAATATTGACATATGTTCCTAACATCAAATCACATATTTCCTAACAAGGCACACAAAGCAAATGGCAAGTAGTCGTGCCAATTCTTGTACGTGTCTATCATCTTCACTAAGATCTTCTCTATGTTCTTGTTAGCGGCTTCCACTGCACCATTCATCTAAGAGTGATAGGGAACCAAATTTCTGTGCTCGATCTTGAACTGTTGGCAAAGTTGCTGGATCATTTTCCCATTTAGGTTTGTCCCATTATCTATAATGAGCTCTCCTGGCACACCGTACGGCAGATAATGTTGTGTTTCAAGAACCAGACTACCATGGCTTGAGTGACGCTTTTGTACGAAGCGATTTTTACCTACTTGGTGAAATAATCGATGGCCACCAAGATGTACTCATGACCATTTGAAGCCTTCGGAATCACAGGTCTGATGGCATCCATACCCCATGTCGAGAAGGGCCATGGTGCTTCTAAAAAGTGCAAAGACTGAGGGGGAGCGTTCTTCCTGTCTTGAAAGGCTTGGCAAAGATGGCATGTCCTCACATGTTTAATGCAATCATTTTCCATGGTGAGCCAGTAATAATTGGCTCTCATAATCTTGTGGGCCAATAGGGGTCCACTGGCATGAGCACCCAGTAAGCCTTCATGCATCTCTTCCATCAAGTGGGTAGCCTCTGTAAGGACATATGTGTTTAACTTGTTAGAAACATATGTCATTATTTTATGTAACTGGCTAATCCTTTGACAAAATGCACTTTACTTATAATTGGGTAAATCTAGGATGTGTTTAATACTTCAAGAAACCTTGTTTTAAGATCAAGTGTTAAAACCATACAAGTCTGTCCCAGAAACAAGCTGAAGAAGTTCCTGTCATTAAAGCTCGATAGCTAGCATCTATCGAGCTTAAGAAGCTGTTCCAGCCCTGTGGCTCGATAGCTGCTTGATAGCTTCTCAACAGATGCTATCTATTGAGGTTTAAGAAAAACAGGTTTTCTATTCCGTTTTATTGGGATCCGTGAATATGTCTTTGGGCCTTCGTTTCTCATAACCCTAGACATATAAAAGGATTATTTTAAGGGCCGTCAAAATGGACACAAGTTGCATAAGTGTTGAGCAAAGTTTGTTCAAGTAAATTATGACCAGAGACAAAGTTTTGCCCTAGTTCATCTTTCTTGTGAAAAAGTTGTTGTGTTTGTACACCGTAGGATTTTGTGACCAAGCATCTTCTGGATCTTCATCGTATGATGAACTGAAGAACTTTGCAGCCAACAACTCTCTCTAGTTGGTGATTGAAGTCGCATACTGGGATCTGCGCAATTGGTTAGTCACGTACTGGGAGCTGTGCATCAAAAGGAGAAATTGTCACTACAGAATAAGTTCAATTGGGTATTGAGGTAAGGGTTCAACTGTAGGTTGGTATAAGGTACTGGGATTCTTTTACTTGTAACCGCTTGTTGTGATAATAGTGAAATTTCAAGAGTGGTGACCTTAAAATCACCCGGTGGGGTTTTTGCCATGTAGATTTTCCCCATTCATAAACAAATCACCGTGTCAATTTATTTTCCATTGCATACTTAGTTTAATTGGTGATTTGTTTGTGCTACCACGTTCATTGAATGTAATTGAATCTAATTTATTCACTTGGTTAATTAATTGGTTAATTCATCACAAGGGGCCAATACATTTTTTGGCCTCTTAGCCTCAAAGTCATCTACGCATCGAAGCAAGGTAGAATCATGGTTCCTTTTGTACAGGACTTCTCCATGTTAGGACATATGTGAATCATTTTAGGAATATGTGTCAATATTTTATGTAATTGGCTAATCCTTTAACAAAACGCACTTTACTTGTAATTGGGTAGATTTAGGATGTGTTTAATGCTTTAAGGAACAAGGTTTCAAGTTCAAGTGTTAAAGCCATGCAAGTTTGTCCAAGAAACGAGTGAAGAAGTGCTGGATTTTAAAGCTTGACAGCTAGTATCTATCGAGGCTTAAAAAGCTATTTCAGCCCGAGACTCGACAACTTCTCAATAAATAGGGCATTTGTCGAGGCTTATGAAATTCAATTTTTCATATCTGATTTCACTCCAATCCATGAATGAATGTTTGGGCTTTCTTTTCTCGCAACCCTAAACATATATAAGGATTTTTTTAAAGGCCATCACAAATGATGCAACTTAATGCAAAAGTTTTTCAAAAGCATATTGTGAACCAGAGACATATGCCCTAGTTCTTCTTTCTATTCAAAAAGCTGCTATGTTTGTGCATCGTAGGGTTTTGAAACCAAGGAGCTTTGTGATCTTCATCGTGTGATGAACTAAAGAACTTTGCAGCCAACATCTTTCTCAAGTTAGTGATTAAGTCCCATACTAGGATCCGCACATCTATTGGTTAGTCACTTATTGAGAGCCGTGCATTAAAAGGAGAGACAATCACTACATAACAAGTCTAATTGGGTATTGGGGTAGGGGTTCAACTTTAGTTGGTATAAGATACTGGGATTCCTTTACTTGTAACCACTTGTTTTGATAATAGTGGATTCTCGGTAGTGGTGACCTTAAAATCACCCGATGGGGTTCTGCCTCGGTGGTTTTTTCTATTTGTAAACAAATCACCTGTGCCATTTAATTTTCGCTGCATTTAGTTACTTAGTGATTTATTTGTGCCACCATGCGATTCGCATGTTAATTAACTTAATTAATTCACTTCGCTAAATTAATTTGTTAATTTATCACAAGGAGTCAATACATTCTTGGCCTATCAAGTGGTATCAGAGCAGGCACACTCTAATTAGATTTTAATCATTGTTGTGTGATCCATTGACCCCTGTTTGTCATGGATACATGACAATCTCTTATTATACCTCCTTTATTTGATGGTACTAACTATGCATACTGGAAAGTACACATGAGAGCTTTCTTGCTGTCTTTAGATGAGATAGTGTGACGAGTTGTGGAGATAGGCTGGACTAAGCCTAAAGAAGCGCCAGCTGATTAGGTTGATGCTTAGATTATGGCGGCAAACTTCAACAGCAGGACATTGAATACTTTATTCAATGCGGTCACAAATGAAGAATTCAAGAAGATATCCTCCACTGAAATTGCAAAGGAAGCATGGACCATTCTCCCAAAAACCTATGAAGGAACCAAGGCTGTCCAGGACTCGAAGCTTCAGAGGCTCACTACAAGCTTCGAAGAGATCAAGATGGAGGAGGATGAATCATTCGATGAGTTCTATTCTAAGCTTAAGGACATAGTGAACTCAGTCTTTAATATTGGGGAAACCATTCCCGAACCCAAGATTGTTAGAAAGGTGCTTAGATCTCTACTTGAGAGATTTCATGCCAAGATCACCGCAATTGAGGAATCAATGGATATTGATAAAATTCCTTTAACAGAGTTGGTTGGCAACCTATAGACCTATAAGTAGGGTTTGACAAGGATCGGGAAATCGAGCAAAAGCAAGAGCATGGCACTGAAGGCTAAGAGCAGTGACACTAATAAGTCTTCTGATGATGAAGATTCTAACATGAAGTCCTACATCATAAGTTAATTCAAGAAGTTCATGAAGAATGCCAATGGGAAGGGCTTCGATAAGGACTGTAGGCAATCTAGTTCTTCTCAGTTTAAGAGCCAAGACAAAGGGAAGAAGGATGCTAGGAATGGCGGTCAGTACACTGTTCCCTCAGGACTAAAGAGCTTTGGGTGTCAAGGTTTCGGTCACATGAAACAAGAGTGCCTTACATATCTCAAGACCTTTGGGAAAAGCAAGGCACTTGCTGCTACATTGAGCGACACCGAGCCTGAGGATGATGGGATCCTAAATGCCTTCACTGCCACTGTAAATCCTACTGAGGGGATTGTTGAAGATGTGGATAATGAAGAGGACTTGGTGGACTCTAAATTTGAGAAAATGGAAGATCAAGATGGTATCCATACTGCCTATGAAAAGTTGTATAAAGCTTTTGAGAAGCATGAGAAACTATATAAGCTGGCCACCAAGAAGCTAAGTGATTTGGAACTTGATCGAGAAGAGCTTTCCACAAAGTTTGATGAAGCTAAGCAAACCATTGAAACACTGTGATTTGAGAACAACTTCTTGGATGAAAAGACTAAGAAGCTTGAAGCAGAGCTATTCCAAGTCAGGGCTCAGCTAGAGAGGACTTCAAGTGCAAAGCTTCATGAGATGCTCAGTTTACAGAAATCTGATTCTGATAGAACTGGTTTAGAGTATGATTTCTCTTCTCCTAGCATTGCTTTTACTAGTACTCCTATTTTAGTTTCTCCTACTAATAATGTTGTTTCTAAGAAAAATGATGTTAAAACTGCCTTAGCTAGTGAGAACGTAGACAAGGGTAAATCTATCTTAGGAGCACCCCCTAAACCGTTTAACAAAAAGACTAAAAACCCTAGGGCTAAGAAGGGTAACAGTCAACAATCTAACAGAAGAATCAGCAACTATGTCATCATTGTGGAGCAGATAGACATACTCGACCCAATTGCTATAAATGGTTAGCCACTCAACAGAGCAACAATATGATCTCATCAGGAAACCAGAATAAATTTCTCCTCTTGGAGATCTACTCAAAGCCCTCATGTTCCTTTCAAACTTGAATGGTTTCAATTCTTCCTCCTCACCACTGGATCAAGGGTTTGCTAAACGGAAAGATTCTTCAATGATGTGGAAGGAAAAGGCTCTAAGTGATTCAATCACTTTTCTCCCTCTTCCTCTCTTGTTTTTGTTTTGCATTACTTGTGTGTTTTGCTTTCTTGTTTTTGAGTCAGTCTAGTTTTATGCTTTGCTTTGGTTAACATGTTTTTGTTTCTTTGTTTTTAGTTTTTCCTTATTTTTTTTTTATCATAAAAAAATTGAAAAATACAAAAACAGTGGGTGTTTGTGTACATTGGTACTTGTGTACCTTGGATGGCCATTGAAACAAAGTGTTCTAAACTATGTATCTATTGTAGCTTAGATGAGACTCTCTATGCACAACTAAGCAAATGAGCTTTGTGGCTCGTGTTTGTGATGAGTAAGATTAAGTTATCTCTTGTACTTAACACTCTTATCACTCTTTTGACGGGAAGACCAAAAAATCCTAAGAGAAATGCATAAATAACCATCTCACCACTATTGCCCGCCAATCATGAAATGACATCCAAATGCTTTGGCATAGCAAAAGCACAATGTCAAAAGCTTAATAGAATTGGATATTTCTTTTCTCTCTCTTATATACCCGTGCATGGTTTACTCAAAATAAAAATATGCAAAGAAAAATTAAAGCAAAAAGAATAAAAATGCTTTATATATGATTGCAAGCGTGTCTTCTAGGAGATGTGGGAGTTATAGGATGTACCTCGAAGGCGATAGTCCCCATCAAGCAGTTATGATTGTGTATAAGTTAAAGTGATTTTCTCATATCTCAAATTATCATAACATGTTGACACTTGTGCAATCTTGCGATGTTTTCACACACAACACGCAATATTCTTTGCTACTCTTGATACATGTGCAGATACAATGTGATTTGGCCATCACAAGGAATACATGTGTTAATGTATGCTCACTAAACTGTCTTGACTTATTTTTGAAATATAAAATTGGTTAGACTTGTTTAGTGTGTGTGTGTGTGTGTGTGTGTGTGTGTGTGTGTGTGTGTGTGTGTGTGTGTTTGGATCTAAATGCTAAACATTTTTTTGTTGAGAGATGATTTTGAGAGCTTAAAATGTTGGCTGGATCTTTGGTTGAGTAGCATGTTTGATTGCATTCATGTCTGTGTTTTTCTCTTCTTTGAAACTGATTTTAAGCAATCTCAATAGCTTTTTAATATCTCTCGACAGCTAGGCTATCTATCAAGCTCTTTAGTTTCTTTTTATCGCATTCTCGATAGCTTCTCGATCCATCGAAGAAGTTTCTATATGCTCGATAGCTTCTTGATCCATCAAGACCCTTTTGCTGTGGACACCTCTCGACAGATCCTCAATAGCTCTTTGACAGCTGATTCATGCGTTTTAAAGCTCAACACCTCTCGACACCTCTCGATCCATCAAGCTTTATGAATTTCTATATATACGCTTCAACGTGTTTTTCTCTCATTTCTCCCTGATCTCTCTCGACAGATCGTGTCTCTTCACCTCCTAAAAACCTTCTCTCTTACTCCAAACTTCATTCCCTTGAGATTTTTGACCTAGATTGATCTTCTTCTCACTAGTATGATCTTTTTTTTCTTCATTCTTCATGCATTAGACCTAGGTTTTGGGTTTTTGAAAAATTTTTGGAGTTTTTCAAAATTGATGAAGTTTTGGTGAAATTTTTAGGTTGGGTTATGCTTAAATGATCCTAAATGGTTATGAATTGCATCACATTTTCATTATAACTATATTCTCATGCATTAGAGCATCCGTAGCAGATGTGCCAAATGTGCCAAATGCCAAATATTTGGCACACCAAACACAAAAAAGGAGCTTTATCAGATGTTCCAAATGCCAAAAATTATACCACATTGCTACAGTACCGTCTCATATTTGAGACGGTAAGGACAAAAATGGTATTATTTCTATTACTTTTTTATTCTCTTTTCTCTCTCCTCTCTCTTCACTTTTTCTTTTCTCTTCTCTCTCTCACGTCTGTTCTCTCTCACCTCTCTCTTACCTCTGAATCTCTCATCGATACCATCTCTTTATTGGTAAAATAGGTGTTCGTATCACATACAAAACATACGCAGTGGAAAAATTAACGGCTTCATTCACAATTGATAACATGCACTATGAAAGTTTCAGAATTTAAGAACAAGAAAGCGTACCTTGGTGCAGTGAAATTCAAAACCAAAGATCAGAATTTCTTGGGAAGACTTTTAATCTTCACTCCAATTCCACTTAATGCCCAAGATGTGTGGTCTCTCAATCAGTTTCTAAGGAGAGAATAAGGGAGTGTCCAACACTCACATACAAACCATTTCATTCCTTGTGTAATCCTGATGAAATACACTATGAAAAGTCTCATATAAAAAAGCACTTATCAAAAGAACCTCATGAAATTCTGTATGTTTTTCTCCTTATATACAACTGATTATCTAATTGGGCTAGCCTTTTGGGCCATTCCAATTGGACTCTAGTGTGTGGCTTGGAGTGGAACCAAAAGGGAACAAATAAGACTCTAGCCCCAATGGGCCTTGGGCTTTTCTGTCAACTCTTGACAAGTCCAAAGTTACCATTAATTATATTCAATACCACTATATAAAGATAATTGCCTTCTAGGCCTTATTAATAAATTATATTCCAATACTTTATTATACATGCAACCCCTTCATTAAAATATTCGTAGTAATACAAAGTCATAAATATAGATTGCCACTTTGAAGATTACTACATCTTAATCCTTGAGTACCCGGTTTAATCATTAATGTTATTCATCATATATTTATGAAATCCAATTCCATAAATATATACTTTAGTAACTCCTTACTAAAGTGGTTGAGCCCAACACTCTGAATAATCAAACCCATTAAATTTATCTCAAGGGAATATTTTATATCTCCGTTAAGAGATTATGAATTCCATCTTGAGAATATATGTTCCATCAACACTAAATGTGGCTGCCCAACATACTGAGATTTTGACCGTAACTTATAGATCTCACTCCTAATATATCAAAGCAATCTACATCTCATGATCAGGTTCATTATTCTCTCAGGATTTAGAGTTGATATAAATAGAAGTCGTGAGATTTATTATTCAATTAACAGTCATTAGGAGAATAATAAATCTCACAGCGGTCCAGTTCAATATGTCTTAACGCTTAAAACATATCAACATATCAACTAGAAATCTCAATTTCCATGATCAAAACAAATCATCTTAGTTGACATGTTATAGTCTTCGCAGATGAAACACCCAATTTCATCACCGACTACGAACTACATTCTAAGTTTACAAAGAACTTGCAATTTATATCTTCTGTGACTAAATCACATAAATCGCATACTATGCATCTCATGGACTAAGATAATGTCCCATTAGTTCATTTATAGATAGTCTCATATAATTAAACAATTTAATTATTTATGACATGCCAATAAATTGGATTTTAGGGCATAAACCCCAACACTCTTCTCTCTCACGGACAAAAATGGTATAAATTCCTCTCAATCTCTCTCACCATCTGAAGCCACCGCTGGTACCATCTCCTCTCTCACAGACAAAAATGGTATAAATTCCTCTCAATCTCTCTCACCATCTGAAGCCACCGCTGGTACCATCTCCTCTCTCACAGACAAAAATGGTATAAATTCCTCTCAATCTCTCTCACGATCTGAAGCCACCACCACCGATCTCGCCCAGCCGCCGTCAATATCGTCAGCCGCCGATCCCATGGCTGCCGTCAATATCTCCAGTCACAGCCAATCTCACCTTCTCCAGTCACGGCCACCGTAAATCTCACTCCGAGGCTGCCGTCGATCTCACCCTCTTCCCTCTCCTCTCTGTCTGCCTTTCACTCTGCCTCTCTCTGGTTGTGAGTTTTTTTTTTCTACAATTTGGGTTGATCTGATATTGATATTGGTGAGTAATTGTGGTGGTTGTGGGTTGATTATGATGGTTGGTGGGTTCAGTTAATCTGGGTGGTAGTGGGCTGTGGGCTGTGGGCTATGGGCAGTGACAGTGACAGTGGCAGTGGTGGTGGTGGCCTGTGGGGGTGATGGCCGATTCAATTGATGTGGGTGGATGTTGCTGTTGTTGATGACAAATAGGGAGGAAATAATATATTATTTTAATTTATAGTAAATATTATTTTAATGTATAGAATTGAATGATAAAACATCTGATAAAAGAGATGTTGTAAAATGATGTGGTAAAATAATAAAGTAGGCTTTTGGTGGGGCAAAATGGCATTTTTTTTGCAACATCTGCTACAGATGCTTTTATAGATGTATGCTATATATGTTTATTTGCTGTGTGCTGTTAGGTTTGGATTGGCCTGAGCCCATGATGCATTATAGAAATGAAGTGGATGTATGCTATATATCTTTATATTCTTATATTGATCTTCTTAGTGCTTTTTTGTTTGTCTCTTTCTCCCTCTCTCTTTCATTGGTTTAGTTGCTCCATGGCAACTAAACGAAAATTTGCTTTGTCCCGGAACCCTCTTCTTTTCGGGGCATCTTCTTCTTCTGATTCTACTCCTTCTCATGTACAGTTCCATGATGATAAAGCCCGAAAGGACTTTTTAGAGAACTTTTCTAGACAAGACATTCATTCAGAATGCCAAGTCATCCTATCGGATTTTTCCGATACAGACCTTCCCACTATCATCTATAGTAGGGGTTGGGAGTCACTGTATCGCATTTCGGTCGCTTGTCCCTCTGTGATCATATAGAAGTTTTACTCTAACATGCATGGATTCAATACATCTATACCCCAGTTTTTCACTCGCATTCGGGATATGCGCATTGCAATTACTCCGAATCTTATATCCGAGGTAGTACACGTTCCTAGGGGAGCACATCCTGACTACCCTATCTACAATCGTCTAAGGACTGTGTCCAAAGACGAACTCATGTCTCTACTCTGTAAGACACCATCTTCATGGGATGATCATTAAAACACCCAATGCTTGACCTTTGATAAAGGTCCGAGATTCCTAAACATGGTGATGACATTCGTTCTCCATCCATTGTCTCACTATAACTCTATCACAGAGCCTCATGCTCGATTTTTGTTAACTCTCTTATAGGACAACTCTATTGACTTCCCTTCTCACTTCATTCTATCCCTTATAGATGTCTATAGGGATATGGCGACCCATGATAAGCTCATTTTTCCTTTGGCTATCACGAGGATCCTTTCCCGCGTCTAATCACTTTTTTGTCATGAGTGCCATTAACGCTGCTACCATTAGACGAAGTGATGCTCAGCTTCACCTGAGGTAGATGCAGACCGAGACGGTAACTCCTCCGGCTTCTTCAGCTCTATCCACCTCCGCTCGCTCTTCTTCTGCGGGTGGTTTAACTCTTTATGCGATCATGGCGTAGCTTCAACGCATGGATGCTCACCATGACACTCTCATTGATGCGTTGTGTCAGGTGAACACCCGTGTCAGTTGTATTGCTCGACAGCATGCTCGCCTTGGTGGCTTCATCGAGTCTCCCTCTCGTTCTCTAGAGGCTTCTGAGAACGAGGATGAGGACGACGATGGTAACTCTGATGATGATGGTGATGAGGATGATAGTGCTAGCTCGCCCAGTGATGATGAGATGTCTACTTGATTTACTTACCCTTTGTCACTCATAAAAAAAAGGGGGAGTAGTTTTGGATATGAGAGTAGTCACATACATAGGGGGAGAGTTAGCATAGGAGATTTTTGTTAGGGGGAGTGTTTATACTCTGAGGGATGTAGTGAGGTTTCTATGTATTTTCTTTTCTTTATTTTTACATTTACCTCTCGTATATTGGTCTTGTGACCATTTGACATACATTGTACTTATCCTTGGATATATATATATATATATATATGATTGATGTATGTTATTCACCTATCTTTACATATGTTGTTTCTTTTCTCTCTTTATGCACATGATTTTTATGTTTTGTATGCAATCTTTTATTTCTATTTCACACTAAGATGCCTTGATGAGTTTTGTTTAAAGTGTTTCAGAAATACAGGTTGTCAAAGTCTTCTTGCCATGAACTCTCTTCTTGCAAAGTTTTTCAAGAGTTTGTGTTAGGATATATTTTATTGTATTCAACAAGTGAGTATGAGTTAAGTGATTTATGACTTCTCTCATATGTTCATTTGTTTGTTGTGGCTTCGTCATGGATTGCCAAATGGGGAGATTGTTAGGACATATATGAATCATATTAGGAACATGTGTCAATATTTTATGTAATTGTCTAATCCTTTGACAAAATGCACTTTACTTGTAATTGGATAGATCTTGGATGTGTTTAATGCTTCAAGGAACAAGGTTTCAAGTTCAAGTATTAAAGCCATGCAAGTCTATCCAAGAAACAAGTGAAGAAGTGCTGGATTTTAAAACTCGACAACTAGTATCTATTGAGGCTTAAAAAGTTGTTTCAGCCCGAGGCTCGATAGCTTCTCAATAGATAGGCCATCTGTCGAGGTTTATGAAAATCAGTTTTTCAAAACTGATTTCACTCCAATCCATCAATGAATGTTTGGGCTTTCTTTTCTCATAACCCTAAACATATATAAGGATTGTTTTAAGGTCCGTCACAGATGATGCAACGTAATGCAAAAGTTTTTCATAAGCATATTATGAACCGGAGACATATGTCCTAGTTCATCTTTCTATTCAAGAAGATACTCTGTTTGTACACCGTAGGGTTTTGTAACCAAGGAGCTTTGTGATCTTCATCGTGTGATGAACTGAAGAACTTTGTAGCCAACATCTTTCTCAAGTTGGTGATTAAATCGCGTACTGGGATCCGTGCATCTATTAGTTAGTCACGTATTGGGAGCCGTGCATTGAAAAGAGAGATTGTCACTATAGAACTAGTCCAATTGGGTATTGAGGTAAGGGTTCAACTATAGGTTGGTATAAGGTACTGGGATTCCTTTACTTGTAACCACTTGTTTTGATAATAGTAGATTCTCGAGAATGATGACCTTAAAATCACCCAGTGGGGTTTTGACTCAGTGGTTTTTCCCCATTCTAAACAAATCACCCATGTCATTTAATTTTCGTTGCATTTAGTTACTTGGTGATTTGTTTGTGCTACCACGCGATTCACATGTTAATTAACTTAATTAATTCACTTGGCTAAATTAAGTGGTTAATTTATCACAAGGGGTCAATACATTCTTGGCCTATCACTCCACCCAAGAAAAACTGGCAAGCCATGCGCTGGATGAACTTCTTCTCACTGTCTGTTGCACCGGGCAGGTATTCACTATTCTTCATATAAGCCTTGATATCATGGTACCATGGCTTTTCATCAACTTCAACTTCAACACTCATGCATTCTTTGATGTTCATGCAATTGGATGGGACGCCACGGACTTCTATGCGCAATTGCCGTATATCATCTCCTTCTAATAATTTGATCGTGCTAGCCAGGGCGTCTGCAAACTAGTTGTGTGCTCAGGGCGAGTAGGCGAATGTGATGTTTCGAAACTTCGAAATCAAGCGACTGACGCACTTCTGGTACGGAATCAACTTGGTGTCTCGAGCTTGTCATTTCCCTTTGATTTGGGCAATAATCAACAGGGAATCACCGAAGACACTCAAGACATAGGCTCCAAACTCTAGGGGCACTTCGTACTCCGTGACGTTGTTGGTGCAACCAAAATTCAACTTGACTGAAATAGGGATTTGCTGGCCCTTAAGGGAAACTAAGACTACTCCCACTCCATTTCGAGTAGAGTTGGCAGCTCTATCAAAAAAATTCTTCCCACGCCAGGGTTCCACACTATCTCATCACAAACACAATGTAGAATTCGGAGAGCAACATTTACCAACGAGAGATCTTCCTTGTAAGAGCTGGCTTTTCAAAGATGTACTTGATGGGGTCCATGCAGGAAATGAGCCATAAGGTGTAGTAAAGCATGTACTACCGCAATTTGCGTGATGCCCACGCTAAGGCGCAACACATCTTTTCAATGGTGATGTAGTTGATCTCATAACTAGTGATCTTCTTGCTTAAGTAGTAAATCACCCTTTCTTTCTGGTCGGGCTCAGCTGCTTGGCCTAACATGTAGCCCATGGAGGTTTCTTGTACCGCTAGGTAGAGGATCAATCGATATCCTGGTGTCGGGGGAAATAGAACAGAATGGTTCAACAAGTACTGCTTAATCTTGTCAAAGGCCGCTTGGCACTCATCTGTCCATTCTAACTTTGTGTCCTTCTTCAAGAGCTTGAACAACGGATCACATGTGGTGATCAATTGCGCTATGAAGCAAGCTATGTAATTGACTTTGCCTAAAAAGTTGCAAATCCGTTTCTCGGTTTGAGGCGTCAACATATCTTGGATGGCTTGGACCTTCGCTGAGGCCACTTCAATTCCTCTTTGGCTGACTATAAAGCCGAGTAATTTCCCTGAGCTAGCTTCAAAGACGCACTTGTTAGGATTTAGCCTCAACCTGTACTTGATAAGGCGCTTGAACAGCTTCCCCAAATCCACCAAATGATCCCTAGTAATGCGGTATTTGGCAATTAAGTCGTCTACATAGACTTTGATCTCTTTTCGCATCATATCATGGAACAAGGTTACCATGGCTCGTTGATAAGTAGTGCCTGCATTCTTTAAGTCGAATGGCATGACATCATATGTATAAGTTTTCCAATAAGTGGTGAATGCTGTCTTGGCTTTGTCCTCCTTGGCCATCTTGATCTGATTGTAGCCCTAGAATCGATCCATAAAGGAGAAGAACCTATTGATAGCAGTATTATCGACCAGGGTATCAATATGTGGCAATGGAAAATTGTACTTAGGACTGGCTCGATTCAAATCCCTGTAATCAACACACATGTATACTTTCTCATCTTTCTTAGGCAACTAAGCAATGTTGGCGACCCAATCTGAGTAGGCTATTGCGGTAAGGAAACCGGCTTTCAATTGCTTTTCTACTTCTTCTTTGATCTTCAAGATGATCTTCGATTTCATTCTTCGAAGGGCTTGTCGCACTGAAGGGCATTCAAGTTTAACTGGAATTCTATGTACGACAATCTCAATATCTAACCCCAGCATGTCTTGGTAGGACCAAGCACAGATCTCTTTGAATTCCCTGAGTAGCGCTGTAAGCTCAAGCTTCATGTATTTAGGAAAGTTTACCCCAATCTTGACGGGTTTTTCATTTTCACCTTCATCGGCCAAGTTAACCACTTTTGCCTCTTCTATGTTAGGCTTGGACCCTTCACTCTCTCTGTTTAGAGCTTCCAAAATATCACGAGGCAAACTCGGAATTTCCTCTAATCCTTCAATGTCATGTTCCAACTCTATTTCCTCATTCATTTCATCAATATCCTCAATATAGCAACCAAACGATGTACCCACTTGGGAATTAGAATAGATCCTATAGAACGGAACATATACAAGGAAACATAAGACAATTTGCACACACATATTCATAGGTGTTAATGCCTAGCCTCGATCTCAGAACAGCAGTGGAAAAAAAAGTCGCCGCCATCGCGGGGCCCCGTTGGAGAGCCCCTCTCGATGTGAATGTGTATGGTTCGCACAGAGCTTCGGGTGCTCTCTCTCTCTCTCTCTCGGCGGAGGAAGGCAGGTCTACCTTTGGCGTTATGGCGGGAATCTGGGCCAAATTTTAGGTGATTACTAAAGGTAAGTGGAGTCGCCTTTAATCATTGGATTTTTCTAAGATGTGATTGGTCACCTGTTTCTAGTTGATTTTTTTACCAATCCTAGGCTAAGAAAAATGTCATTTTTCCTAATCTAACATGGATGGCAAAAATTCTTGATTCTTAAGTCTAGAAGTTTGGTTATGTGTGGGGAAGGTGTTAAGCACCCTACAACGCCTGTCCGAGTCAGTCATTTGTTTTGATAAAACCTTAATTTTTTGAGATTAGTAGTAAAAACATGATTTTAGCATTGGGTTTCGAGGCTTTGCATGCATGGGAGCTTTGAGGTTTGGTTTTGAAAAGGTGTGGTCCCAATCTATGCTTTCCTAAGGCATTCGAATAAAGTGCCAGATTTTCACAGCAAAAATCTGGCGACATGTCACCTTACTTTCATGGCAGAAACTAGGCATCGCTTGCCTTATGTGACACGGACTGTGATAATCACACCAGAGGGGGGGCAAGCAAGTATATATATACATGCATCATGCACAATGACAGCACACAGAGCAGGAAAGTAAATGCATACATCCCTAGAGCATGTCCCAAAATATAGGTGCAGGAAAGTAAACAAAGGTCGCCATACCCTAGAGATGAGGACGAATGGTACAAGGCATGATATACCTAATACAAAACATCTAAAGGAGAATAGGAAAAGGAAGGAGGGGGTTTAAAAGAGTAAATAACCAAAAGGGAAACAAGATAAACCTTAAACCTACTGACTACAACCGCTCAGCTCACATCCACATGCTCACAACCTCACCCTTTTTTGCTTGCGCCTAGGAGATCGTGCCCTAGCTCCATGTGTCCCTGCTCCACGTGCATACATGAAAAGGCAAAGACAAGAAAACCAACAGACAAGAAATGGAAGGAAAATATGTAGAGCACAATAAAGAGGCATAAAGAAGATAAACATGATAGACATGGCAAGCATAGAAACAAGGATGCGAGCAAACAAGCAAGATAGCAAACAAACAAGCAAAAGGGGCGCGCAAACAAGCAGAAGAGCAAACAGGCAAGAAAAGAAACAAAAGGTGGTGTCCACGAGGGACAAATGTAGGTTTAGATCAAATGTCCATAACTGTATTGTGTTAAAGCATGGGTGACACACTAGCAAGCAAGACTCATGCATGGACATGTAAGCAAGTGTGTAAAGATGCAAAGAAAGCCAACGGGTGGCACAAACAAGCATAGCATTGCACGGAGCGAAAAAAGGGAAAGGTATGCATGAAGCAACCATCATTAAGGTGATGCATCCTAAGTGGTTACATCTAAACAAGGCCTCATGGGTGTCGGATGTAACCACACAACCATAACCTGCTAAGGGCGTCAAACGTGACAAAGCATAGAATAAGAAAGGCTAACACGAACGTAAAGCATAAAAGCAAGTAAGCATAGATATGCAAATGGGGTGATATAAACCCTTTGATATGGGCCAAGGTGTACGGACAATGAAAAAGACCATGGGGTCTAGATCAGGTCTGAACCAATAAGCCAAATCACAAAAAAGAAAGATAAAGTGATAAAAGGGCTACAATAGCACATGGCAAGACAAACATAGCCTAGGTCTAGGCACACAAACATGGCATGGAGCGCACAAACACTTGGAAGATGGCATAAAACATGTAAACACAGATCTAGACACACGAGCATGTAAGAACATAGATCCGAACATATAAGCAAGTGAAAATGTAGATCTAGGCACAAGTATGGCAACGCATGTGTGAACATGTGAAAGCTAGCACCTAAACATGGTAGAACATGAATCAAAGCATGTAAGCATGTACGGATGAAGATCTAAGCATAAAACCTGGCAAAAATCATACAAGCACATAAATCCAAGCAAAGCTTAACCATAGACATGATACGAGCATGTGAGCACATAACCCTAATCGTCAACATAAAGCAAAAAGAGGGACAAAACCAAGGAAACATGGCATAAAGTCCTAGGCTTGTAGATCTAAACATATAAGCATGTAGAAACATAGATCTAAGCACAAAACATGGCATAAAGGCACATGAACATGTAGATCAAAACAAATGAACATCTGAACAAGTATAAAAGAACATGGATCTAAGCTAAAAACATGCTAGCAACAAGATAAAGCAAGAAATATGTCAAAGAAAGCAATAAAACATATTATTATGGCAAAAAGAGCAAGAACATGCTAGGAAAAAAGACTTAGAAGGTTAGGGGTGTGGATGTAGCTTTTTAGCAACATCCACACCTCTAAACCCCAAATCCAAGATGTAGAACTAAGGAAAGGAATATTGGGTTCAAAAATAATACCCTGTGTTCAAGGTAAAGGTGCAAGAATCAAGAAATTTTGCTGTGTTTTTAGGAGTGTTTTGGGTGTTTTTTGGTGTTTGGAAGAGTAAAAAAATGTATAGAGAGGCTGAGTAGAAATTTTAGAAAAATGTGTGTCCTCCCTATTTGGGGTGTGCTTGGGCCTATTTATAGCCCCAAGCGCGAAAAATCAAGGCGATTGACATTGTAAGGCCAACTCTCCTCTGATCTAGATGATTTTGACTCGTTTGGATAGATATTGATTTTTAGTTTCTATAAAGGTATGGAACTCAAAAATCCAACGGTCGGATCAAAAGTTATGGCTCCCGGAAGTTTGAGGTGCAACAATCGGTGCGCCGTCCCGGTTTTCATGATATCTCGGCTGTTTTAACTCCGATTTTGACCCATGAATAGTCATTGGAATTAGAATTGGATAATCTTCGTAATGACGTTAGTTTCAACCCATTCTGAAAGCTAGATCATAATTAGGGTTTTTTGGACCCACCAGAGATCAACTTCAGGTCAAACTTGGTCAAAGTTGTTTAAAAATATCCGAGAAGCTCGGGTTTGATGTAAATAATAGAAAACATTGTTTTGTGGAAGTTTGGACCTCTTTTGATCTTCAGTTAAACCTAGGGTTGACAAGGGGCGTTTTGGTCATTTTTTACTAAAAAAGCACTTTGGGTGCTCCGGTGCCCGAACAAGTTGCACCACGTTATTCTCGATGTTTTCATGGCCTCTGTGAGAGACCGCGCCCCCGGCCCCCTTTCTTATAGGTGTGTTGGGCCAAACCCACGTGAATGGGTGGAATCGTGTTATTGCCTCTCAAAATGGAGGTTCGACTAGTAATATTTTCCCCTTTAGATTAAGGGTTTTACAATGGAGTCGCCACTTATTTAATTATTGAAAAAATAAGAAAACCTAAATTGAAAAATAATTCCTCATTTTATTAATTTGAAATTGAATTTACATTGATCATAGGAAATTACATGGCTTTGGTCCTAGATACAATCTAAGATAAAGTACATGGCTTTGTTTCCTAGTTACAATTTAAAAATCAAAAATTACAAGGATAAGCATTTGATCTACTAACCCTTGATCTAAGTTCGGAGGCTATGTTACAAGGTGGGAAGGTGTTAGGCACCCACCTTGCCCGGTGAAACCGGTCTTCTAGACTATGGTGGCCAACATTCATATCACATCATCCAATATGTAAATCAATCAATTTGAATTTAAAGTGTGTGCATGTGATAAACTCTAATTCAATTTATTAGCATTGCATATGGATTGAAAAATAGATTCTACTGAATGTGTGTGTATGGTGATATCCTAGATTCAAGGATTTGAAATAATTACGAAATAAACATGTTTTTCATATTTTTTTATGTGAGTTTAAGATCTAAACTAGTGTTTATGCATGAACATGTAAAGAACAACCAAGAACATGTGAAGAACACATAAGAACATTTAGAACATTCAAACATATTCAAGAGAATTTAAATAATTACTATCATGCTTTAATCCTAAATTCTCATCATGGCAACACAAAAAACAAGTTAGGGAAAGAAATTATACCTTCATGCAAGATCCATATGGTGGAGGAGGAGACTCTTGGAAGAGGTTCTAAGGGTGGAGGGAAAGAAGAGTTAGGAGAGGAAGAGTGAGTCTCACTCAATACCTTGAGTCTTAAGAAGACCAAGATATGACAAGACTACTCAACTTCACTAGAACTTAAGAGAGGGGAAGAGAGGGGGTTTTTTTTTTTCTCTTGGAATGAAGGAGAAGGGGGTTTATATAGTAGTAGTAGAGGAAATATGAATGGAAGGCCATTAATGAGGGTTGACAAAGAATCATGAACCTAGACCTCATTTTAGCCTTTGGGGAAATCTGGTGTATTAAATGGAAAGATTGATAGGAGTGAGGAGCAAGCCAAAATTCGGTTTTCCCATAGTTGCTGTAACAGCCTGTGGAGCCAACTTCGAAAAATCATATCTGACTCAATTCTGATCGGAATTGTTTCGTTCTTATGCTCAAATTGAAGCCCCGGATGTCTAGTTTCTAGGAAAATTAACCTCATTCATAGATTCAAAATATTCTGAGAGATATTGATGAAATAGTGATCAAAGGTCATTTGTTAGAAAATTGTTTCAGCACAATTAACATCAATTGGTCCCAAATTAGCTCCCAATTAACATTAAATGGCTCCAATCACTCCCATTTCAGACTTAATTGGTCCCAAATTTACTCTAATTAAAAGATAATTGCACAAATTACTCATTGAATAATTAATACTTAACTATCTAATTAATTAGGTGTGTCCAACCTTACCATAAAATGTAGTCCTAACCAATAAAATTATGACACATCATTGATCTCAAATTGATTATACTTATAACCAATTGAAAGCAATTGTTCATAATCACATATAGTCGGACTCAACATGTGATAGTGCATCTCAGCCATTAAAACTTGATTTGATGATAACTTTCAATCTTGTGGTCCGATTAGGGCTTATGACCAGTCGATTTGATTGTTATAACATTAAGATCATTTTGGTGGAATGAGATGAAGGATCTAATGACCAGAATCAAGAAGTATATTTCCAAGGAAAAATTACCCTTTTACCCTCCCGGTGAGGTTAAATGCGGGTTGCAAAATGAGGTGTCAACAGAATGCCCCTTATTGACAGAGCTTGAAAAGCAAATGTCAATGTATGAAAGAGACACCTAACTTTGCAATCAGTATTTAACCGTCGTAGATGTATAATGCATGCAGATAAGAATGTAGACCATTATGTAGTGGATAAAAATGTGGACCGAATCTCAAGGGAAATTGCCTACGTACCTCTTAGTGAGAGGATCAGGTCCAAACGTAGTTCATACATGCAGCTCTCTCTTTTTTCTTTTTCCTTTTTTCTTCTTTTTTTTTTTTTTTTTTTTGGAAAAAAATGAGTACAAGACATGCTTACCAATGGTGATCTTGAATTTTGAACATGCTTCCTAGAGGTCCGCGGATTTGAATTTAGACGTGCTTCCTAGAGGTCCGGTGGATTTGAATTTGGACGTGCTTCTCAGAGGTCCGATGGATTGAAGTTTGGACGTACTTCCCAGAGGTCCAATGGATTTGAAGTTTGGACTTGCTTCCCAGAGGTCCGGTGGATTTGAATTTGGACGTGCTTCCCAGAGGTCCGATGGATGGATTTGAACTTGGACGTGCTTCCCAGAGGTCCAAGGATTTTGATTTTGGACGTGCTTCCTAGAGGTCCGATGGATTGAAGTTTGGACGTGCTTCCCAGAGGTCCGGTGGATGGATTTGAATTTTGGACGTGCTTCCCAGAGGTCCGATGGATTTGAACTTGGACGTGCTTCCCAGAAGTCCAAGGATTTGGATTTTGGACGTGCTTCCCAGAGGTCCGATGGATTGAAGTTTGGACGTGCTTCCCAGAGGTCCGGTGGATGGATTTGAATTTGGACGTGCTTCCCAGAGGTCCGATGGATTGAAGTTCGGACGTGCTTCCCAGAGGTCCGATGGATTGAAGTTTGGACGTGCTTCCCAGAGGTCCGATGGATTTGAACTTGGACGTGCTTCCCAGAGGTCCAAGGATTTGGATTTTGGACGTGCTTCCCAGAGGTCCGATGGATTGAAATTTGGACGTGCTTCCCAGAGGTCCGGTGGATGGATTTGAATTTGGACGTGCTTCCCAGAGGTCTGATGGATTGAAGTTTGGACGTGCTTCCCAGAGGTCCGATGGATTTGAACTTGGACGTGCTTCCCAGAGGTCCAAGGATTTGGATTTTGGACGTGCTTCCCAGAGGTCCGATGGATTTGAAGTTTGGACGTGCTTCCCAGAGGTCCGGTGGATAGATTTGAATTTGGACGTGCTTCTCAGAGGTCCGATGGATTGAAGTTCGGACGTGCTTCCCAGAGGTCCGATGGATTGAAGTTTGGACGTGCTTCCCAGAGGTCCAATGGATTTGAACTTGGACGTGCTTCCCAGAGGTCCAAGGATTTGGATTTTGGACGTGCTTCCTAGAGGTCCGATGGATTGAAATTTGGACGTGCTTTCCAGAGGTCCGGTGGATGGATTTGAATTTGGACGTGCTTCCCAGAGGTCCGATGGATTGAAGTTTGGACATGCTTCCCAGAGGTCCGACGATTTGGATTTTGGACGTGCTTCCCAGAGGTCCGATGGATTGAAGTTTGGACGTGCTTCCCAGAGGTCCGATGGATTTGAACTTGGACGTGCTTCCCAAAGGTCCAAGGATTTGGGTTTTGGACGTGCTTCCCAGAGGTCCGATGGATTGAAGTTTGGACGTGCTTCCCAGAGGTCCAGTCGATGGATTTGAATTTGGACGTGCTTCCCAGAGGTCCGGTCGATGGATTGAAGTTTGGACGTGCTTCCCAGAGGTCCGATGGATTGAAGTTTGGACGTGCTTCCCAGAGGTCCGATGGATTTGAACTTGGACGTGCTTCCCAGAGGTCCAAGGATTTGGATTTTGGACGTGCTTCCCAGAGGTCTGATGGATTGAAATTTGGACGTGCTTCCCAGAGGTCCGATGGATTTGAAGTTTGGACGTGCTTCGCAGAGGTCCGATGGATTGAATTTGGACGTGCTTCCTAGAGGTCCGATGGATTTGAATTTGGACGTGCTTCACAGAGGTCCAAGGATTGAAGTTTGGACATGCTTCCCAGAGGTCCGGTGGATTTGGAAGATATTATTCATGCCGATATTTGTGGACCTTTTACCCTAGTACCTGCAAAATAAATATTTTCAATTAGTAACGGAGTTATTCTTTGAAGGGACTTTGGCATACCTAGCGAATGCCCTTAGTTTAGGACATCTTCCATGCTTCGATAAATACTAAGGATGGACAATTGACTTGATGTTGCACCTTTGGAGAATATGGAAAAGGATAATAGCTTTCTGTCTTGAAGAAGAATTTAATGAAGATTTTTTTTTTTTTTTTGAAAGCAACCTAAGAAGCACAAGCCCAATGCCCCTAGTCCCAAGGCTTTTTGAAAATTCTCTCTTTTCTTTTCTTCTCTTTTTTTTTTTCTTTTTTTTTTTTTTTTTTTTGAAAGATATGGAAAACTTTTTCTTTTTATTTATTTATTCATTTATCTTTAAAAAAAATTGAAAATCTTTTTTTTTATCTTTTTTTTTTTTTAATCTTTTTTTGAGATTTGAAGATTTGTTCATTATCAAAAAGTGAAGAAGATGAAGAAAAGATGTAGTAAAAGTGATGAAGATTTATTCATAATGATTTTTTTTTTTTTTTTTTTGAAAAACCTATCCTTTGAATGAGAATAACTTTGGCTGGAAGTTGATCTGGATTGCTAGACAAGTCCTTGCTTAATTCCTGCAAAAAGAAAATTTCAATTAGCAATGGATTTATTCATTGAAATAAATTGGAAGTGCTTACCCAATGCCCCTAGTTTGAGGCACATTCCATGCTTAGATTGAAGCTGAGTTCATTTGATGTTGCGGTCATTGGGGAACATGAAAGAAGATCACGGTCCGTCATCCTTGGTTCCTGCAAAAAGGCTTTCTTTCTCTAGCTTGTTAGAAACCAATTATCATGAAAACATTTTTGGCCATTACCATTAGTGTAGACATGCTTGCAAAAAATGGATTGATGCCTCAAATGAAAACATGCTTTCATGCAAGAAGGACATATTCGCATACAATATAAATAGGCCAATGCCCCAAGTTTAAGTATGCTTGATGCAACACAAATGGGCTTAACCTAACATGCACCCAAACAATTTTGTCACATTGTTTTGACTTTGTTCTCCAAGGTTGTTTGGGTGATTGGGACCGAACCTCTAAAAGGCTGCCTACGTACCTCTCTCATAGAGGATCAGGTCAAGACGTAGTTCAAGAAGAACTGGATTTTGAAAAAGAATGATTTTTTTTTTTTTTGAACAAGAGATGATCCTTTGAACAACCATTTTGACAAATCAAAGTGTTTAAGTATCAAACAAATCTCTTTGATTAGGAATGATCAAGATCATTAAACTCATGTAATCAAATTTGCTTCATCCTTTTGAACATCGTCAGATTAAGTCTTCAAAGGCAATCAAGAAATGAAATATGATAATATTTATGAATCACATTGTTGGGAGCAAACAAGGAGAGTGCTTCTGGTTTGGAAGTTTTTTTTGAGTCATTTTGAGGATTTGAGAAATTTTGTCCTTAGACATATCATCCTGTGGGGTTTGACAATTTTAGCATTTTTCCTTTTTAATTCAAGAGAAAAATATTAATAGAGTTTAAGATGCACCTACAATTAGCAAGACTTCAGGGAGGTCTTTACTCATGGGTTGTAATGTAGGCCGGGTTTGGGTTATGAAATGAAAGATATAAAAGGCTCAAAATTCCCTATGATGCTTCCCCCAAGTATGCATTACTCAAAAATCAAGTATTGGAGGAGTTTTCCCATTTCTTCTTTGTCATCTTCTCGCTAGTCTTCATTGATCACTCCCAACAACAATCGTTTTTATGCTCATTCCTCTTGATTCATACCTCTAGACTTTTATCTTATAAAACTCTGTTCTTTTTAGGTTGCATCCTCAAGTTTCCAATTTGGTATGATTTTCCAACCTTTTTTTCTTTGGCCCTAACTTTTGCCTAGACTGCCCTTTTGGGTTTTCAGACTAGCGGGCTTCTTTTTTTTTTTTTTTTTTTTTTTTTTGGCGCTAACTTTTGCCTAGACCACCCTTTTGGGTTTTCAGCCTAACGGGCTTTTTTTTTTTTTTTTTTTTTTTTTTTGGCCCTAACTTTTGCCTAGACCACCCTTTTGGGTTTTCAGCCTAGCGGGCTTTTTTTTTTTTTTTTTTCATGTCTTTCATCTCTTGATTGAATGAAATTTTGGGGACATTTTGCTCTTCTTGTTCTTCTCAGCTTAATGATTTTTGGTCATTATGATGCACTTTCTAGACTTCTTTCTTGCCTCGATACACTCTCTAGACTTCTTTCTTACCTCGATGCATTTGCACCTTTGTGTGCTTGATGAAATCTCTTTTAGATGAATCTTGTATTCCTCTTGGCATAATGAATTTTGGACTCTTCAAACTTGAAGCACACTTTTTTTTTTCTCTCACATTGATAGAATTTCATTTATCTTTCCTTGATTGAGTGAAACCTCATTTTTCTTTGATGATCTCTTGTCTTTAGCCTAATGAATTCTCCACTTGTCTTTCATGTCTTCTAGGAGAGTCTTATCACTTAGCTTCAAAGTTACAAGGTTGAGTCCTCTTCAACATGAGATTTAAGTATGCATAACTTGATTTTTCCCACCCTAAGTTTAGATTTTAGTGGGTTCATGCAAAAAAAGGCTAAATGTTTGAAGGTTCAAATGGGCTAGCAATGGATAATGAACATTCTAGGTAATAGGAAATTATTTGGTTTAACCAAAGATGGCCTCTTATCCCTAGTAATGCTTACTTGTAGGCATAGTGACTCAAGCTCTTTTAATAAATTCATCTTAAAAGAAAAAGTATAAATGCTCTAATGTTGTGAAACAAAAGACCTTTGAAAATTGGATCAAGTGCATGGATTCTTGGGATTTTCTGATGGATGGATTCTTTTTTATTGCCTTTTAAGACCATTTCTTCTTATATTCTAAGTCAAGTAGCAAAAGTCTTTACGTGGATCAAATGAAATTAATCATTTCTTAGTACAAATTGATTGCTTAAGCCTTTAAGCATTAAGATTTAGAAAATGTTTTGTCCAAAGGATCCTCATGTACCATTTTGAAAAGGAGACTTTTTCTTTTTCTTTTTCTTTTTTTTTTTTTAAATCTTGAAAAAAAATTGGGTCTTTTTGAAAAAGTCACTAGGAAGTTCAATGGTCCTAGTTAAAAGATTTTTTTAAAATGACTCAAAGGCCCAATGCCCCTAGTCCAAACACTTTCTCATTTGATTTTTTTTTTTTTTGAATTTTTTTTTAAATATATACATGAACAAAGTACATCAAATGCTACATGAATTCATGGAATAAACAAACAAACTTTAAACTTAACCATGATGTTGCAAACCAAATGTGGAGTAAGGCAAAGTTGGGCCACTTGCTTCTTCTTGGTCCATTTGAGATGCTTGAGACTTGGATGCTTGAACCTTGATTGTGATGAAATGACTTGGGCTTGCACTTGGAAGGCTTGAACCTTGATTATGATCTTTTGGTATTTACTTGAAATGGCTTGGGCTTACACTTGGAAGGCATGCATCTTGTGAGCTTTTGGCCTTCGACGTTGATCATGCGTATACACCTTTGATGGGCTCAAGCGTTGGGCTTAGACTCATTCAAGAAACAAATTGGGCTTCCATTTCAAGTAGAGTTCAATCATAGGCTTTTGGGTTTGAGTTCATTCACAACATACAAGGTTCAAATAACCATGATGGGCCTAAGCGTTGGACTTGGGTCATGATGGCTCAAACAACGGCCAAACAAATGCGTAATGAAATGCAATTTACATGGACCGACCTAAAGGTAGGTTCTATGGGTCATTACAACATGGGTAGAAGGTAGGTTAAAGGTCCCCACAAGCTAGGACGTCGTACCTCCCAACTTGTGACGCTAGGAGCGCCGCGTTGGTCCGAACGGTATAGTTTGTCCCTATGAACCATCATGGTTATGCATAACCATGATGATCCTTGTCGCGGTGGGTGGTAGGTTCACTGCTGGGTATGTGAGTCTCAGGAAGACCACAATCCACGGCTAATCCTACTAGGCTTCCGGGCTGGCACACAAATAAAATAAATTTCATTCAAGCAAATGATGAATGACATGCAATATAATAACATATTAGACATATTATATACAAAAAGTAATAAACAAAAAATGACATGGTTGGCCACCATAACCTAATTGAAGCTTAGCCCTCAATATTCCCCAGTGGAGTCGCCACTGTGAGAGACCGCGCCCCCGGCCCCCTTTCTTATAGGTGTGTTGGGCCAAACCCACGTGAATGGGTGGAGTCGTGTTATTGCCTCTCAAAATGGAGGTTCGACTAGTAATATTTTCCCCTTTAGATTAAGGGTTTTACAATGGAGTCGCCACTTATTTAATTATTGGAAAAATAAGAAAACCTAAATTGAAAAATAATTCCTCATTTTATTAATTTGAAATTGAATTTACATTGATCATAGGAAATTACATGGCTTTGGTCCTAGATACAATCTAAGATAAAGTACATGGCTTTGTTTCCTAGTTACAATCTAAAAATCAAAAATTACAAGGATAAGCATTTGATCTACTAACCCTTGATCTAAGTTCGGAGGCTATGTTACAAGGTGGGAAGGTGTTAGGCACCCACCTTGCCCGGTGAAACCGGTCTTCTAGACTATGTTGGCCAACATTCATATCACATCATCCAATATGTAAATCAATCAATTTGAATTTAAAGTGTGTGCATGTGATAAACTCTAATTCAATTTATTAGCATTGCATATGGATTGAAAAATAGATTCTACTGAATGTGTGTGTATGGTGATATCCTAGATTCAAGGATTTGAAATAATTACGAAATAAACATGTTTTTCATATTTTTTGATGTGAGTTTAAGATCTAAACTAGTGTTTATGCATGAACATGTAAAGAACAACCAAGAACATGTGAAGAACACATAAGAACATCTAGAACATTCAAACATATTCAAGAGAATTTAAACAATTACTATCATGCTTTAATCCTAAATTCTCATCATGGCAACACAAAAAACAAGTTAGGGAAAGAAATTATACCTTCATGCAAGATCCATATGGTGGAGGAGGAGACTCTTGGAAGAGGTTCTAAGGGTGGAGGGAAAGAAGAGTTAGGAGAGGAAGAGTGAGTCTCACTCAATACCTTGAGTCTCAGGAAGACCAAGATATGACAAGACTACTCAACTTCACTAGAACTTAAGAGAGGGGAAGAGAGGGGGTTTTTTTTTTCTCTTGGAATGAAGGAGAGGGGGGTTTATATAGTAGTAGTAGAGGAAATATGAATGGAAGGCCATTAATGAGGGTTGACAAAGAATCATGAACCTAGACCTCATTTTAGCCTTTGGGGAAATCTGGTGTATTAAATGGAAAGATTGATAAGAGTGAGGAGCAAGCCAAAATTTGGTTTTCCCGTAGTTGCTGTAACAGCTTGTGGAGCCAACTTCAAAAAATCATATCTGACTCAATTCTGATCAGAATTGTTTCGTTCTTGTGCTCAAATTGAAGCCCCGGATGTCTAGTTTCTGGGAAAATTAACCTCATTCATAGATTCAAAATATTCTGAGAGATATTGATGAAATAGTGAGCAAAGGTCATTTGTTAGAAAATTGTTTCAGCACAATTAACATTAATAGGTCCCAAATTAGCTCCCAATTAACATTAAATGGCTCCAATCACTCCCATTTCAGACTTAATTGGTCCCAAATTTACTCTAATTAAAAGATAATTGCCCAAATTACTCATTGAATAATTAATACTTAACTATCTAATTAATTAGGTGTGTCCAACCTTACCATAAAATGTAGTCCTAACCAATAAAATTATGACACATCATTGATCTCAAATTGATTATACTTATAACCAATCGAAAGCAATTGTTCATAATCACATATAGTCGGACTCAACATGTGATAGTGCATCTCAGCCATTAAAACTTGATTTGATGATAACTTTCAATCTTGTGGTCCGATTAGGGCTTATGACCAGTCGATTTGATTGTTATAACATTAAGATCATTTTGGTGGAATGAGATGAAGGATCTAATGACCAGAATCAAGAAGTATATTTCCAAGGAAAAATTACCATTTTACCCTCCCGGTAAGGTTAAATGCGGGTTGCAAAATGGGGTGTCAACAGCCTCATAGAAAGAAAATAATAGTTTTGGATTTTCAGGGGTCCGGCATGCAAATTGAGGGCGAACAAAATACGGTATCAACAACTGCCCCTTCTTTATCTGATATCTCAAGCGCAATGAAAGGTGTCGAAAAAAGAACGTGATTTCAAATTTTGTCACCCCCAAATTTGCGTGCAAAGACTACTCATGGACCGAGACCGGACCTTACCTACTTGCTTGGCCCGATCTGCTACGGTTGCTATTGCAATATTTTCCGAACGCGCCTCTAAGCTTTGGGAGAGGAGAAGGCAGAGAGTTTTTTTTTTTTTTTTTTTTAGGGGTTTGACCAGGTCAGCGTTGACCGGGTCAATGCTGCCCGACAGCCTTTATAGGGCCACTAGGCCTGCCTGGTGACCATAGAAAGGCTGCTGGGCAGCTAGTGCCTATAAATGGCCTTTAGCCCCCCTTTCAACTCATTTCAACTCTTTCTCTCCACTTCTCACTCTTTGCAAACTTCTCTAGAGCGCTTAGAGCTCAACGGGTCCGTGCTTTTAGCTTTAGTCTGCCATTTCAATCCACTGCTCCAATCTTCTCTACACTTGAGGTCAGCATTCATTTTTCTTCTTCTCTTTATTTTTTCTGCAAAATGGTAGTAGCAATACTACTAGAGATACATGCTAGTGTTTATATTTATTTTTGGAATTTTCATGATCGCATACTTTTGCCATGATATATGCTATGCTATCTTAGGAAAATGCACATGTATATTTATTTTTTTAATATATGAGTACGGGGTATGCGGGAATTTAAATTTTGAAAATAACATGTGGGATACGGGAAAGGGGACTTACTTGGTAGTCAGGGATAACGGAAATGGTGAGACGTATGGTGCGGCCGCTAGTTAGTCTCAAAATAGGATCGAACAAAGAGAAATGTGTGGTGGCGAGGCGTACGGCACAATCGCTAGGTAACCTCAAGATAAGAAGTGAGCGTATAGTCTCGTCCGCTAGTTAACCCACTGTAGATCGGGAACTTGAAACTCTTGTTGGTGACTGGATAGCTGTGTGATGGCGAGGCGTACGGCACGACTGTTAAGTAACCTCAAGATAGGATGTGATCGTATAGTCTCGACAACTAGTTAACTTACTATAGATTTGGAAATTGAAAATCTTTTTGGTGACTAGATAGCTACATGATGGCGAGATGTACAGCATGGCCGTTAGGTAACCTCAAGGTAGGAGTGTGAGCATACGATCTCAGCCGCTAGTTAACTCACTGTAGATCGAGAACTCAATAACTCTTCAAGGATTTGGTAACTATGTAATGGCGAGGCGTATGCCATGGTCGCTAGGTAACCTCAAGATAGGATGTGAGTGTATGGCCTCGGCCGCTAGTTAACTTACTGTAGATCAGGGACTCGATAACTCTTCAGGGATTTGGTAACTATGTAATAGTGAGGTGTATAGCACGGCCGTTAGGTAACCTCGAGAGAGGATGTGAGCATACGGTCTCGGCCACTAGTTAACTCACTGTAGATCAAGAACTTAATGACTCTTCAGGGATTTGATAATTGTGTAATGGCAAGGTGTACAGCACAGCTGCTAGGTAACCTTAAGATAGGATGTGAGTGTATCGTCTCTGCCGCTAGTTAACCCACTGTAGAGACGTACGGCACGACCGCTAGATAGCCTCAAGATAAGATGTGAGTATATGGTCTCAGCTGCTAGTTAACCCACTATAGAGACGTATGGCACGACCACTAGTTAGCCTCAGGATAAGATGTGAGCGTACGGTCTCGGCCGCTAGTTAACCCACTATAGAGACGTACGGCACAGCCACTAGATAGCCTCCAAATAATATGTGAGCGTACGGTCTCGATCACTAGTTAAGTCACTGTAGAGACGTACGGCACGACCGCTAGATAGCCTCGGGATAAGATGTGAGCCTACGGTCTTGGTTGCTAGTTAACCTACTGTAGAGACATACGGCACGACTGCTAAATAGCCTCCAAATAAGATGCGAGCATATGGCACGGCCGCTAGTTAGCCCACTGTTAATCATGTATGACAATCTGTTTTCTCTATGATAACATGTGCCTAACATAGACCTGCATCATATGTTTAGGAAAAGTGTTAGTTCATTTGTATTGCCATTTATTTATGGGCTTACCACTTATGTTTGAATTTCTTATTGTTTTGTAGATCATGTCTAAGAGAGCTAGTTCCAGGGGAGATTAGGGGAAGGCCCCCATGTATGCAACATCCCAAGGGTGCGATTCTTCTGATGATGAGACTACCTCAGTTAGCAAGCAGGTGGCTCGAGTTTTGCAAAGCCATTTTGTTCACGGGGAGGAGGATGCTAGTCTTGCTGGTGGTATATCTATTGAGACCAGGTCTAGGAGACGACGTTCCGTTGAGACGGCTAGTGTTTCATCTAAGTCCCGTACCCTTTCTTGCTGGACGACTTCATGGTGCAAGCCGGTCGTAGGGAGGGGAGCCTCTGGAGGAGAGGTACGAGATGATGACATCTTCATAGACATAAACGAGGTCTTTGTTGGGCCCGAGGTCCTATTAGAGTTTAGCGCTCGAGGGTGTAGTCTGAGACCGAAGTTTGCACCACACCAAGCAGGCGCCGACACCTGTACTTATACCGTAGATAGAGACATCCAGGATACTCACCTTTAGCATGGGCTGAAGGATCATCCTTCGGCACCAACGTGGAGGGGAGAGGTATGTTATGTTCCCTTCTTAGTTGTTCAGATTTCGATTATATGCATGTGCTAACAAGTACCTTCTGATTTCAATTGCAAGGGTACTTGGTCCACCTTCTTCCGGACATTTTTCGCTCCTAAGACCCACTTGCGTTATGCTGCGTTTCTAAAAGAGCATGGATTTAAGGACTTCCTGCGAATCCCCCCGTTCACTATAAGGCACGGGATTGCAGAGGCTTTGGTGAGACAGTTTCACTTCAAGACAAGCACCTTCCATCTAAGTTATGGGGAGTATGTGGTCCTCCTTATTGACTAGACTACCATTCTATGTATCAAGTTTGGTGGCCATCAGATTCCGATGGATGAGATGAGTTTTGACATAGCTTGCAATCTCCTAGGCATCCCTCTCCCATTGACTGCTAAGACGAAGGGGTATTTTGGGCCCACCACATCGCCACATATCCATACTGAGTGGTTTCAGTGCAGTATTCCCTGGGGTGAAGCCCCTACCGACGTTCATCTTTGTCGGTGCTTCTTGTGGTTCCTCGATAGTTGCTTCTTGGGCAATAATCGATCGGTGTTGACTTGTCAGCTACTGTGGGCTATGGGGTTAGTCTCCGGCATCAGGACATAGGACTGGGGGTCAGTGACCTACGGCTTCTTCATTTCCTTCTTGAGGCAGGCCTCCCAGCGAGATTTCAAAAGCTTGGAGGGATGTTGGCAGATATTGACATGGTGGGCATATGAGTACATCCCAGCCTTGCTGCCTCATTATACAGGATTGTCCTTGACAGCATACCCTCGAGCATATGCATGGGCTCATTGTAGGATCATAAGGGTAGTAGTAATGTAGTCAGTCACCATTTCCGCGGCTCTGGATTGCATCACCCAAGATGAGATCATAGTTCGCCCATATGAAGGTACGTTATTGAGGAGACAGGAGCTCACTATAGCAATGGGCCAATCAAGGATCCGACGTTGGTTTTGGGCCCTAACGAGTTGGGAGTTCTTTCTGGCGGAAAGGACCTTTCATCAGGTTATGCCAGTCTATGGAGTACCCAGGGATCTGCCTCCTCGTGGTTTGCCATTCGAGCCCATAGTTCTAGATGACTCGGAGTATGCGGTGGGTGCCTTTGATGCCTATATGGACACGAGCAGAGACTATTCCACTTGGTTTCCAGAGTCTTCTGCAGAGCCTATCATCGGAGATATTCCTGTGAGTGGGGGTAGAGTGATGGGAAGCGTTGTTCGCGCTCAGGTGGCCAGCGGGATTAAGTGATTAGCTATCTATCGATCACTATCACATGAATATATCATTATTTTTTATCACTCATAATCTATCACATAGGACAATTATGAAAAAGTATACGTAGAATATATGGTATTAAAATTATACAATCAATTTTATTTTATTTTTTTATAGGAAGAATTATTATTTTAATTAATATAAGGTATAGCGTTCCTTTACCAGTTTTTTAATTTGCAATTTCTAATATATTCTTCTTCCAGTTTTTGTGTTTTTCTTTCAATTGATTCTTAGCTTAGGTTTGGATTGGAATGTTGATACATATATCACAGTGAAAATCACTGGTCTCGCCTTTAATTTAATATTAGTCGCAAACCCGCGCACTGCGCGTGATAATTTTTTAGATAAAATACTATTTTAGTCCCTAGACTTTATAAAGAATTTTAAAAAAAATAGTTGTATCATATTTTTCATAATTGTTAGGTTCTAAGGATTTAGGATCTAAATATATTAGAACTTCAATGTGTAATGATGGCACACCATGATCAAAACTTAGAGTTTAGAATTAGGCTGCTCAAAATGTGTTTTTGTGTAAATTTTGAATAGAGTGTACTACAGGATTTAATATGTAAATCTGCAAGGCTCGATCGATCGAAAATTAGACTCGATCGATTAAAACTTGTACAGATTTTTTTTCTGCAGGTTTTTCCAACTCAACCCAAACCCATATGACGTGTTGGGTTTTATGTTTTTCCTTAAGTATAAAAGGAAAAACCCTAGCCACGTTTTTCAGTTGTTGTTTATGCTGTGTTTATGAATCTCTTGTTAGATCTAAAGGTGTTTGTCTTCATACATATTTAGGGTTATTAAGATCAAGATTGACGTCAAGAGCTTAGTGATCGCTTTAGTTGTTGCATAAAGAGCTTAAAGAAAACACAAGTAGGAGTACTTGTGGTTGCTGTGAATCCAAGAAAGAAGTAGTCTGTGGACTCAAAGCTGTCACGTGGTCGTGGTAGTAAGTTTTCTACTCGAGGTAGCAATAGGATGTTAGTGGTCTAAGTCGCTATTGTAAAACTTCAATTCTTTTATAGTGGATCTATTTTACCTTGAGGATAGCTAGGTTAAATCCTCCCCAGATTTTTTACCGGTTTGGTTTTCCTGGATTATCATATCGTTATGTTATTTATTTTCTTCACTGTTTCAATAATATGATTTACTTATGTTAACCTAGATCTGAATAATTTACCTAAGTTAATCACTTGGCTAAATAATTAGGTCAATCAATTTGTGTTTAAGGGGTCTAAATACTATACAATAATCTTGTCTATAACGTTTTTTATCATTATATTTAATTGTTGATTATTTATTTAATTTAGTGAATGTAATGGTTGATTTTATTACACTATAAAGTTTTTAATGTCCTTTATATAACCATCTTTATTTTATTTCTTACTCCTCTTGACCACCTTTCTATTTTCCAAATAATGGTTATTAATTGACGTTTGATTTCTTTTTTTCTTTTTTCTTCCTTCATTTATTATTTATTATTTTGCATGTTCCCTTGCTAGTTGTAAATTTTATGGTTATCAATAAGAAATAGATGTCATGGATGGTTTAAATAGTTATAGATGTAGTTACATTAGATGTATGTCAAAGGGTTTTTTTTTTTTTTTTTCCTTTTGAATTTTCAAGGAAATATGAAAGACATTTCTCTAGTTTGATCTCAACCAATTAAGATATCCATAATATATTAACGGAAATAATAATGAGTCTTAAATTTTTTTTAATGTATGAAGTAGTTAGGTTAGTGTTATGTCCAAGGTTTTATAAAAAAAATTAAAAATGATTCCATGGAAATGTAAAAGGCATTTTTTTTATAAAAGAAATTGTGACCTTTTAAATTGTAGAAATATGATTGTTTTAATTACCGTGTTTATAGATTTCATTATTCAGATATAAATATCTAAATTAAAGTAGATGAATATATAAATGCAAAATTATATGTAAAGTTACAGCCGCACAAAATAAATATGTTTAGATAATTTTTTTTTATTCATGAATCATTATTTAATTGTTTACTTATAAATATCTAAATTAATTTTTTTTTTTTGAAAAAAGATCTAAATTAAAATAGATAAATATGTAAAGGTAAAATTATATGAAAAGTTAAAACTATCTAAAATGAACGTTTAACCACTTGTAGATAAGTGTTTTTTGAAGACTAAAAGTATATACAATTGCTTTAGCTAGAATTATATGACTATGCAAATATTGTTGCAAGTGGTTCCATCATTAACAATTTATCAAGTTTGGTGGCCTTACAAAACAGATATTTCATTTTGCAAAAAACTTTACATGAACTCATCTTTTGTAACAACTTTTTTTTTTCCTTTTTGCCAAAACAACTGAAGAATATTAAGACTTCAGTTAACACATGTGGTAGTTGTAAAACACATCAGTGATATGAAAAATAGAAATGTTTAAATATTTAAAAAAACATTTTTAGTAGTTGTAACATAAAACATTTATTTTCTCAATATTTTACGTAACTTTTTCCATATGATCAATATTGTTGACATCCTTTAAAGATGATATATAATATTTTTGAGACAAAGAAGAAAAAGCAGAGACAATGCTAAAACATAATATAAAATTATTAAGTTTGCGTGATTTAAATTTGTGGCAAAAAAAAAATATCAATGTACCTTTGATAAAAGTTTTTATCTAAATGATATATAGTAGTTCATATTTTTTTAGACTTGATTCAAAAAGTTTGTTCTCAGTGGCCTTTTAAGTTTACAAATTGCTCAATCTATGGGTCTAGACACATTCAAAGGGTGCTATCTAAATTATAAATCATATAATATCACATAAATATAATGATTCCTCCAATGTATGGCAAAGGAAGGCAGGTTTGTATGTAGCCATTTTCTTGATTTGTGCTGCATAATTTAATAGTTTGGAGAATGTAACTGGATTTAAATGTTGAATGAAATAAGACGAGAGGGAAAAAGAGTAAAAATCAAATATATAGCAATAAAAATCAAATTTTCCAAGTCATTCTATGTAATACAATAACATTATATTATTATATACTATATGTATAATGCAGCAAAATAATATTTAATTAAAGAGAATATAAAATATAACAACTTAAAATACAAAACTAAATTGCATCAACCCATAGAATTCTAATTAAAACAAAAATTCATCAACCTAAAGAATTGATGCAATAATAATTAAAAAATCAAACAAAAAAATGAAAAACAAATTGAGAGAGAGAGAGAGAGAGAGAGAGAGAGAGAGAGAGAGAGAAGTAACATTTTTTGTGTAAGAAAACTATGCATAAAATGAAAATAAAAATGTCAAATTTATAGTAAGATGTTGAGAATATAAAGAGTCAAAATAAAGAAAGATAAAAAGGTAGAGAAAGAATGATATTAAAGTAGAAAGTAGTAAATGAAGAGGTAAAAGGGAGGGAGAGTTTTGGAAAATTAATAATAAAAATAATGGTTAAAAGATATTTTAATTTTTAAATAATGGAGTTTTTAAGTCACCCAATATGAGAAAATGTTTAAAAATATACATAAAAAAAATTAGAAACAAAAAATAATGACGTGACTACTAATGTGGCTCAACGCAAGCGTAACAACATTAAATACTACGCCTTTAGCTTTTAGTAATATATAAATTTGATTTTAAACTTCCTCAATTATAATATGTCATCTCACATCTGTACAATTTCTCTTTATTCTAAATTTTGGTTATTTTATATCAAAAGATTCTTAATAATATGTGAATGGTGACGTACAATGTGAACACTAACGGTAGAATAGAAAATTTCTATTCAGAATATCATCACCTTTATCTAGGATAGATGGGACTTTTACTAGACCTTAACATAATCAACCCCATGCATTCAGCATTGACCAAAAAAATTGACAAAACAAAGGCTAGTAAGATTTGTAGAAGACATCATTGGCATGGTTAGAGGTACAAATTGTGCTGCTAGACATACCCACCTAGTCTTATAAACCTGCACAAAATTTGAGAGTTTGGACTCCTATCATTCTTTTCCAACAGGAGAAGTGAATAACATGCTTGTCTTTGGTACAAGATTTATCATTTATTTTGAACAATATGTTATACAAGGTAAATCTACAACCATAAGATACCACCATGTTCTCCTAATCAAGACCTATTGAGTCCCTCAAATGGTGAATGGACTCTTCAGGACAAAACTTAAATACCCCTAATACTGCAGTATATAAATTTCAATTTTATAGCTCAATGGATATGTTCCAGAGGTACAACTCTTGCTCTGGAACTCTCAAAGAAATGGTGACCAAACCCGATCCTTCTTCATATCTGAATTCTACTTCCTGCAAATCAACTATTATCCTCCTGGGTCTAGCTGATGAATAAGTTCCAAATAGGCCACACCCTCGAACTTTCAAGGCAACACTTGTATTTGTCGTACAATCATAATTCATTTCTTTAATGGCTCCACCTGAATTGAACATCTTGATTAAACCTACGGCAGCAAATTTAACCCCATTGTGGATTTCCTTAACGGGAACCACTGTGAAAACTTCGTATTCTCGGGATTTTAGTGTGATTGGAATTGCTGCTTCCTTTGGAAGATAAACAACTTCCCCTGCAATTAGGACCACAAAAATTTCATTAGAAGAATTAAACAGTAAACATTTTTTTTTTAATTTTTAAATATTACATAAATGTTATGTAGCATGGTGCATTGTGGCTAAATGCTAAACCGTGCCTTATTAGGTTTGATTGTACGAATTACAAAATCAAGGATAAATATACATACCACCAAGATGGGAAAATATAACAGTATCCCCAGTCCATGTATCATCTGCAACTCTTGGCAAATAATCAACATCTTTAGCCCTAATCACCCCAGTAATAGTACCAGGATTTTCATTGTGGATAAGATTCTTCTTTCCAACCTTACACCAGCCAGCTCCCTGGCAGTTGAAGACTCCCACAACTCCATTAAACTCATTGAGATTCCAAATCTTTAGAAGACTGCACAATCAAGAGCCAAGTTAAACATAAATGGCCCTAAAACACACAGCATTTGCGGAAAGTGAATGATAAATTCTTATCGGGGTGGAAATTCTGTTAAGTCCAAAGGCCAATCATCATTGTTATCATTATTTACCTTATTCCATCTCTGGCAGGATCAGAAAACAAGCAATCCCGTGTTGGTCTTCCTGGAAGTTTGGCTCTCAATATAGAACCGTCAGGAAGTACAAGCTTCTTTAGGAGATTGAAGTCGTGGTGTCCAGGCTTGTCACTGCACCACCATATATATATCAAATATGAGAAAACCTGTAGTTTCATGTTACAGAGCTAGCATAAGTTCATGAGCAAAGATCTTACCTGACATAAATAGCACATCCTCCCACAGCACGAGCTGCTCCATGATATTCAGCCATTGGATGTACACTCTATCATCCCAAACAATTTTAAAATTAGAATCCAAAATATTGACCGGTAATCTAAAAGTTCAAAGTAAACCCTCAAAATCAAATTTTGCTAGCTTACATGGAACATATCCCAATCTGGCTGCATAAATTCCCCAAGAAAAATGGTGTTATAAGCAACAGAAGCAATATGAATTGTGTGTGATGCTGGATCTCTTGGCCAGAAATCATCTGATGCCCTTATAACAGCTGATCGCTTTGCACTATACAATACCAAAGGCAAAACAAATCAATATGGTTTGAAACTCTAAAGGAATGTTGATGTCAAGAAAAGGAAAAACAGGATTTCAAAAGAGTAACTACCTGTACAAGCCATCTGTGTTGTGACTCATGCAAGAAATAATTCCATTGTCAGGGAAGTTTCTGGATATAGACGCCTCTAAGGCCTGATGATATTTTCTAGCAAGTTTAACCCTCCCACCATGGCCTGCCCCAAGAGTTTCAAGGATGTTCTGAACATCAACTTTGACACCATCAATACCAGCTGATGCAAGATATGAGTGGAGTTCATTGTAGAAGTTGAAAACTTTTTCAGGGTTCACAAGGCCGAGCCCATTTGTTGTAATGCTTTTTAAAGCATCACAATCCTCATTTGATTGAACCCCAGGAGATGAAACGGGATAGGCCAACTTAGATTCATAATGTTCCATTTCAGTAACACCAGGTTTAACACCACCCCAATATCCTGTTATCGCATGCCACACATAGACATACCTGGAAATTCACAAAGAAAAGCATAAATACCTTATCAAATAATAGGTGCAACACTAGGATTTGAAACTCTAAATAAGAAAAACCTACTTTAGAGCATGCTGATCCTTGATTTCACCAACAATGTGGCAAAGTCCCAATGCTGGATCCTCTACCCTGTGACCCTCTTTACCATTTTTCTGAAATTTGTGGTTTTCTTTGATATGTGTCAGCCTGTTTGCAAAGCTGAAGGACAAGAACAATGCCAAAACAGCAACTATTGTTAGCCAAAGAAAGGAAAGGTAGCAAAACAAACAGAAAAGTCTATTGGATCAAGCACTCACTTGGCACTGTTATCAGCTTCGCATTTAATACCAGTCGGATCCATGCTAACTGATTGCCATCCATCATCAATTATTACAAACTTTGGAGGAATCCCACCCTTCTCTAAGCTGCAAAAGTTTTACTAATTAGCATCTTTTATAATGCCAGAACCATGTAATTTTTAGGAAAACTGCTAAAATTACCACTAAGTTTACTACAAAACCAACGGTGAGAAAAGCTAGACAGAAGATACCTCTCTAAACCTTCCTTCACGCCTTCTGAAGTGACATCAGTATAGAAAGCATCCCATGTACACCAGCCAAACCAGTTCAACATGTCTGGCATCTGAACCATATAACATATAGAAATTAGAAGTTATGGAGTTAAGTATGACAATGTACAAAAACGTAGTTACGCCAGAGGATACTCTGAAGGAGGGAAAGTTTACCTTCTTTCTCTCACGATGACAAAATGTCTGTAAATGTTTCTCAACAGTCCTGTTCATAATGGAAATAAAACTAAAGTTCAGATATGTATAAGGAAATATCATTTTTGCTTATCTAAGTCAAACCCTATAATAAAACTTGTACAGATTAAAAACATTTAAGAAGATAGGATCAAGAATTAATACATAAGTGTGATCAATTTCACATAGTATGTGATAAGAATTATAAGATTTAAACCTTTAAGTGCTGTATGAAACAAATATATATAAGAATTTTACTTCTAAGATTCTAAAGGAATTAATGTAAATGTGTTTTCAATTCTTTAATGAATTAGACTTGAAATTTCAAACTGGACACAGACAATGAATGGAAATTAAGGGATACTAGTATTGCCAATATATAAATGTGTATCAAAATTTAAGACTTACTTGACTGCATTTGTGATGACATCAAAGGGGTCTGGTCCAGCGGCCACAAAAACCAAATGACTCCCCTCGAAATCCTCAACAGCTGGATCTCCTGCGAAGAATTATTATTATTATTACTTTTTTATATCCATTTCAAAGATAGCCAAAATGTCCATAAAATGGTCAAACAAAAACGTTTTATTTCGCACCACTTTCCAAGCAAATTTCCAACTCATTCTGCTCGTTTCCCTGAAGAACAGCCCTGAAATCACCTTCAAGAATTGGTAAGAAAACAACATATAAGGCAGATTGGTCCATGCCATCTTTGCTTCCTTGTTCAACATTAGAACCATCGCGTGCCTCTACAATCAAAAACTGGGTCTCAAAGGGTATGTCTTGGCCACAATTACCCATCCTCTGTGTCATCCACCACATCTTGAAGCGAAAGACACACATAAACCTCAATCCCCTGCATAACCATTTGAATTCATCACAGAATGTAAGATAATAATCCAAATTTTGATCCTTACCCACATAGAACACTTACAGATCATCTTAAAAGAACCCCCACAGATTATGACTTTGAAACCACTCAAAAAAAAAAAATAATAATAATAATAAAAAGAAAAAAAAAAAAAAAGAAAAGAAAAAGAATGAAACAAGTCAACAACAAAATCCCAAAGCTGTAACATTACAAGTTCTCTTATCAAAAGCTTGAAGTCCCCTGTATATTGAAAACTTCATATTATACTGTAACTAAAACAGCAAAGAACATTTACCACATATAACACATCACAGATCATCTTAAAAATCCCCACAAATTATGACTTGGATAAGTTAGACCAGAATTCCAAAAAATAAATTATATATATAAAAAAGTTTCATTAAAATCCGCCAAACAAAAAAGGAAAAGGATCAAACAACAAAATCCCAAAGCTTTAGGATTGCAAATCCTCTTATACAACAAAGAAAACAAGCAAACTTGAACAAAAGATGTGCTAATATAGAATAAAAAATTTGCTGATTTATAACCAAGAATCAGAATAGTCATATTGTAATTTCCATTCCCTTGTCACTATCTGAGCACACAAACATACTCAGATAAATTCAAAGAGAACCCCATAACAATGTTCAAAAAGAAATAAATAAGAAGAGAGAGAAACATACTCAAGCTTCCCAATAGGAAAGACCCGGCGGCTTCCCATCTGATTGGATCTGACCCCAATGAATGCCCCATTCACCAATGCACCTCCTGTGGCTGCTGTCACCACAATGTTTTCATGCACTTCATGCAACACTTTGCTCCCCAACACCACCAAATTCCCATCAGCTACACTTATCCCCGCCCCAACCGTCATCTTTTCTCAACAACAACAATGTAACTCTTAGTCTCAAAATGTGATGATCAACTATGAATTCTGGACAGATTAATCTAAGACTGAGCAACAAGCTGGCTTGTTACTATGGATATGGACCAAGTAAAACACAACAAAAGCAACACAATAACTATTAACTACAACGACAATTTAGGATGATAGATACGTGAAAGCAAGCTATGAAAGTGAGTCGGTGACACTTGGAGGAGAAGTTCATCCATGTATTTATAGGTGACACAAATTTAACACATGAAGGCCATGTTGAAAAATCAAGGAGTCGGTTGCAAATATGATTTTGCAAACTAGGGACTCCGTGGCTGGCTGACTCGATCCGTGGGAGCGACCCACTTAAACAAAAAGCCCTTCCTCGGACAACGTGTAAAAAAAATCTATTAGTAGATTGCAACTTTTTTATTCATTTGTCATGGTTGGAAAGTTTGGAATCTTATAATTATTATTAAACTTTGAGGAGTGAATTACATATCGTTGAAACATTCGGTGTGACACGTTTGTCTGTTGTAAATACGTACGGCACCTAATGATGATAAAATATGACATGTCAGAATGTGTCAGCCTTTATTTTATACAGACATGCATGTGACTATGTCATTCGGCCATTCACCTACCAATAATTAATCATGATTGATCTCAGTCCGTTGGTTTTCTGGTCACCTATCATAATCATTCATGCCAAATCAGGGTAAGTTTTATTTGTCATCTTTGAAATCCTAATATCACTTAATTTCACAATTTATTTATTTATTTTTGCCATTGTTGACTTAAACGAAAATAGTTTTTGGAGTGTTAACGTTCACTTAGGAATAGCATATTTAACTTTTACTGAAAATTTTTTTGTTAAAAGTGTGTTAAAATTTTAGCTTGATAATAAAAATTAATCATTATAAAGTAGGCATTATAAATTTGAAATAGTATTGTATTTATTTTTGTAATAATCTATATATATATATATATATATATAAAACCGAAGTCTCTGCTGGCACTACAATTTTCTACGTCAGTATCATTTAAAATAAAATAAAAAACAAAAATTCTGATTTTTTTCTCTATAACCCGATAATACATAAAGTGATAAAACCCAATAATACCAAAAAAAAAATTTTCCTCTCTCAAACCCAATTCTTTGCCCATCTTAAAGCCGACTCCAAGTTTCGGAAAAACTTAAAAAAACACACAGTGAAACCTTCAAATACCTCCTTCCTTCTCTCTCACTCCAATCTCTATCTATCTCTATCTCCAATGAGACCCAGAAAACTTATAAATCAACCTATTGAAGAGTGAAAAAAAGTTTGCAGAGCTGTGATCCTTGAACAAATAACATTCTTGGATGACAAAGCAGTCTTTTTATTCAATTGGCGATAAGAACACATATTTCTCTCATAAAAATTTATCCGCAATTTCTATCCATGCTTTATGCATAAAGTCTATGATCTGCTACTGGTATGGTATTTTCTGTCCATACCAATTTATATATCTTCTTTTGCCACAACAAAATGTTATCTTTACAACTTCTTCCTCTTCAAAATTTATGAGGGTTCTACTATATTCCAAAACATCTTAGATGAAGGTGGCTCATGCGTGGCCTGGAAAGTGGGGACACGTCTAATTCTATCGTTCTATGGCTACACAATTTATTTATTTGATTTTAACCAAATTTTAGCAACGTGTTTCTCTAAAAAAAAACATTGTATTTTACCACTATGCACCTTCTGTTATACATTTTTCTCTTATGAGTGTGTGGAAGAAGATTGCGATGACCATTAAGTAGCTCTTTGAGATGGATTTGCTAGACTAACAGTGGTGTTCATCGGTTGCAATAAGGTTATATCCTCATGCCCAATTCTTTTGTTGTATGTATTGAATATAAATTGGATTTTTTGGCTTAAGCGTATATCAAATTTAGGGATTAGGTTTGCACGACATAATTAGGGGAATGATCGATTCAATTTTACTTTGAATTAAATTACATATCATCAATCAAAATAAATATACGTAAATTTTTTTGTTCTTTGCTTTCTTTCTTTCTTTCTTTTTTTTCTTTTTTTTTTATCTTTCATCCTAATATGTCAATAAGTTTTTAATTTCTAGATTACATTATTCTATTTTTTTTTTTTTTTAAGTTCCTCTATTTCAGCACCTATACATCAATCAAGTTTTATTTCTTGGCTATATCTGTTAGGTATTTGACAAAAGGCCTACAAGAGTAACTATTGTACATGTATTGGAAATCATATTATTTTTCATCTAATCAAATTGTAAATCACACCAACAAAAAGTATGTAAGCTTCTGCCTAGAATGAACATTGTAAATTGCTTCAAATGAGCAATAATTTGCTTTGTTGATAGATTAAGAAATACGTGACAAGGTCACTATACACACACACACCTACCTTGGTTGACCAGCTCAAATCCTAATGAAATTTGTATATTCCTTTTTGTGTGAGTTATTCCTTAAAATCCAAAGTGAAAAATGTCCATTTAAGTTAAATTTCTCTCAACCCAACAAAAAATGCATTTAATTTGATTAAAAAATTATTTAGCATTTTTAAGAACTTTCCCGTGCATCGCACGGGTTAGCGACTAGTTGATATAATATAAAAAGATGAAATTGGATTAATATCAATTTTATAAATTTATTATTAAAAATATTTTTATTAATATTTTATTACAATATATATATATATATATATATATATATATCTTAATGGGAGATACTAATTAGTGTTCTTAGGGCATTGGTTAACAATCTATTTTAGGAAAATTTTGATATAACTTTTATAGGAAATGAAAAAAACTGTCAAAATATTAATTTTTTTTTCTTTTCCCATAAAAACTTTCTTTGACTGGATTGTTAACCAATGCCCTAAGCGCACTCGTTAATATCACCCTATCTTAATTGTTATGATAAAATTTGTGACTTTTTTTTTATACAAGATAGAAATTCTAATCTAACCTAACCTAAGTGTATATGTATGTAAAGCTCCCTCCTAGAGACTTGAACTCCAGTCCTTACCCCTCACATCTCACAAGCATTTATACATGTAGAGTGACTATCGCACCAAAAGTGTGCGGTGGTTAAAATTTGTGACTTTAAAGTTATTGTTGTGTATAACATGTCAATGAATGATTAATACAAAGAGTGATTTGACATTAAATTCTAGGGTTTATTTTAATATTTGTAGATGCCCCACAAGGCGATGAATGGTGGTGATGGAGGCTTGATTGAAACTGCTTTGAAGATTGATGGATTGGTGAAGCATTAGATCATTGCCTTATAAATATCTCCCTTGTGAATTGGAGTTACGTGGCTTCTCAACGCAGGAATCAGCTCGGATACACTTGAGCACTAAACCCATTAAGATTTAGATAAATGTCAAACATTTATCAAAAATTAACATCTCAATGAGTCTAGCGCATAAGAGCATTACTCTAAACTTTATCCTCTAAGATATGAAAAGTATTTTGACTATCTTAACTTAAAATTTTAAAATAGAAACAAAATATTGATGTTAATTTATTACAAATTATAACAAGGTGTAATTGATATTCGTATAATTTGATATTTTGTTTATTTATTATTATTCATTGCCAACTTATCACTTCTCACCCAAAAAAAAAAAAAAAAAATTATCACTTAATAGAAAAAAAAAATGTGAACCATCAATTAGCTCAATCTCTCCTAGTGCTAGCCACGTGGCAGGTTTACACTGGATAGGTGTCATCTATATCATCGCCTTTAATAATATAAACCAATAATTATTGGCCAGCAACGTTGGTAGCTACTAGAGTTGGGGAGGAGCTCATTGATTGCATAGGTTACGTTGGGTTGGGGAAGCTACATATAATTTGAAGTCAATAAATAAATAAGGGCACACACACGTTAGTAAAATCCATAAATAAATACAACAATAAATAATGAAGTACTTATTACAATCAATGGCATTGAAGACGTAAAGCAAATGAGTACGTGTAGCCATATCAGATACTACACAGACACAGCTCAAATCCTACTTGGCATTTAAAAGGAAGCTTAATTAAGAAAGATTTTTTTTGCTAAAGTTTGTCAGAAACAAGAAGGGGCAGACAGATTAGACACAGCATGGGACAGCTTGCTTGATATATATAACGGGCCCTCTTGATTTTGTGAATGCATCGAAGACTCTATTTGGTGCAAAAATGGCCATATTTTTTGTATGATTGATTGAAGGGAATTCCAATCACGATTGCAAATAGTTGTAATGTAATCTAAGGTAGTAGGATTAGAAATTGTTTTTTTTTTTTTTTTTTTTTGGGTGTGGAAGTAAATGATTCTTTTGATAGGTAAGGAAAAAGTAATCCCAATTGAAAAACTAATTAGATATTTTTTTTTATACATCAAAGAATATATTAGATTTATTAATTTGAAAAGTAATTTGATTATTTGTTTATTTTGTATGAGAGAGTTATTGGATGTATTAGATTTTGGGATTTGGAGTTTAAGTATGAGAGGTTTATGTGTTAATTTGGGCATGTAAGAAGGTTTGTTCATGTTTGTGATAGTCTATGAGTTTGGTGCAAGGTTAAGTAGTTGAGTGTACTTATAATTCATGTCGTTGATAGTAAATTTTGGTTGAGTTCATAAATGTAGGTTTGGTGTTAGTCAAATCACATTAAAGTGGAGTTCGGTGGAGTTAAACAATAGTATAGTAGCATCCAAATCCTAAAAATCTAAACTTATTTAGAGCTTTCAACTCAAAGGTGCTAATATATTTAGCTTTTCTCTACCAAATATATATATATATATATATGTTTAGCTTTTAGTACATTAAAAAACTATTTTATTTATTAATACATTTTTCATCAAATATTCTAATTTTACATACAACTCATTAAAATAATATAAACAACCCGACATATTAATAAAAATCATTAAAATGAACAAGAGTGAGAGGTAGGAAAGAGACTAGAGAAGGAAAATAAAAATCATTATAAAAAAAAAGTTACTACAGTGAACTCTTATATAAGAGTTCACTATAAGTGAATGTTAAAAAAATTTAGATATAGCATATTTTTATGTAACATAATTTTTTTTAGTCTGAAGTGCTAAAATAACATTTGAATGATTTTACTACTTTTATTGTGAATGTTCTTACATTGGGTCTCAAATGGATAAAGTGCCAAAAAATAACATCCATAAAAAATAAAAATAAAGAAAGGAAGCAGCAGGCAAACACAACAATTTGAAAGTTGAAAATTATATATAGGGTAGGGGTGGCAATTCGTGTTCGCATGTCGGGTTTATGTCATGTCAACTCATGAGTATTAGACAATATAGGTCAACACTAACCCGATATGTTTATTAAACGAGTCAAGATTTCTTAACCCTAACATGACCCATTTATTAAATGGGTTAGTTGTGTCGACCTATTTATCAAATTTTACCAAAATGAAAAAAATATATATTTGTAATATAAAATTCAGAACTAACGAGTAATTACATCACAAATAATCATTCAAAACTAAAACATATCACAATATCACAAATAATCAATCACAATATATTAAAGAAAATAAACCACAACAACTAATAAGTTTATATACTAAGAGTTTAAAGAGTATATTGGTAAAATGTCATTTAATTAAACGGGTTAGATGGATCAAACGAGTTCTATATGTTCAACATTAACCTAAGCCATTTATTAAACGGGTCAGCCGTGTCAACCCAAATATGGCATGAATCCGTTAAGCTTTAATCCATAACCTGCTAATTTCGTGTCGTGTCGTGTCGTGTCGGGTTCGCGGGTCGTGTCCAATTTTGCCATCCCTATTATAGGGTCATGCTAAGGACAATGATTAACAATCTATTTTAGGAAAGTTTTGACACCACTTTTATGGGAAATGAAAAAAATGTCATAAAATTAATTATTTTTTTTCCTATAAAAACTTTTTTTAAATAGATTGTTCATTGTTACCTGAAGGCACCTGTTAGCATTTTTCATATATATACCAAACAAGTAAGCCATAATTTTTTTGATAAGCGAGTAAGCTATGATTTGATACCATATCACTTTTAAGGACTTGTTATGTAAAAGTGATTTTTTTTTTACTTTAGGAAGGGCCACTGGTCATAGGGATGAACTAAATTACCATTTTTTTTTTTGGTCAAAAATTTAAAATTTTAGGTGCGCCATGGCCTCCTTGGTCCATAAATTATCCATTGAAAATGTTACAAATGGTTCTTGTTTTATACTAGATAATTGCAAGTGGCAATTTGATTTTTTGAATGCACACGTTATATTTGGTGTAAAAAAAAAAAATGCACGTGCACTTTGCATCACTTCAAAGCATATGATAATTTGATATAATCAATCCTACTCATCCTATATAAATATTTAAATCCTTCATTTTCTATATTATTTTTCAAGTTTCAACCAATTGCAAATGATTCAAACTTCAAATTTGCTTCTACCATTTTTTTTTTTATAGTAAAAGACAAATATAGTAAAGCAATGTTGAATGAAATTAAAATGTACATAACCAGTTTGAGTCATTGTAAGGTGGCGGCATTCAACAGAATATAACATTTTGTGTCAACGTCGAGTTGGGTAGACCTTTACTAGTTGAAGTAGGTTAAGTTTCTGTGTTTTTGTTTTTGTTTTTTTCGAACATTGAAATCATAAAAAATTTGAAAAAATTTTCATTTTAAAAACTGTTCCACACAAAAAGTATATAAATGGGCTTCAGTGTTTCACATAGACCCATGTGCCCCATTCCATTTTGAATCCAGGAGTTTAGCCCAAAACTCCAAAAGCTCCAAACCCAAAAAGTGACACTGGATGAAGAGTTCTTTAAAGAAAGAATGCACATGTAAATGGGAAGAGAACGTGACATTTAAGCGTGAGTAGTGTGGTGATTATGGAATGAGTCACTAATATAATATAGTTTGGCTCAAATCCATAGGTTACAATTTTTTATTAAGTGATGTTTCTATCTGTTATAGAATTGTGTTAACGGGCATCGTAAGGTGTCCGTTAATAACATCTTTATGTTATTTTTTTAGCCGTCTTATAGGCTGTAGGGTCAGCTTTATAGAGAGAAAGAAATATTAATATAGGCTGTGAAGTTAGTTTTATGTCTTTTTCTTTTATTTATCTAATTTTTTTATTAAGTAGGACCCATATTACTCCAACCTTAACAAGCACGCACAGTGCTTGTGTTAACATTTGCCTATATTATATTAACTACTCAATTGGAATCACCTCTCCCAACAGTATATAATGTCTCCACATATATAGCATATTGACATCTTTCTTCTCTTTCTTCCTACAAAAGGGCATTCACATGAGACACAAGATTCAGAGAAACAAGGGTAATAGACATGTGGAGTGTGGACAGTTAGCCAGACAAAACACATGTGAAAGCACATCTATGATCCAAATTTGTTTTTCTTTTTAGGGTCTCGAGAGGGGAAGGATCCAAATGTGGTCTTACTCAAAATTGTTAGAGTTTTTTATGATGAGGCAGACTCAATACTGTAGTAATAATGCAATTTTTATTTTTAGAACTGCAAATGAGTCAAAAACATTTATAATATGTAGTTCTGACCCCCCCCCCCCCAACTCTAGTTAAATTAAATATTTGGTCTTCAACATTTATTTCTTTTTTCTTTCTAAATCATCATTTTCTTTAAAATATTCACTTTAATCTCTATAATTTCAAAATTGTTTCCACAAGATTTTTTGTGTTATCTTATGTATAGAAAATACTTGCATCGCAAAGGGAATTCATTTTACATCATAGGCTTTTCGACATCAAAGTGATATTGGTTTTTTGAATTTCATTTGCTATGTTATTTTTTTCCATTCATTAGAGCATCCACAGCAGTGGAGCTAAATTTTTAGCAATTTAGCTCCACCAAAAATTACTTTATCTATTTTAACTACACATGTGCTGCAGCAGTGGATCTATTTTAGCTTTCAATACAATAAAATAATATAAACATCACTATAAAATAATATATACCCTACAATAAAATATTAATATTTTATTCTCTCTCTCTCCAAATAAAATTAAAAAAAAAACTATTCTTTTTTCCTTCTATTCTATCTGCTCTCTCTTTCTCTCTCAGCCGGTCTCACAACTCTCTCTTTCTCTTTCTCCCTCTCTCAGATCAGCTCTCTTTCTCCCTCTCTCAGATCATCGTCGCCGGCCCAGGCCTTGGACGATCGTCGCCGGCCCCCGCCGTCCCTCGCCTCCGCCGTCTCTCAAATCTGCTCTCTCTCTCTCTCTCTCTCAGCCGGTCTGACAACTCTTTCCTTCTCTTTCTCCCTCTCTCAGATCAGCTCTCTTTCTCCCTCTCTCAGATCATCGTCGCCGGCCCAGGCCTTGGACGATCGTCGCCGGCCCCCGCCGTCCCTCGCCTCCGCCGTCTCTCAAATCTGCTCTCTCTCTCTCTCTCTCTCTCTCACCCGGTCTCACAACTCTCTCTTTCTCTTTCTCCCTCTCTCAGATCAGCTCTCTTTCTCCCTCTCTCAGATCATCGTCGCCGGCCCAAGCCTTGGACAATCGTCGCCGGCCCCCGCCGTCCCACGCCTCCGCCGTCTCTCAAACCTTGCCCTGTGTAGATCGGTGGGTTTTTTTTTTTTTTTTTTTTCTTTCTATTTTTGAGATGGGTTTGGTGATTGGTGGTAGTGGGTTGATGGTTGGGGTGTGTGGTGGGTGGTGTGTGGTGGTGAGGTGGTGGGTTTGTACATCGGTGGGTCTGGCCACCATAGCAGAAAAAAAAAAAAAAAAAAAAAAAAGAGAACAGATCGTCGTCGGCTTGGGCCGGTGACGATGAGGCTGGCGAAGGCGTGGGACGGCGGCTTGAGATGGCGACGTGGGCCGGCGTGGGACGACGGCGAAGCAGAGAGTAGATGAGGGAGAGAAAAAAAAATGAGAGGAAGAAGGAAGAAGAAGAGAAGTCGGAGAGAGAGAGAGAGAGAGAGAGAGAGAGAGAGAGAGAGAGAGAGAGAGAGAGAGAGAGAGAGAAAATATTTTTTAAATAAAAGAGGAGAGAGAGGGTTAATAAAATAATATTTTTTTTTTTAGCTTTGATGAACAGTGCACATTTATTTATAAATGTGCACTGTTCATGTGTAGCTAAAATTTTAGCTTTTAGCTCCACTGTTGGAGCTGTGTTTTTGGGGCTTGTGGAGCTATATTGCTATATATTATAGCAATATAGCAATATACTTCCACTGCTGTGAATACTCTTAGCTTATGATAATAGCTTTTTTAAAAAAATATTTTAAAATATAAAGAAAAAGTTTGAAACAAATGTTAAAATGCTTTTTTTTTTTTTTTTTTGAGATAAAAAAAAATGTTAAAATATTGATGAGTAAATATACAGTCTACACAAACTTATTTATGTTTGATTACTTATTAAATAAACAAACTCAAGCTCAATTTTAAGGCTCGCTGATCAAAGTCAAGCTTGAGCAATACAAAGCTGGGCTTATTTCGGTTCATAAACAAAACTCGTGAAACAGTCCATGAATAAGGCCAGTGACCAGGTCCATAAGTAAGCTTGATTTTACCAACATCTTTATATAAATCGTTGGCTTTTACAACTTTGAGTCTCTGACATGTAGACTTGGATTGCATATCCTTTTAAGCCAGGTACTTATACTAACGCTATTTGGTGCTTAACTGAATTTTTTTTATTAATTTAAAAGGAAAAAAAAAATTTATTCACAATCTAACCTATTAATTGAAGGAGATGTTTTTAATATTTTATGTTGTCTTTTCTAGCGCAATTAGGCTTTTATTTCCATTTTTCTAGTTGAATTAGGACTTTATTTGTTTTTCGTTTATTGAGTAGAAGTAGGTTTATTATTTCTTTACCTAAAGGGAGTAGGAGAAATATTATTCTTATAAATACACTATATAAGGAGGTGGTGGATTATTATTATTAAGTGGTTATTAATACAAGTTTATTTGAAAGTTTTTTTTTTTTTTTGGCCTACTAGTTCTACGATGTCCGATATATAATGATTACTCTTTATCATTAAGTTAAAATACCAATAAGTTTCATTTTGATATAGGTAGAATTTGAACTCAAGTTACTTATTCCACAGTAAAAGAATTTACTAATTGAAATAATTGTAATCATCTCAAATTTAAATTTAAATTTTGGAGAATTTGTTCTAATCGTAGGGGAGGGAATGACATCATTCCCTCTAATTTAGTTTATATACCCATTTGGATATGGTTTAAAATCCTCGTGTCTGGCGTTATGACAATTTTTTTTTTTGGAAAAGTCAGTTTTCACGTGATTATGCACTGTTCAGTAGGTCCCGTGCACTGCTTACGAAATCCACAAACCTCTTTTTTGAACAAAACTTTCATTAAAAATGAGTCTCACGATACTATTTACACATTTAAAAATTATTTTACTACAGTATTTTCAGTTTTTAGTTTTCAATTTTCAGTAAAATAAGCGGTATCTAAACGGATGTGTTTTTTTTTTATATAAAAAAAAATTAATGTTTTTGTGAAATTAAGAAATTAAAAAAACTAAGGCGTCATTTTGGTAAGTTGACGGCAACAACTAACAGAACACTAACGGAAGACTCAATTAGGAATGAATGAAACTTAGAGGACTGAAATGAAAAAAAAAAATGAAATTTAGAAGGTGGGTTTTGCATTTTGGCCAAATAAAAAGCAAACTATATATATATATATATATATATATATCAAATAACATGCTCAAGGCGTAATATTACAATAGGAGACAGCATTGATGAAATAAATAGATATAGCAAATACAAATATCAAAGGTTATACTCTTTTGTAGTTATATGCTGGTCATGTAATGTATTATAAACTCGGTTTAAAATACTACTATTATTTTTGTATACGTTCTAATAAGAATTACTGTTTACTCAAAAAAAAAAAATGTTTATCTCATATTGGTTGTGTGTGTCTAGTATTCGTTATTTATAATCTCAGTCAATAATTATAAAGGTTAAGCCATTTTGTAGTTGCGAATACGTAAACTCAAATATCAGTTGAAAAAGTAAAAATAATTAAACCTCCAGTTTTTCCAGAAGCTTATCCAATTGGCTCAATATCTGCACCATTTTCTATAACAGAAAGTTCTAAATCACCTCCATCATCTTTGTCATCAGCGAGTGAAAGAGAAGCATAACCTCTCACTGAACTCCGTGCATCAGATGCTTTACTGGGCCTGGTTTGTCACAGAGGGAACCCGTATTGCTAATTGCAAAATTCACAGGAACAGTGGGTAAAATTCAAGCATTATAAAATTGTAGACATCCGTATTACAATAATACTCAAAAGTAATGAAAATCTACTCATCAACAACAATAACGCTACAATAGAGCCTAAATCCCAATATTGCAGAAAGATATGGAGAATTCTATATCTTCATATAAGAAGGAGAAGAAGATTTCCATTTCAAGCCACCAGAGCTTTGCATAATATTATCTTCATATGGCTGTTATGCCATCCGTTACTGTTTCAGAAACTGGAGCAGCCGCAAGAATTAAAGGAGTACTTTGGAGAATTTATTACACTCTGCTTTGAAAGAGCAATGCATTTTTCTCAGGCCAAAAATGTTGGGAACAGAAATCTATTTCCAAGGCCGGCCCAACAAAATTTGGAGCTTAAGGAAAAAATTTTATATGGGCCTCTTTATATGTAAATATTTTTTTTTTTTGAAAAGCTTTATATGTAAATATTAATTAAATAATACTAATTAAATAAAGATTAATTTGATATAAATGCAGAAATTGATGAATAATACTAACTAAACTAAGGTTAATTTCATATAGAGGATTAAATATCAAAGCTAAACCATAATTAAATAAAAAAACTAAATATATATATATATATATATTTTGAAAAAAAAAATACTTTTACTTGGATATATCACTATGTATAGTTAAGTACAGTTGTAATATAAATTTTATAATTTTATATATTCTTTTTAAGAGAAAAAGATAGATTTTATTTGGTGTGTGGTTTTGTAGGAAATTAGTTTACAAAAAATAAGGTCTCAAACTATTAGAGGAGATTAGTTATCACTGATGATCTATCACATTTGCAGCATTTTTTTTTTTTGAAACATTTTTAGGATTTTAATTGGTTTAAATTTCTAGCGGTCTCCTATCTTGGAAGCCTTGTTAGAAATGAAAAGCAAAAATACTAAAGATACAAAAAATGTTCACAATATAATGTGATAATAACTATAATCGATGAATTTCAACAACTTAAGTTATTTGTGTTTGAATTACTTTTTTATGTGATTAGTGACATGTCAGTTAAACTTATAGTAAAATTTGTGATATCTTTAGCATCGATCTTAAACAGAAGTACCAATTATTTAAAAAATATTATATTTTTATAAAATTTACTTAGGACAAGGAGATGGGCCTTCTTTTAGTAGGGAATTTTTTTTTTTTTTTTTGGTGGGGCCTTAGTCCTAGGCCTAAGTTGCCTAGGTCTTGGGCCAGCCCTGATTTCCAAGCAAGATAAATGTCGGGTGATGTGCTGTTTGACAACATTGGAGAAAAAAACAGTAATGCTTTTTCAGAATGCAGCATTCTGAAGAAAATCAAGAAATGTGTGATGGACTGTAAGTCTGTAATTAACTAAAGCCAAGGTATGTAACCACCAAATTCTGAGAATTACTATCCAGTTGAGAAAGCAAAAGCAGCTAAGATTTCCTTGACATGATATAGTTAATACTATGCTGCCTTTTAGCCTATTACATATGCAGTAACTATCAAGCAAGAATTACCATGAGAGGAAGCAATATCCTGTAATCTGTTGTCATCTCAAACAGGAGGACTGATTTCTGCTCTCAACAATTTGGGGTTTAAAGCGAAAATTTTAAGTGAGATTTTTTTTTTAATATATTTAAATACTAAATAAATAATATTTACTGATTTTTTTTAATTCATATCCAGATAAATATTTTTTAGTAAATATTTATAATGAGAAAATATTTAGAAATAGATAAAATATGATTTATAATTAAAATTTATAGTTTAACTAAAAATAAAATTTAAAGTATAGAATTATAGAACTTAGTTATTGCAACTTTTTTAATGCTGTGATCACTTTATACTTTAAAGACTAATCTTGCACAAATAAAAATTTAATTTATTAAATAAATTAGTTTCATTATAATACAAATGATTGATATAATATATATCAAATTATCAATTGGTGTGATAACTTATAATAATTGATAAAGTAAAAGTAAAAGAAACTATGTGTGTAGAGTGGGTGGGTTAAGAGCCTATTTGGTTTAGGCCAATTTTGAGTGATATTACTGGAAACTCATAACCGAGTTATGAAAAAACATGAGATCCATACAAATTTTTTGTTTAGTTTAGTTTTTATATTGTGTTTCCATCACTCAAAACTCAAAATTTTTGAGTTAGAGTGATGGAAACAGGAAGCTCAAAACTGGTGTTTTCAACAACTGAAAACTAATTCTTAGTGGCACGCTGGTAAATATAAGGACTTTGTGGGGCCATAACTTATGTGTTGTCAAGTTAGACCCACTCATCACCAACGGCGTGTTCTCTTTCTTCTTTCCTTTTCTTTCTTCTTCAGACCCACTCCAAGGCTTTGTTTTTTTTTTTCCTCATCTTCTTCTTTATTTTTCTTTCTTCTTCAGACCCACTCCAACATTATTTTCTTCTTCTTCTTCTTCTTTCTTTTTCTTTCTTTCCTTCTTCTTCAGACCCACTCCAATGTTTTTTTTTTTTCTTTCTTTCTTTCTTCTTCATACCCACTCCACCATTTTCATACATGCATAAATTTATACCCAGAAACAAAAACCCACACCTCATTTTTGTGATTTTGGTTTTTGATCTAAGGATTCTTGGGTTTCAGTTTGGGTTTTCTGTGTTTGTGGGTTTTTTGGTGGAGGTTGTGGTTGTGTTGAGGGCTGTTGGTGGTGGAGGTTGTGGTTGTGGATTTCTGGGTTTGTTGTTGGTGGTGGTGGAGCTGGGTTTCGGTGTAACTGGGTATTTGGTGCGTGAAATGGGTTTCTGGGAAAAGAGATGTTAATGGGTATTGATGAAAAGCATGAAGAAATAGAAATAGAAAGAAGAGTAAAGAATACCGAACTTGTTTTCGATCTGAGCCGGTATCGAAAATGGTGGTCTGTGTAGTGCTTTTTGCTTTATGGGGTTTGGGTTTGTTTCTGGACTAGGTGTGCTGCATTGGGAGAAATTGTCTTGTGAGAGGTAAGAGAAATCCCTTGCAAGTACCAACCATAAGAAAACAGTGTGATATCAGTGGGTGGGCTCCACCATTTTGGCAAAAAGTAGGCTTAAATTTTGAGTTATGTAATTGGGTTATGTTGCCAAACAAGAATATTGGAGTTTTTGAGAGAAAGTGGAAACTGAGTTATGAGTTAAGGATTTTGAGTTAGAGTTATGAGTATTGAAAATTGAGATATGAGAATTAAGTCATGGCCAAACCAAACGGGCCCTTAGTGTCTTTTGTGATAGTGTGTGGGCCATGTGGCTGTGGTGTGCTACAGTGCAGTGTGCAGTGCAATCAACAGTGTGCTATCCTATTAGCTGTGCAGTGGCTAGTGTGCAAATTAAAAAAAAAAATTGAAATATTGAATAAAAAGCCAACAACTATCACAAACTAGTACTCTTCAATCTTCATGAAAATTTCAGAGAGAGAGAGAGAGAGAGAGAGAGAGAGAGAGAGAGAGAGAGAGAGAGAGAGAGAGAGAGAGAGAGAGAGAGAGGTTACCTCAGATTGCTATGCCCACACGACACACTGTCCACTATTGTGAAGGTAGTGAAGCTATTGCAAAGAATGATTGAATGAAAGAAAGCTTATAAAAAAAAAAAAAAATCAAGGATTCAAGATAAAGAAAAGAAAGGTGAGAATATAGATGGAGAGATGAGAGATTTTTTTTGTCTTTTGTTTTAGAAATTTATAATCTCTATTTTAGCAAATTTCAAGACATTTATGTTGTATTATTAATGAATTTTTCAGGTATTAATTTTGATTTTAGCAGATTTCAAGTTAATCAATTTGTCTCCTATGATTTAATTTTGTTAGCCGAATTTTGACTATTTTTGTTTTTGTTTTTGTTTTTGTTTTCCCTTTTTAATCTTTTTTGTATTTTAGGATACAATGGACTCTTTTTAATGTATCTATTGACCAATAAAAGGACTTAAAATATATATAGATAAATAATATATATATATATATATATAATATACAAGTGAGGGCCTTCTTTTATTTGGGGGCGCCTTAGGTAATAACATCACTTGCTTATATTGTTCGGTTTACCCTGAGAGTAGAGCACGGAAAATGGGACAAAAAATTTGAACTCATATAAAAATTGTAAGAACTAGGATAACGTGTACATGAGCTTACAATATAATTGATATGTTGGGCTAATAAGGACAAAACTTATGTATAGTACCTTATGTACAGTTATTTAGGTTTCTCTTTTAAGATTCAACCATGTAACTACTAAATTAAAAAAATACACTTTCAACTCATGTGAAAAAATCCACATGGTAGAATCTTAAGAAGGGAATCTAAAGAATAGCACCTAAGTACTATACCTAAGCCTTGTCCGGCCGTGGGTTCCAGTTAGCTCAACTGGTAAAGTTTTTGGCACTATTCATGGGTCTCATTGTACTATTTCAACTAACTTTTACCTTTATCTACAGTAATTTTAGCAATAATTTTTCAGTTTCAACTAAATAAGCAGTATTCAAACACATAAAAAAATATGCAGTATCCAAACATATAAAAAAATCAAAATCTGAAACCCACGATTTGATAACTGAATCGCAAGAAGAGAGAGAGAGAGAGAGAGAGAGAGAGAGAGAGAGAGAGAGAGAGTACCGGGGACTCCAATTCTATCTCTAATTGAAGGCTGATTCGTTTACTGTGGTTGAAGTAGTAGCGTAGAAAATAGAAAGAGGAGCCTCTTCGCTTTCGAATTCTGATAGTGGAATTTGGAAAACAAAGACTACCTTTGTTCATTGAGGTGAGGCCTTTCTATTCTTATGACCACTGATGGTGTGTGAGATTGTTCATTGTTCAACTGAACCATATGTGCGACACGTCGTAAAACGGTAAGCCTACATTAAACAACATGTCCTATTATTTCTCGTCCATTCTCTCCCCCTCTCAAATCTGGAATTTTAGATTTTGATTTGGCATTATCTGTTACTTACCGGGTCAAGTATTTGGGTATTAATAGGTTTCTAACTTGTAAAATAATTTTTGTATTTTTTTTTCTTAAAAAAATGACACATCATTAAAAGAATGTCATGTCATTACTATTCCGTTACTCACGTAAACAACATTACTAACACCAATTAATAGAATGACAAATCCTGCTCATTCTTAAAACTTAAGGGATCAATAGTTATCGCTTGAAACTTGAGTGATCAATTGTGCTCATATAATAAATTTCAAAGATCAATAATGTACTTTCGTCTAAATATTATCTTTTACACTCTCCCTCGAACTCAAGGATGATGGAGTCTTGACTTGAATTTGGAATAATCTTGTGAAGCTCCCTCGAATAAGCTTTGAAATGTCATAAAAGTCACCCTCAAAAGTGATTGAATTGATTGGATGATTGGATGACTTTGGAGGAATGCTGGAAGAAAGCTGCAAGGGTCTAAGAATGGTTGCATTAAAGACCAAGAAGGGGTTGTTGTGGCCTGAGCACAACGAAAATGGTTGAAGAATGGCTACTGTGACTTTAAGAATGCTTTTGAGTGCAGATTGTCGCGAAGTAATATCTCGGTGAGTACGAGGTTGAATCCACAAGAAAAGGGAATTGACTAGCAAACTAAAAGATGCAATAAATTGAAAAAAAAAAATTAATTGAAGAGAAATTTTGATAGTTTGGTAAAGAAAATTTAGCTTGAGGAAAAACTACAATATATTACAGCACTAAGGTTTTGGAATCTACACACAACACATCTATTGATTATCTTAACAATATTTATTTTATAACTCTACTAAAATTTATATGAAGGATGATCTTAGTCGTATGATTTAGCAATTAGAATTCAAGAATTAATTTTCTAAGATAGTTTAATGAAATTGATTGATTTAAGGCAGAACAAAACTAGTAAATTAATTCATAGGAAATTCTGAGCAATTAACGTACTCAAAGTTTACGCTAAATTAAAGAATTATACATAACTAAATACTCTTAGAAAATTAATTCTTGAACATTAAAAAAAAAAAAAAAAACAAAGGAAACCGAATAATAAAACCAAATCCAAATAGAAATTTGAGATCAATTCTAACAAACCGACATTGCCTATAATTCCTTCATGAAAATGAATCATGTGACATATAATGCAAAAAAAAAAAAAAAAAAAAAAATTGATTTACTTATTTTTTAATTCTTTTGTTGAATTTTTTTTAGATAATTACTATATGCTACTAGTCCTACAGCTCGAACAATTCCCTTTCCTAGACCCCTAAGTAATTTGTGTATGAGAAAGTGTCACTAAACTATAAGGCTCTTGGCTCTTTTGTTGAATTAGACATGATCTATCACTAAATCAAACCAATAGTACAAGACATCATGGGCCACAAAATTACAAATTTCCACATGCCAAGACTTTGGTTAAGAATGGATAAATGAGGTTATTTTGGTGGGGCCTAAGAGTTTTCTCCCCAAACCCACCAAAACATTATCTCCTCAAGAATTAATTTCTAAGATAGTTTAATGAAATTGATTGATTTGAGGCAAAACCTAGTGCATTAATTCATAGGAAATTCTAAGCTTTTAACGTACTCATAGTTTACGCTAAATCAAAGAATTATACATAACTTAACACTTTTAGAAAATTAATTCTTGAACATATAAAAAAAAAGATAAAAAAGGAAACCCAATAATAAAACCAAATCCAAATTGAAATTCGAGATCAATTCTAACAAACCGGCATTGCCTATAGTTCCTTCATGAAAATGAATCATGTGACATATAATGCAAAGATGAAATGATTTAATTATTTTTTATTTCTTTTGTTGAATTTTTTTTAAATAATTACTATATGTTGCTAGTCCCGCAGCTCGAACAATTTTCTTTCCTAAACCTCCAAGTACTTTGTGTATAGGAAAGTCTTATTAAACTATAAGACTCTTGGCTCTTTTGTTGAATTGGACATTATCTATCATTAAACCAAATCAATAATACAAGACATCATGGGCAACAAAATTACAAATTTCCACAGGCCAAGACTTTGGTTAAGAATGGAAAAATGAGGTTATTTTGGTGGGGCCTAAGAGTTTTCTCTCCAAACCCACCAAAACATTATCTCCTCAAGAATTAATTTTCTAAGATAGTTTAATAAAATTGATTGATTTAAGGCAAAACAAAACTTGTGAATTAATTCACAGGAAATTCTAAGATTTAACGTACTTGAAGTTTACGCTAAATCAAAGAATTATACATAACTAAACACTTTTAGAAAATTAATTCTTGAAAATTAAAAAAAAAAAAAAACAAAGGAAACCAAATAATAAAGCCAAATCCAAATAGAAATTTGAGATCAATTCTAACAAACTGATATTGCCTATAATTCCTTCATGAAAAAGAATCATGTGACATATAATGCAAAGATGAAATTATTTAATTATTTTTTATTTCTTTTGTTGAATTCTTTTTAAATAATTACTATATGATGCTAGTCCTGCAACTCAAACTATTTCCTTTTCTAGACCTCCAAGTACTTTGTGTATGAGAAAGTGTCATTAAACTATAAGGCTCTTCACTCTTTTGTTGAATTAGACATTATCTATCATTAAACCAAATCAATAATACAAGACATAATGGGCCACAAAATTACAAATTTCCACATGCCAAGAATTTGGTTAAGAATAGAAAAGTGAGGTTATTTTGGTAGGGCCTAAGAGTTTTCTCGCCAAACCCATCAAAACATTATCTCCTCAAGAATTAATTTTCTAAGATAGTTTAATAAAATTAATTGATTTAAGGCTAAACAAAACTAGTGAATTTATTCACAGGAAATTCTAAGCATTTAACGTACTTGAAGTTTACGCTAAATCAAATAATTATAGGTAACTAAAAAATCTTAGAAAATTAATTCTTGAACATTAAAAAAAAAAAGGAAGCCCAATAATAAATCAAAATCCAAATTGAAATTTGAGATTAATTCTAACAAACCGGCATTGCCTATAATTCCTTCTTGAAAATGATTCATGTGACAAATAATGCAAAGATGAAATTATTTATTTATTTTTTATTTCTTTTGTTGAATTTTTTTAGATAATTACTATATGTTGCTAGTCTCGCAGCTCGAACTATTTCCCTTCCTAGATCCCCATGTACTTTGTGTATGGGAAAGTGTTATTAAACTATAAGGCTCTTGGCTCTTTTGTTGAATTAGACATTATCTATCATTAAACCAAATCAATAATACAAGACATCATGAGCCACAAAATTACAAATTTCCACATGTCAAGACTTTGGTTAAGAATGGAAAAATGAGGTTATTTTGGTGGAGCCTAAGAGTTTTCTCCCCAAACCCACCAAAACGTTATCTCATCAAGACTTAATTTTCTAAGATAATTTAATGAAATTGATTGATTTAAGGCAAAACAAAGTTAGATAATTAATTCACATGAAATTCTAAGCATTTAACGTACTCGAAGTTTACGCTATTTGTCTGGATAAGCTGTTTTTAAAAGTGCTTTTTTAAAAAATAGTATATTTTTTTTAAAACGTTCATTTTGAAAATACTATTTATCAAATCACACTTAACTATTTGGTAAACCCATGAAAAAGTGCTGTTTCTATAAACTGAACATTTGGATAAAAATGGTGTAAAATGTACGTGGTAGGTGTAATTTACCAAAATGGACATAACTATGTTGTTAAGGCTCCTTTGTCATCTTGTAACTGGTAATAACATTTTTTATAGGGTAATGACTTGTTATAAAATAAGAAAAAGTTTTCTTAAAGATTAAAAAATTAAAAAAAAAGGACACCCACCACTTCAAAAGAATCTATCTTCAAGACTCTTACCATAATTTTTGCCCATATATATCTTCTCTGGGCCTAGCACCAAATCACTCCTATTCTACTTGACTTGTTATGAAATAAGAAAAAGTTTTCTTAAAGATTAAAAAAAAAAAAAAAAAAGGACACCCACTTCAGAAGAATCTATCTCCTAGACCCTTACCATAATTTTTGCCCATATATATCTTCTCCGGGCCTACCACCAGATCACTACTTTTCAACTTGCTTGTCTTCCTTTTCTCATCCTTACAGCGCCACCCACTAATCTTCTTTAGCTCCAATTTTCACCCTTGCCCATAAGATTCTAGTCAAGCAAAACAGCGAGGACAACTAATCCTTGCAATGGCAATGAAGCAACAAGCTAAGAGAGACAAGGGTACAAAAAGTGAACAACAGGAGGCAAACAGGAGATAGATGGTGTCAAGCCAATAGATTTTTCTTAAGTATTTTTGTCATTATGCAATTTTGTGAGGATATTTTAAGAATTTCACACTTAAAAAAGAACATTGATAGTAAACTTATATTTGAGTTTTCAGTTTTCCCCAGTGTTTTTGAAAAGGCTTGAGCTTATTGTGTTTTGAAAAATGTGAGTTTTTGGAATTTGAAAACGTGATTTCTTTTTAAACGCAATGCCAAACGTTTGACTTTTAGCATTTTCATACAAAAACGCTCGTTTTGATTATCAAAATGCTTATCCAAACGGCAAACGGGATAAATAAAAAAATTATACATAACTAAACACTATTAGAAAATTAATTCATGAATATTAAAAAAAAAAAAAATCAAAGGAAACCCAATAGCAAAACCAAATCCAAATAGAAATTTGAGATCAATTCTAATAATCCGTCATTGCCTATAATTCCTTCATGAAAATGAATCATGTGACATATAATGCAAAGATGAAATGATTTAATTATTTTTTATTTCTTTCGTTGAAATTTTTTTTAGATAATTACTATATGCTATTAGTCCTACAACTCAAACTATTTTCTTTTCTAGACCTCCAAGTACTTTGTGCATGAGAAAGTGTCATTAAACTATAAGGTCCTTTGCTCTTTTGTTGAATTAGACATTATCTATCATTAAACCAAATCAATAATACAAGACATCATGGGCCACAAAATTACAAATTTCCACATGCCAAGACTTTGGTTAAGAATAGAAAAATGAGGTTATTTTGGTAGGGCCTAAGAGTTTTCTCCCCAAACCTACCAAAACATTATCTTCTCAAGAATTAATTGTCTAAGATAGTTTAATGAAATTAATTGATTTAAGACAAAACAAAACTAGTAAATTTATTTACAGGAAAGTCTAAGCATTTAATTTAACGTACTTGAAATTTACGCTAAATCAAAGAATTATAGGTAACTAAACACTCTTAGAAAATTAATTCTTGAACATTAAAAAAAGAAAAAAAGGAAACCCAATAATAAAACCAAATCCAAATAGAAATTTGAGATCAATTCTAACAAACCGGCATTGCCTATAATTCCTTCATGAAAATGATTCATGTGACATATAATGCAAAGACGAAATGATTTAATTATTTTTTATTTCTTTTGTTGAATTTTTTTTAAGATAATTACTATATGCTGCTAGTCCTGCAGCTCAAACCATTTCTCTTCTTAGACTTCCAAGTACTTTGTGTATGGAAAAGTGTTATTAAACTATAAGACTCTTGGCTCTTTTGTTGAATTAGACATTATATATCATTAAACCAAATCAATAATACAAGTCCTAATGGGCCCCAAAATCACAAATTTCCACATACCAAGACTTTGGTTAAGAATGGAAAAAAAGAGGTTATTTTTGTGGGGCCTAAGAGTTTTCTCCCCAAACCCACCAAAACATTATCTCCTCAAGAATTATTTTTCTAAGATAGTTTAATAAAATTGATTGATTTAAGGCAAAACAAAACTAGTGAATTAATTCATGGGAAATTCTAAGCAGTTAATGTACTCGAAGTTTATGCTAAATCAAAGAATTATACATAATTAAAGACTCTTAGAAAATTAATTCTTGAAAATTAAAAAAAAAAAAAAAGCAAAGGAAACCCAATAATAAAACCAAATCCAAATTGAAATTTGAGATCAATTCTAACAAACCGGTATTGCTTATAATTCCTTCATGAAAAACAATCATGTGACATATAATGCAAAGATGAAATTATTTATTTATTTTTTATTTCTTTTGTTGAATTTTTTTTAGATAATTACTATATGTTGTTAGTCCTTCAACTCAAACTGTTTCCTTTTCTAGATCTCCAAGTATTTTGTGTATGGGAAAGTGTCATTAAACTATAAGGCTCTTCGCTCTTTTGTTGAATTAGAAATTATCTATCATTAAACCAAATCAATAATACAAGACATCATGGGCCACAAAATTACAAATTTCCACATGCCAAGACTTTGGTTAAGAATGGAAAAATGAGGTTATTTTGGTAGGGCCTAAGAGTTTTCTCCCCAAACTCACCAAAACATTATCTCACCAAAACATTATCTCCTCAAGAATTAATTTTCGAAGATAGTTTAATGAAATTAATTGATTTAAGCCAAAACAAAACTAGTTAATTTATTTACAGGAAATTCTAAGCATTTAACAAACTCGAAGTTTATGCTATATCAAAGAATTATACATAACTAAACACTCTTAGAAAATTAATTCTTGACCATTTAAAAAAAAAAAAAAACAAAGGAAACCTAATAATAAAACCAAATCCAAATAGAAATTTGAGATCAATTATAACAAATTGGCATTGCCTATAATTCCTTCATGAAAATGAATCATGTGACATATAATGCAAAGATGAAATGATTTAATTATTTCTTATTTCTTTTGTTGAATTTATTTTAGATAATTACTATATGCTGCAAAGAGTGACTCATAGACCAAGAACATCATTTTCACCAATTTGTCATTGCCTTCTCGCCTGTCATATTGATGAAATATTGCTGTACACGTTATGCCTACATACTATATTCTTGACAAAATTGCAGGATTTCAACTGTTTTGGGGGTTTTTGTTTATTTTCTTTTGTGTGTGTGTGTGTTCTGGTGAGCAGAGCATGATTTGTGTAAGTTTTCACATTTTCTTATTTTCCCTTGCTATTAATTGTTTTTGGGAAAGTGCAGATTGTAAGTATAGTGAAGAACAAATGTCCTCAAACGCCACTTGTTCTTTACATTAATGGAAATGGTGGCCTTCTTGAGCGTATGAAAGCACCTGGCGTTGATGTGATTGGGCTTGACTGGACAGTGGACATGGAAGATGGAAGGAAACGATTGGGTAAGGAGATCAGTGTACAAGGCAACGTCGACCCTGCTTGCTTATTTTCTCCTCTTCCTGCCCTGACAGAAGAAATTCAAAGGTTTGTGACAAAAGTTTCTAATCAAAATTTCCGTCACACTGACTTGGGCGGCTTATCTTTGATCTTTTTATGTGCTTGCCACGGAGACTTGCCTGTTTGTTGCTTATTGCCTAAGATTATATGGATTTGGAATTTTTCTTTTCAGTCAAGAAGTAAGTTAATACAAAGTTTGTAATAACTATTATAGCATTATAGGGGGGAAAAGAAGTGAATTTGCATGCTTGCCTGATTGCTTGCTTCGATAGAGACAGTTCTATGACAGAAGCAAGTATTGTTAAATTTTACAATCTCTAGCTCCACCCCACACACAATCAAATTTTTAGATTAGGAAAAAAAGGGTACTGTCTACTACTGAAACAGTGTGTTTCTATGCTTGCTTGCTTCATAACTTGTTTTGATATAGATGCATCAACAGCAAAGAATGGCCAATTATGTGTCATCTTAAAATCTTAAATTATATGATATATAAGTACAATCCTTAAGAAAATTTCCATTCCTCTTAATCGAAGAAGAAAAAAAGACCACACATGATGCAACATCTTCCAACAGACAAGTTATTTCTTATACTGGCTCTGATTCTCAATGCCCATAATCCTTTCAATTACTTAACAAGTGTGAAAAATGTTATATGTAACTCGATTTATTTGTTTCAACACCTTACATGGCCCTTAGTCTAAGCATGAAAGATAATATAAGAATAGAGTATTTTGGATTGAATCTTCTAAAGTTTTAAGTGCAACTTCACTCTTAAATTTTCAAAATTCTATAAATTTAAAAGTGAGTAAATTAGGTGTTTTCACCTTATCAAATAATGTAAATAGATAGCAAATTGATGATAGTTAGCTTTTTTTTTTTTTTTTTTTTCATATAAATGTTGATGATTTGATGATATCAAACTCACTTATTTTAAAATGAATAGATAGTTTTAGGTACTACATGACTCATGCATGATAGAGTTACAATAAAAAAAAAAAATACTTCCAAAAAATCTTAAGCTGATCAATATGAATGGCCAGCTATATGTATTGTTAATCACAAAATAATCATGAGTCCTGCAGTATCTTTTACTATCGTATTCATGCCAAGTTTTCCATAGAATAATGAACCTAGCCATGGCCGGCCTCAAACTAATATCTGCCCCTTGGAGTTGTTCAGATTAAATTGTAAAAATATTCACAAATACCTTAAAAGCATTTAAATTTTAATTTAACCTAGTTTAAGTGTATATGTATGTGAAGCTTCCTCTTGGAGACTTGAACCTCAGCCATTGCTCCCCACACCCATAAATACTTATACATATGAAGTGACCATCGTGCTAAGAGTGCGCAACGATATGTTATGTTTTTTTTTTTTTTTTTAATTTTTTCTATTTTCCATAATAGTTGTATCAAAACTTTCTTAAATTAATTTGTAAACAATTATTCTAAGAACACTTGAACCCAAAAGATAACGCTAAGGCAATTTGTTTTTTGCTAATATTTTTAACATTTTTTTTATCTTGACTAACACCCCCGATCGACCAATTGGCATAAGGGCAATCACTATTGGAGAGAAATCTTTATCCTTGTTCATTGTGGTGGACTTTATTTATTGGTTAAAGGTTCATATTCTATTCATACCTTTGGTATGTCCAGTTAAAATACTTTACCTCACTCTCAGCTTCTTCTTTTGATGATTCTCATCTCTTGGCAATAGATTTTGCGTTTTTTTCCTTTATATTCATTGGATCTTTTTGTAACGTTGGAAAAGGAGTTTGAACTATAAGTGTACTCAGCTTTTAAAGGTGCACACCCCCCTTTCTCTATCATTGAAAATGTGGAAAAAAAACATTATCAAAAGCATGTCGGCCATCATAGCTGAATTTTTTAATGTCGTTACTTGCTATTGCTAATGTCCTAGTAGCCTTTTGCTTACTACCGAAAAACAATTCAACAATAAATTAGGCCTAAATAAACGAAGCACTAAAGAAAAGAAAATACTACTTATTTTGACTCTCAAAGAAGATAATAATATATGTGTGTGTGGGGGAGGGGGGAGGGGGGGGGGGGGGGCAATTTGTTTGACTTTACATAGAGATATAAAAAAAAGGTATAACGGATCTTATGAATTTAATTAAATATTATCACACAAAATCAAGAAAAGATGACCAAATATGTTACGAAGGAGTCAAGGATCGAGGAGCCCAATCCGAGGACGAAGGTGTCCGATTTAAATAAAGATAAATAGGCAAAAGGGACTGCACCCACCCGAGGAGAGCAAGAGAGCAAAAGGATGACTGGCACCTTAGAGCATTTGTAGCAGTGGAGCTAAATACCTATATTGCTATTTTAGCTCCACTAATATAGCAAAAAACACATGCAACAGTGGAGCCATATTTAAAATTTTTAGCTAAAGTGCTACAGTGCACATCTATTTATAAATGTACACTGTAGCACACAGCTAAAAAAAAAATATTTTTTTATTAATCTTCTCTCTCTTCCTGGATTAAAAAAATCTCATGTTCTCTCTTTCTCTCTCTTCGGCTTCTCTTCTTTCTTCTTTCTTCCTCAATTTTTTTTTTCTCTCAAGCTCACTGGCCAGCTCCCTCATCTCCCTCATTCCTCAGCTTGCCAGTCAGCTCGTCATTGCCGACCCACCCCAAGGCTCATCGCCGGTCAGCTCGTATCGCCGATCTGTTCTCTTTTTTTTTTTTTTCCTGCTGTGGACCACTAGTGGTGGTGGTGGTGGTGGTTGTGGGCATGGTTGTGGTTGTGGTCATCATCGATCTGTTCCACCGACCCACCCCAAGCCCCATCGCCAGTCAGCTCGTCATCGCCGATCTGTTCTTTTTTTTTTTTTTTTTTTCTTGCTGTGGACCACTGGTGGTGGTGGTGGTGGTGGTGGTGGTGGTTGTGGTCATCGCCAATCTGTTCCACAGACCCACCCCAAGCCCCATCACCGGTCAGCTTGACATCGCCGATCTGTTCTTTTTTTTTTTTTTTTTATTTCTGCTGTGGACCACTGGTGGTGGTGGTGGTGGTTGTGGCTGATGGTAGAGGTGGTTGTGGTGGTGTGGTGTATATTTTTTGGGTAGTGGGTATATTATTTTATTGTAGAAAATATATTATTTTATTGTGATGTTTATATTATTTTATTGTGTTAAAAGCTAAAATAAATCCACTGCTGCAGCACATGTGTAGTTAAAATAGATAAAGTAACTTTTAGTGAAGCTAAATTGCTAAAAATTTAGCTCCACTACTGTGGATGCTCTTATTGGAGCCCAAGGATAATGGAAAGGACAGCAACAAAAGAGGATGAGACCTGCGAGGACGGTGGAAGGAAGTTTCCTAAAGAAGACACCTCTCACTTCCGCATTCAATACTCTACGCTAAACTAACCAGCCGCATTAATGAGTAAATGACCCTTGAACAACAACACCACAGCTAACAACTCTCTACCACCTCCAGAAGGGTCTTGATGGGACAAGTATTCTGAAAGATAACCTGAAATGTACAGGTGGAGGGTTGTGATGCTAGGGAAGGGACTATAAAAAAAAAAAAAAAAAAAAAAAAAAAAAAAAAAAAAAAACAGAACTCCTAAAAAAAGGGATAAAGAATTTCCAAGAAAGAATAGACAAGAGAGAGAACTATTGAGAACCTTGTAAAGAAACTTGAGCTTAAGTAAATAACAAGGAAGTTATCCTCGAACTTGCCTGAGGAGAGCATTATCCTCAATTGTTGTTCTAAATACGTTATCTGTTACTCTGGATTCAATAGTCTTAGACTTGGACCAATCTTTAAATTGCACTTGATTTGAAGACCCACTCTCTTAAAAATTTATTGTTTGGGGCAAGATTTGAAGGACAAGGTACCACTATTATACGTGGGCTTGGGCCTTTCTTTTTGAAGTCCTTACATATATTATTCAGCAACAAAAAAAGAAAAAAAAAAAAAGAAGGCCAACGATATTAGTTTGCTGAAAGAGAGAAAAGTAGAAACAAAAATTAACATCCAAATACCTAATCATTCATCTCCACACTAAAAAGTAGTGACTAGTTGACATATCATTTTTGAAAGGGTGGACCACATCTTTAGTATTTTACCATATAAACAGCATAAGGTTTTGCCATGTGGTGCTCTCTTTGAAAAAATAATTGAAAAAATCTTTAAAGCCAAAAGATAAAAACAAGAAAATAAAGACTTTTGGTTTCTTTGATTCAATGCTTCGAGACTTTTCTTATTAAACAATAATGATTCTTTGTAAGACACTTTGTTTTCTTTGATTCAATGTTTCAAGCTAAAAACTCCTTGCAGTTCTATTCCTTTATATATACGTGTCCACAACCCTCTAGGGCATCTTATCTCAAATACATCCCAACCAAGAATGATGTCATATATCTTCAATATCTCAAACTTCTTGAATTTTTTTTAGATAATTACTATATGCTGCTAGTCCCGCAACTCAAACCATTTCCCTTCCTAGACCCTCAAATACTTTGTGTATGGGAAAGTGTTATTAAACTATGAGGCTCTTGGCTCTTTTGTTGAATTAGACATTATCTATCATTAAACCAAATTCAATAATACAATACATCATGAGCCACAAAATTACAAATTTCCACATGCCAAGGCTTTGATTAAGAATGAAAAAATGAGGTTATTTTTGTGGGGCCTAAGAGTTTTCTCCCAAAACCCACCAAAACATTATCTCCCCAAGAATTAATTTTCTAAAATAGTTTAATGAAATTGATTGATTTAAGGTAAAACAAAACTAGTGAATTAATTCATAGGAAATTCTAAGCATTTAACGTATTTGAAGTTTAATCTAAATCAAAAAATTATACATAATTAAACACGTACTCTTAGAAAATTAATTCTTGAACATATAAAAAAAAAAACAAAAAACAAAAAACAAAGGAAACCCAATAATAAATCCAAATCCAAATAGAAATTTGAGATCAATTCTAACAAACCGGCATTGCTTATAATTCCTTCATGAAAATGAATTATGCGACATATAATGCAAAGATGAAATGATTTAATTATTTTTTATATACTTTGTTGAATTTTTTTAGATAATTATTATATGTTACTAGTCCCGCAGCTTGAACCATTTCCCTTCCTACACTTTCAAATACTTTGTGTATGGAAAAGTGTCATTAAACTATAAGGCTCTTGGCTCTTTTGTTGAATTAGACATTATCTATCATTAAACCAAATCAATAATACAAGACATCATGGGCCACAAAATTAAAATTTCCACATGCCAAGACTTTGGTTAAGAATGGAAAAATGAGGTTATTTTGGTGGGGCTAAGAGTTTTCTCCCCAAACCCACCAAAACATTGTCTCCCCAATCAGGAACAAAGTTGAAGAGAAAAGGGAAACAAATACTTTGGACAAAAATGCCTTCATAACAACTTCTGTTTTGTCGTTTTCTTCTTTTAGCTTTTCTTTTGTTACTTCTCATTTGTTGTTGTTGTTTTTTTTCCCTCATTTAAATTGGGTTTTTATGTTCATCTTTATTTCCCCTCTTTTTCTTTTTAATGAAGTGCCTATCTATACACAATTTTTAATAAAAATATAATGTGTTACTTTTTTTTTAATCTAATAGGGGCATAAAAAATTATACAAATTACATTTTCCATCTTCTCATTTTATTTCTCAATCAAATAAAAGATTTTTATATCCCTATACTTTTTCCCACTCCGTATACTCTTTTCCACTCCCTAACCAAACACTCATGAGGAAAAACTAATATATATATATATATATATATATTTTTTTTTTCTATCTCTCTGCTTTTCCATCTCGTCCCCTAACCAAACGAAATACTAGGCAAAAGCGTTCTAATCCTTTAGAATAATACCTATTTATAAGGCTTTGATTATATTCTTTGATGGATACGGAATCCTCAAATATTTTTTAACATTAGAAACTAAAAATCCTTTAAATCCAATTGAAGGAAACCCAATAATAAAACCAAATCCAAATAGAAATTTAAGATCATTTCTAAAAAAAACGGCATTACCTATAATTCCTTCATCAAAATGAAAAATATGACCTATAATGCAAAGATGAAATTATTTATTTATTTATATTTATTTTGCTGAATAGGACATTATCTATCATCAACAATAAAACAAGACATCATGAGGCACAAAATTATAAATTTCCACATGCCAAGACTTTGGTTAAGAACGGAAAAATGAGTTTATTTTGGTGGGGCCTAAGAGTTTTCTCCGCAAACCCACCAAAACATTATCTCCACAATCAGGAACAAAGTTGAAGAGAAAAGGTAAACAAATACTTTGGACAAAAATGCCTTCATAACAACTTCTGTTTTGTCATTTTCTTCTTTTTGCTTTTCTTTTGTTACTTCTCATTTGTTGTTTTTTTTTTTTCCTCATTTAAATTGGGTTTTTATTTTCATCTTTATTTCCCCCCTTTTTCTTTTTAATGAAGTGCCCATCTATACACAAATTTTTAATAGAAATATAATGTGTTACTTTTTTTTTAATCTAATATGGGCATAAAAAAAATTATACAAACTTTATTTTTAATCATCTCATTTTATTTCTCAACCAAATAAAAGAGTTTTTCATTCTTACACTTTTTCCCACTCTCTAACCAAACACTCATGAGGAAAAACTAATATATTTTATTTTTTTTATCTCCCCACTTTTTCATCTCGTTCCCTAACCAAACGAAGTACTAGGCAAAAGCCTTCTAACCTTTTTACAATAATACCTATTTATAAGGCTTCGATTATATTCTTTGATAGATATGGAATACTCAAATATTTTTTAACGTTAAAAACTAAAAATCTTAAATCCAATTGAAGGAAACCCAATAATAAAACCAAATCCAAATAGAAATTTAAGATCATTTCTAACAAAACGGCATTACTTATAATTCCTTCATCAAAATGAATAATATTACGTATAATGCAAAGATGAAATTATTTAATTATTTATATCTATTTTGCTGATTAAGACATTATCTATCATCAAACAAAATCAATAATATAAGACATCATGAGCCATAAACTTACAAATTTCCACATGCCAAGAGTTTGTTTTAGAGTGGAAAAAGGGGTTGATTTTGGTTTGGTTTAAGAATTTTCTCCAAGAACGGACCCTGGGTCCAATTTTATTTTATTTTTTATTTTTTTATAGTTATTATATGTTTAATTTTTGTAGTTGGACCCCTTCCAAAATCTTTAGTCTCCCTTCTCCTCAATAAGCCTAACTAGCCTCATCAAATAGCAACTACTCAACCTAAAAACTTAACAAAAACAATAAAAACATTCACAATGGTGATTGTATTTTAGCCAAAAAAAAAAAACCATTTAACTAGCAATAAACCAAAATATCATGTGTTATTAAAGAAGTTAAAGCTAAATTTTTTGTAAGTATAGTAAATTAATATAAATATCAGTTGACTATAACAAGTTGTTAAAAATAAAATAAAATATTATATTAAGATTATATCTCTTCCTTCAATTAAAAAACTCAAATTTTCTCTCTTCCTTTATTATTTTAATGAGTTGTTTATATTATTTTAGATAAAGTGATAAAAAATAGATCATTTAATATTTGATGTATTGTAAAGAAAGATGGTAAAATAGATAAAGTAGTTTTTTGAGGTGCTAAAAGTTAAAACTTTTAGCACTACCATTGTAAATGCTCTAACTTCAACAAAAAAAAATCCTAACCAGCCTAGTATTAAAAAAAAAAAAAATCCTAACCAGCCTAGTATTAAAAAAAAAAAAATTTTGTTTTTGTTTTTGTCTTTGTTGATAAATGATTGCATCTTAATGTATTTAGAAACAATGATTTTGAGTATTTATAATTTTTTAATACTATATGGATACCTATTTAAATTTTTTTTTCCCTTTATATTTTGGCCCCTGCTAGCACAAAATCATGGATCCGTCCTTGATTTTCTCCAAACAAGAAACAAATCATAAAAGGGGAACAACCTCTTTAGACAAAAATGCCCCCCTAACAACTTTTTTTTTTTTTTACTTTTTGCTTGTCTTTTTCATTTGTTACTTCTCATTTGTTGTTGTTTTTTTTTCCTCATTTGAATTGTGTTTTTTTGTTCATCTTTTTTCTTTTTAAAGAAGTGTCCTTTCAAACACAAATTTTTAATATAAATATAATGTGTTACTTTTTTTAAATCTAATTGGGGCATGAAATAAAGTTATTCAAACTACATTTTCTTTCTCTCATTTTTCTTCTTAACTAAGTAAAAAAGTTTTTTATCCCTACACTTTTCCACCCCCAACCAAACACACATGATGGAAAACTAAAAATGTTTCTTATCCCTTATTTTTCAATCCCCCAACCAAACAAAATCTTGGGTAAAAACCGTTTAACCCTTTACAATAATACCTATTTATACGGTTGTGATTATATTCTTTAATGGATAAGGAAGACTCAATTATTTTTTAACGTTCCTTGTAAAAAAAAAAAAATTTATTTTTTAACGTTAAAAAATAAAATTCCCTTATATATATACTTCCAAAAGAGTGAAACCCAATGATAAAACCAAATCCAAATTGAAATTTGTGACATATATATATATATATATATATATATAATTCCTTCTTTAAATTGAATCATGTGACATATATATATATATATATATATATAGATGAGTTCAAGTTACACCTGGTGTAACTCACACCTTTTTTAAACCATAGATTTCCAAGAGATTTAACGGTCAAAAAGAAAATATCATCATTCTTTACGTCATTAAATGCCTACCTAATTAATAGCATTCTCATTATCTCTCTCCTTATTAAATATTTCTTTGTCTCCTTTTTTTTTTCTCTCCACTTTCTATGCTTTGTCCTTTTTTTTTCTTCCCTCAATAAAAATTAAAACCTCTATCACTTTCCTCATCTGTTTTTAGGAAGATATTCACCAAGAGCAGCAAATCGTTCATATTTTACTCTTTGTGTATTGCTATTTTTTTTTTTTTTTTTGGGTTCATACAGAGTGCAGGTTCATTATTTCTTCTATCCATCTAAATTGAATTTTTTTTTTTTCATTTCATTTGATCCTCTACTCGTACACACAACATAAAAACAAAATAGAATAGAACAAACCAACATTTTAAAAACTACCATTTGCAGAAGCGAAAAGAGTGTCCAACCACACTCTTTTCTTTCCATCACCTCAGTCCAAGCAATTCTTCAAAATTCACGCAAACCTTTTTTTTACTTTCTTTGATTTCATTGTTCTCGATTGGATTGAATTCAATTTCAATTCGTATGATCTCACAAAACAACAACAACAACACACGACACAAAAGGAAAAAAAAAAAAAAAAAAGAGACAAAAGCATCAGCAACAACCATGCTTGGGAATGGAGTTATTGGGATTTTTATTTGAGACTTGCAACAAATGGGAAAGGACACCATTGACCCCATCACACTGTGCTCGGCTTTTACACAGTGGAGGAGGAGATACAACAACAGGGGTTGCTGGCATTATTGTGCAGCCATCAACAAAGTGCATCTATCACAAAAGTTGGAGAGAGTTTAAAAAAAAAAAAAAAAGAGACAGAAATATTTAATAAGGAGAGAGATAATGAGAATGCTATTAATTAGGTAAGCATTTAATGACGTAAATAACGTAAAGAATGATGATGTTTTCATTTTGACCGTTAGATCTCTTGGAAATCTATGGTTTAAAAAAAGTGTAACTCTTGTGGAGTTACACCAGGTGTAACTTGAACCCATCTCATATATATATATATATATATATATAGAGAGAGAGAGAGAGAGAGAGAGATGGGTTTAAGTTACATCTAGTGTAAATCTTATAAAGTTACACATTTTTTACACAATAGATTTCTAAAATATCTAATGGTTGAAAAAATATCATTAAATGCTATTACTTTCCATTTGATAACCTAATTAATACCACAATATTTTTCTCTCTCCCCTTATTTATTGTTTTCCACTTATTAAAAGGCACACCACACACCACCATTTTCAAGAACCTGCAAAACAACCACCACATACTCTTGGTGTGATGGTCACTCTGCAAGTATAAGTGCTTGTAGGATGTGGGGGGCAAGGGCTAGAGTTTAAGTTTCCAGAAGGGAGTTTCACACATATATACACTTAGATTATGCTAGAGTAGAAATTCTATGTTGTAAAAAAAAAAAAAAAAAAACCTGGAAAACACAAACTCATCTACAGAAGAGCACCTTGCCATTGCCAAAGTGGGAGTTTAAGCAAAGAAACAATTGCACGGTACACTAGAAATTGGTTAGGTTGGCACTGTTTGCAAATCAAGCATTTTAGAGCAGTTTTCCTACCAAACTTAATTACCATATATCTATAAGAGTTTCTAAAGAGTTTTACTTTAGAAAGAATCCAAAAAAAGTTAAGTTAAATTTTAATTTATTTCTAATGATTCCTCCTATATGTAATCAGTAATCATATATATAGGGACAAGACTTGTAATATTCTCATTTAGACATCCGTTAGAGGAAGCTTGAAATATCATGTTTCATGGATAAGTTTCAGCTAATCCAATTGCACACAACATAAAATACCAACATACAAGGAGGCAAATGATTAGCACAATAAGCCTTTCGTACTCCAACTAAACGAATATGGCTGGGAGAAATCCAACCCATCATATGTGATTTATAGCAACCTCTACAGTTTGCTCGATTAATAAAATTTCTACCGTTCACTTATAAAATTGAAAGTTTGAGATAATATTTTGGCCTTTATTAAAAACAATAAATGAAGTGCTCTTCAACAGGGTGGAAAGAAAAAGGGAAAAAAAAAAGTGTGGAAAGTAATAAATAAAGAGAGAGAAAAAAATGTTATTAATTAGGCAAATTATATGAAAAGTAATAAATGTTTAATTGTTTGTTTTTAACAGTAAAAAATATGAACCTATTAATGTTAATGACCATATCATTTATTATCCCTTATTTTTTGAATTTCCATATCAATCTCTATTCCCAAAATGTGCTTACATTCATCTCAACCAAAATACCTAAAACTTTTTATTTTCATGTATCTGTTTCTATTTCCTTTTTTTTTTTTTTGAATTTTCATATCGTGACCCTTAGGAATAGTTTAAAAAAGAATTTTAAATCTTAGATAAAGACTTTAGTTCCAATTCCCTACAAATAATATACATTAAAAAATCCAGTGTGCATCCTCATAGGAAAACACCACCTCTCTACTCCAAGTTATACAAAGACTTGAAACCAATTCAAAGGCTTCTTTTGCGATCTCAAAGTCCTGGACGGCTGGACTTTAGCACTAAAAAAAAAAAAAAAATCCTGGACTTTAAATTTATTTTGCCACTTATACAAACTAAACAAAGCTTTATATCTCAAAGATAACGTGAAAACGTTTTACGAGTAAACACAGATATGGAAATTCAAAAAATAAAGGATAATAAATGATATGGTAATCAACGTTAATGTGTTCATATTTTTTATTGTTAGATCTACTTAAATCTAATGTGAAGAAAATGTGTAACTATAAAGAATTACATCAGGTGTAACTTGAACTCATCTTTTTCTCTCGATATATATATATATATATATATATATATATTTTAATTTTTTTCTCTATTGCTGGATGGGGGGTTATCTATCATTAAACAAAATAAATCATACAATACATCATGGGCCCATTCTTTTTTGTTTCTGTCTCAATTATAACTAAAAAAGAGTTTCCGAAGTTGAATGGGAGATTATCTATGATTAAACAAAATAAATCATACAAGCATCATCGGCCCATTGTTTTTCGTTTTTGTCTCAATTATAACTAAAAAAAAAGTTTCCAAACCTTTTCTTTTGACCAATCCTTAAACGATAGTTGCATGTTCGCAAATTACAATTACAATGTTTCAGTACAATTTCCCTGTATATAGAGCTCAATGTTCTAAAGAGTTGGTACCTAGAAAAACAAAATGAGTGGCATTAGACAACTTAGTTTCAAATTGGTTCCAGGAGAAAATGCTACTGAGCTACTTGATGCTCAGGCCCACATATGGAACCACATTTTCAACTTCGTAAATTCTATGTCCCTTAAATGTGCAATTGAACTAGGTATACCAGATATCATCCACAACCATGGCAAACCCATGACTCTCTCTGAGCTTATCACTGCACTACCAATCCACCCTACAAAATCTCCCCATGTCTACCGCCTCATGCGCATTTTGATCCACTCTGGCTTCTTTGCTCCAAAAAACACTAGTGAAAATGACCAAGAAGAAGCATATGTACTGACTGAACCTTCTAGGCTCCTCCTTAAGGACAATCCCTTGAGTATGACACCTTTCTTACTAGCCATGGTTGATCCAATGTTGACAACGCCATGGAATTATTTGACCACTTGGTTCCAAAATGAGGATGTTACGCCATTTGGCACGGCGCATGGGAAGACAATTTGGGATTATGGGGGGCATGATCTAAAATTTGCTAATTTTTTCAGTGAAGCAATGGCTAGCGATGCACGCTTAGTCATGAACGTGGTGGTTGACAAGTGTAAGGGGGTGTTTGACGGACTGGAGTCATTTGTTGACATTGGAGGCGGCACAGGAACAGTGGCCAAGGCCATTGCCGATACATTCCCAGATATAGAGTGCACTGTACTTGATCTCCCACACGTAGTTGCTGGCTTTCAAGGGAGTAAGAACTTGAAATATGTTGGAGGGGACATGTTTGACGCAATTCCTCCTGCAGATGCTGTTTTTATGAAGGTATCTCTTTGTGCTGTTTTCACCCGTACTTGAATGGTCGTGTATATATAAATTAATTAATTGCATGACTCTTCTCATTTTGCTTACATTAGAATAAAAATATTTTGTCTCATTTTTTTTTTTCATATTTTATTCTGTACCTAAAGAGAAAGACAAGAGACAAGTTTTTTTTGAAAGCATCAAGAGAGGCAGTTTTAATGATCAATAAATCTAGGCAAAAATCAATTTTTTTCAAAATAACTAACCTACTTTGTTGTGATCTGTACATGCTAAAAGTAGTAGTATTAGTGATAAATCCATTGCATCTTTCTCCTATTACAGCAAACCATATTATACAATTTCAGTTAGTTCAACTGGTAAAGTTTCTGATAGTTGTATAAGAGTTCTAGAGTTCAATCTCCACCTACATAAAAACTGATTAGTGTCTTGGTCTGATGATAAAAGAGTTATCATCAAGAATAGACGCCATAGGTTGAAACTCTCTAAAAAAAAAATATTATACTAGGCCCCACCATTCTTTTATTTTAACAATAGATATAACTATTATACTGAGACAAGAATCAAGTTCAAAGTAATACATGAGTTGTAAATATTACATGCCTTAATAACTTTCTAATAAATTTGTTTTTTTCTTTATAAATAAATGTTTTTTCTTTTTTCTTTTTTGGACAAATCCACCGCTAAATTACTATGTGAGGCTATGAGAGTAAATCCTTTATAGGGTAAAACCACATAGAGAGGGGATGATCGACAGCTTCGATCAATAGCTTGTCGTACCTTTATAATACTAAACCTTCTTAGTGAAATGGCTTCATCGAAATGGGTTGGTCAAAACAACTCTAATTTTTAAATTATTTTTCTGATCTAAGATTAATAAGAATGGACTCTAAACTTCTCGAAAGTCTTTTTCATACCATTGTTGGGGTGAGAGACCCCCATTATATAATTGAAGATCAAGCCTCCTTCTTCGTCCAAAACTTTCCTAAGATCTTGGGCTTTTCAGAGGATGGGATGAATGTCACTGTGATCAATAGCTAGGAGGGAATGGTGTCATTGGTTTTGAACAGTTACCAACCATGGTTGTAATAGTTGAAGGCGTCTAACTGGACTCGAGTCCTCCCTTTTGGCTTCGATTGCATTTGGTCAACTTCCAATCCAAAAGTTACAAGTTCTAGCCCTAGTCTTAAGCGGGTGTAGTCTAGGCCCTACAATTATATTGTCTTCTTATTGAATGGCATTGATTGACACAATTTTTTATTTTTATTTTTTCGGTGTATGTTAAGAAAAAAAAAATCCAATAGTGAGTGTTTCAAAATATTAATTTAATAAAAAGTTATTATGTAGTGTAATACTATAAAGAAATACACCACTTGTAACTTGATCATATATAAATATAGTTTGGTTTAAGTTACAACATGTATAACTTTTATCAACAATCAATGACTTTCTATTAGATGTGTTTCATGATAAATCTACCATTGAAATACTTTTTTTTATTTATTGTTCTATCAAATGAGAATACAGTGGATATTGCATGATTGGGATGAAGAGGAATGCGTGAAACTACTTAAGCGATGCAAGGAGGCAATCACTATCAATGATAAGAAAGGAAAAGTAATTATCATAGACTTCATGGTGGAGAATCAGAAAGAAAATGAGAAGTCAACTGAGACACAACTCTTCTTTGACATGGTGATGATGGTATTGGTGAAAGGAAAAGAGAGAACTAAGAAAGAATGGGCTAAGCTATTTCTGGATGCCGGTTTTAGTGACTATAAGATAACCCCTATATTGGGTTTAAGGGCTCTTATTGAAGTTTATCCTTAATAAGCTCTTTCCAGTTTGATAGATTTTCATGCATGCTTTGGTTTCTAGTGTGCCTATGTATGTTATTAGCGATATGCTGATTCTAAATAAAATAATGTATTAATGTTTTATCATGTATTGAAGATATGTGTAATATTATTTACCACTAGTTGATGTCCTGCACAATGTGCGTGTATGCTATCAGTTTGTTTTTAAAATTTAATAAGAAATAATATTTATGATGTATAATATTCATTATGTGTTATGATAATTAGAAAATTAATATGGTTATATTACACGTCACCTATTATTTTTTGGATATATATTATATGTCACTAAAATAAGTTATAAAAATATAACTAGTTGGTCAGATATTATATTACCTCTTCATATTTTCTATATTTGCAAAATGTTGAGATGATAAAAGATTAATAATTATTTTATTTGTAAAATATTTTATTAAATAGTGCAACCATGGCATTCCAAGAGACAACATTCTTTTCACTCGTTTTATAAAACACTTTGGATGCCTTAGTTGTACGAGTCTAAATCTTCTGTCCCATTTTTTCTATTTCACTTTATACTCTACTAATAAAAATTTGCCACATGTTCACCTAATAATTAAATACTTCCATTAATTAATAACAGTTGTATTAATAAGTCAGTAATAGCCGTATTTAATTAATTAGGTGAATATGTAGCAAGTTTTTATTGGTGGAGTATAGAGTGGAGCAGGAAAAGTGGAACAGAAGATTTTGACTTTGCTTGCTTTAAAGTGTTCTAGCTCGACCACCATCGACAGCATACTAGAAATGGTAACAGAGTTTGGTTTAACCCCTGTACCAATCATCAAATCAAATCTCTCCAAGGCATCCAAATTATGATTCATAAAAGCAAGACTGGTGATAATTGCATTCCAAGAAACCTCATTCCTCTCAACAATTTCATCAAAAACTTGCTTTGTAGCCTTCAAATTCCCACACTTCCCATATGCATCAACCATCGCATTGCCAATATTCACGTGAAAATCTGAACCAATCTTCACAACATGACAATGAATACATTTCACCATGACCCCATCTTCAAGACTAGCACAAATCGGCAACACACTAATAACGGTAATCAAATTCAACATAAACCCAGATTCCAAATTCATTTCTTTCTTTAAAAAGATCAAGTGCCTCACCATAACACCCATTAACCGACAACACCCCAATTATCGTATTTCACGACGGGAAATTATTGTGTACTCTCAGAGTATCATAAATGCGTACTCCCACTTCTCACATGAATGGTGGGTCACATCATTCATGTGAGAAGTAGGAGTACGCATTTATGGTACTCTGGGAGTACCTAATAATTTTCCTTCTACGACATGGCATCTCTTTCAAGCATTTCATCAAACACTTTCCTTGAATCACTCAAACCTCCCACAATTCCCATAAAACATCAAAAAGGTATTCCCAACATAGACATCCAAGTCAAAACCCAGCTTAAACACAACCCCATGAACCTCCATTCCCTTCCGGACCTCCATATAGTTCGAACAAGCCTTGAGAACGAAAGGGAACGTATAACCATCAGGTTGAATGCCAATCCTAACCATCCTATTATAAGTCTCAAATCCATCAAATATTTTGGCAATGGAGTTGGCACGAATAAGGGTGTTTCACCAAAAGGCATTGCGGCAATGGTGAAAGGTTTGCTGGAAGAGAAAGCGAGAGGCAATGAGGTCTTCAAAAGTGGAGTAGCTGAGCATTAAGGAGGTGCAGAGAGAGACACTGTGAGGGAGCAAAGTGTAGAGAAGTGCAAAGGCGCTTGGTTTGGTGAAGAGAGTGGGCGTTGGAGATAAGAGTGAGGAGATTGGAGTGAGAGTGAGTGCATGGTGTTTGTGTGGTTGTGGAGAGAGAGAGGATTGGGATGGGATTGGTATAGGGAGTGTGGTAGAGAGGAAAGGGAGAGTTTTGCATGCGTGGTGATGATGGTGGTGGAACAAGAACATAGAATAGAATGGAGACTAGACTAGGCTTATATGTTAGAGCAAAGGAATGTGGACTGTGGAGACTCTCTCTTATGGTGGAATTATTTTTCCAATTAACCTTAAATTCCTAACAATTTCATTAGTAGTCAGGTTTCAGAAGTTTTTGGGAAGTGTGAGAGTTATGGGTGAGCAAGGCAATAAGTTACTGAGAAGTGTGAGGCTGAGTGTTATGGGTGAAAGAGTGTTGAGTGACTGATGCGTATTTGTGTGTTATAATATTTTGCCCAGCAAAACTCAAGTCTATAAGACTCGAGATCCAAGTATATTTTAATTAAATTTTGAGTCTTATAGACTCGAGATCTATGTGGTATAATCATGTTTTTCCCTAAGAAAATCGTGTTTTTCCTTAAGAAAATCGAGTCTTAAAAACTCGGTTTTGATTTGGAGAACTCGAGTCTTTAAGACTCAAGATCTATGGGGCATTATTACTGCTCGAGTTTTATATAGAAACTCGAGTTTTTAAAACTTGAGATGCTAGTTTTTTAAAACCTTTCAAACTGCTGTTAACTTACTATATTGTCTGCCCTTACTGTGCTAGTCCCCAAATATCCCCTCTGATGGTGTGTGCTTCAAAAATTTTATAAAGATATTTTGAAGGCAATACATTTTCTAGAAGAATCAAACAGAAAACCTAAAAAGAGAATAGAAATACAAAAGTAGTCGAGATTCAACATTCAAGTAAAGAAGAAGCATGTTAATGGTAAAGATAAACGATTTACTTTACTTACCCAAACACCAAATTGAAAAAGAGAGAGAGAATAAAAAGGCTTTAAAAATGCCTTCAAAATTTAAACTTGCTGGTTGCTTAGTAAGTATTTAAAAGTGGTTGTAATTTTTTATTTTTATTTTTTGCTAAAATTCAAAACACATCCTCTATGTTTTACCAAAATTCAATTTAATTCTCCTGACTTTACTTTCGTTCATTTCAGTTTTCTGACATCTAAGTTTATTCAATTAAGATTTAGATAAAGTTTAGCTACAAAATTGGTTGTAACCTAAGGTTACAACTTTACTCAATATCTTTTTATTAGAGTTGAATTTTGACAAATCTACCATTGGATTACATTTTCTTATTATATCCTCTATGCTTGCAAAATTTCAAGAAAATTTAAGATCAATAGCTATATTATCAATAAATTGTTTAAATTGCAAGTTTTTGTAATTTAAAATTATGCATAAAATATAAGCTTATAAATCATATAGTAAATAACATCAATTGACACAAAATTTAACATATATATTAAGAGCGTGGAGAATATGCAATTCAATGGTTAGATTTTCAAAATATGTAGTAATGTTAATTATTTTAAAGAAAGTTTTAATCTTAAGTTATAACTAATTTTGTAGCTTAATTTTGTCCTTAAAGTATTTTCATCAATTTTTGTTATATGTTGTGGTTTATTTTTCAATTTTTTAAATTTTTCTTCAAAAATTTTAAATTGAAAAAATTCAATTAATGATTGAAAAGTATTTTTCAAGTTTTTTTTTTTCAAAAATTTTTAACAAAATTTAACAAAAAATTCTTAATTGAATAATTTAAAATTTTGAGTACTGAAATGAATGAAAGTAAAATTAGAGGACCAAAATAAATTTTGAAAAAAAACTCAGAGGGTGAATTTTGCATTTTAATTTTTTTTTTAATCTATATAAAAAAAATGACCGGTGCTTGTATTTGACAAAACGACCGTAAGAAAGGCTCAAACGGCAGCTTCTCTTTACAGAGCTTAAATTACTTTGTTGCTTTGCATGTGTGAGCTAAAAAAAACAAAAGTTGAGCCCTTTTTGGTCTTTGTATTTTTATAAAATTTTATTCTGAAAGATTAATTTTTAGTGGCTCTGATAGTTTTGGTAGCAAGATTGATTTGGCAAGTCAGATCAGTAAGGGACAACAAAATCTGTTTTTTTATTTATTTATTTATTTTTATTATTATTATTTCTACAATCAGTTACGTGAGAACAACTCTTGCTTGCTTTGTATAGCAAGTGTAAATCATGGCTGGTGGTGGCTGTGAAGTGTGAACTGGAGATTGAGTGCACATGTATTGTTTGTGAAAATGTCTGAATGAGTTTTTATTTCATGTATTTTTGTTCTATGTTCGCGATTTCTCTTGGGCCTGCATGTTTTTTCTTTTCCTTTTGGTTTTGCAGTTAAAAGAGCTAAACTTTAGGAAAGAGTAATATGACCAATTGTGTTCCTTGGTCGTCTACCCAACATAACCTTTAAAATCTCACCTCTCAAGCATTTGCATCCGGCTTGTATGATGTTTGGTTGATTCAATATTAAAAAAGACTTATAATTTGTTGTGCTATGAGAATTGATTTTGTAATACTGTTTTCAATCTCAATTTTCATGAATGAGTGAATTCGAAATAATTAATATTTTTCTAATGGTGATGTGTGTAACTAATGAATCTAAGTGTCATAGCTAGAGGGTCAGTATCTTTTGCTTGAATTTAGAACTAATATACTTGACTTTGATCATTGCTATAAATAATGAGATAAAACTAATGTGAGTCTATCACTCTTATCAGATTCAGAAAAAAGAAAACCTTCTCTCACAGTTTCTTAGAAATGGGTTTCTATTCCCCAACCATGTAAGCCACTCTCTCTCTCTCTCTCTCTCTCTTTGTCCCTTCTATGTGTTTGTCAAGTTGCAATTTTTAACAAAGTAATTTGGTTTTCTTGCAGTGTGGTTTGCTCTTCAAGCTTCTTCATACACTTGGCTTCGAATTCTAGCTTTCCCGCTAGACCTTTCTTTCCTCCTAAAACAAAATGCTTCTCCAAAAAGTTCCACGTGGCGTGCTCTACATCTACTTCTCCTTCTGGTATGCTTTCTTTGCTTTTCTTTCTCTACTATATATATTTGTGTGAATATTTTAGGTTATGATACTCTGCCTGATAATGGGTAATTCTAATTCTGCATTTTTGTTTGTTTCAATTGGTGCACATGTTATATTATGCAATGGGTTTTGATGGGCACACAAAAATTAAATTAGTAATGCCTACAATCCCAAGTTACATTTTTCTATTACTTGTTTGGAAATGTATATTATATATGAGGCTTTTTGTGTTTTGTCATTTAAAATTGATAAACTTCTTTTTATTTCAAAAGCTTTATTTATTTCAAAAGTTTAAGCTATTAGGAAAATGTAAATTTAATTATTTAACCATTATTTAAACACAATAACCCTCTCCTCAGGTGTGGGGGATATGTGGGATTATTATCATTTTTATAATTTATAATTGGAGGTGGCGTGGAGAAAGGATTTAAACTCAAAGCTACTTGCTACACCAGATACTTGCTATGCCATAATAAATTACTAGTTGTCCCAAACGCTTTAGCTATTAGAAAATGATGAGTTTAATAATTTAACCTTTATTCTAACAAGAATATTGCTAAACACATGGGCTATGTTGTCTTGGGTACCCAAAAACGGCACACTTATTCCCCACATGGTGGAAAGCAAGATGATAAGTAGGATAAATTAGAGTGCAAAGCAACTCAATATTGATACATGCCTTTTTTAGCAGCTAGTTTATGGATTCAGATAACATTTGTGAAATTTGATCAAAAGTCCAAATTCGAAAATAAATCCAATCAAACTAAATGTATGTAGCTTCTTCCCTCTGAGCTACCAACAACATTATGATTTTGAGTCCACCCCATTAAAGGATGTCACAAATCGGAATAACTTAATCTTAGTACTACACACCTAGCCACTCACACCCTGAAGCAGAAAAACTGGTTCATAACTCTTTCTATTTAGTTCTAACTCACTTTTTAGAGAAGATTGGTGTATCTAAGTACTAGAAAAAGTAGTAGAAACACAGCAGCTGGAGTAGCCCAAAACCTGTAGTTAGTCGACTTTTTCCATTTCAGGATGACTTTTGGAACTGAATCTGGGCCTTTTGATCTATTCCTTTGTCTGATAGTCTTCGACTTCACCTTATTAACCTTCTCCATTTAGACCTACCGCTTTTCTGGTTCATTCTTCAGGATCGATATCAGGTCCAGATGCTGAGGCCTTTTTCTTTGCTTTCTTTTCATGCTCCTTTAGCTTCTTTTCAGATTCCTTTTGAGCTCTTATAGCTGTTTTGGCTGCAGCTTTCTCTTGCAAATTCTTTTTCCTATCCTACATTCCCTTCATCACGCTGTTTTCAGAGTAGCTAAATGCTGTCATATGCTTTTTTTTCCTCCCTTCAGCTCTTCTGCTAAAGAATTAATCTCATTGTTATTTTTTTGCATCATCAAGTTGCTGAATTTTGACCTGAATTACTTGATTCTCCTTCCTTGCTCCATCCAAATCACCACCTATGAGCTTAACCTGATCTTGAATGGCTTTTTTTCTGACCCAGTGAATCCTGAATCTTAGCTCTCATAACAGCAATAGCAAGAACTTTTCCCTTGTCCCCTCTAGCTGTTTGATTTCTTTAAGCACTTCCTATTACAATGGAATGCTCTAATGTTGTATGTAGTAATGAAAAATATGGATAAAATTTTTAAGCTCTTCCTCAGATAAACATAAACCACTACCCAACTGGCATTGGTTGAATTGCGCAACTTCGCAAGAGCCTGTTGCCAAGGGGTCATCTCCTTTCTTTTCTCATCCAAGATCAACTTAATTGCCTGTTGTCATCTTTCAGAGCTTGAATCTGAGAAATTAACCCTGCTCGATCCGACCTTTTTGCCTTCAGTGCTTCAGTGATCTGAAATCAGACATGATTTTTCCTCTGGTTCTCTTTATAAGGAGCTGCACACTTGCCAACTGCATCCTTAGGGAAGTTAGCATCTGAAACATCATTTCCTTCTACTTTAATTGGTTCATCTCCAAGTGAACCAAATTTAATGGTCTCCCCAAGCCCTGGCTCTTGATCCAATTTGCCATTTTCCTCCTCATGCAAAACAGTAGTGACTGAGTCTTCTTCAGCTACAGTCTCCACTGGTCCTTGGATCATCTTGGTCCCTTTTCTTGTCTAACACCCACACCCCAACTTGTCTTCAACTACATCACAAATTTTATAATAACAAATCATAGGAAAATTGGTTTTCTTAGAGTCGTCTAGGCTTCTGCTTGGACTCAGTGCTGCTGAGAAGTCCTGGTGTACTTCTAAATGCCTCTTCAGTGCTATTAATGGCTCCCGCATCATCCAAAGGGAGGAGGGGGCGTAAGCATGGACAAGTTCTGAATGGATTTTCAACAAAGTGATATCAGTAGTGCTTGGTACGGCAAGAGATACAAATTTCCTTGATGAGGCTTATTAGATTTTAAGAAACACTAGGAAAAAAAGAAGAACAGTTTTATATCCTAGAAATTTAAATCAAAAGGAAAAATAGGAGAGGGGACAGAAAAAGGGCTTCATTTCTCATAAAGTTGTGAACTTGTGTCTCTAAAAGTTTAATGTGGGTTTTTCATATTAAAATGAGAGAAGAAATTGAATTAATTGAAAGTTATTTATGTTGTTTTGTGACAATTAAATATTATTGTCTCACTAAATTGTGGACAACAAAGGGACAAACTGTTAGTGCTTTACTGAATCTCTGAAACTTAGCAAATAATTAAAATGCATTAGTTGCACCAATGTGAATCTCTTAAGATTTATGTCATAGAATAAGGTTGGGATGGTGCTTGGCAACATCGATACCTATAACCATGTCTGCTTACATTACTAACTTAAGGGTTGCCATGTGAATCCTGCGCACTTAAACAAATTACTTTACTTAGAAGCTTAGCTTCTCTCCACATCTAGATGCCAATATTTGTCATGCTATCAAGGAATCCTTAATGAATGCATTATAATGTCTTAGCATCGAGCATATTGCGCAATATGCCCTTTCTATAAATACCCTTATATGTTTTAAGGATTCAGATCTTATAAGATTTAACTAAGAATTTTATAATTTTGCTACACATGCTTTGGGTGACTGCAACAACAACAACAACGCCGTAGTCCCAATATTTATGGGGTTGGCTATGGATCCTCAATAAGATTACTTAGGCTCACATGTATTTCATGCTTAGGCTGACTGCTCAAGATAAAATACTTCATATGAATTTGGTGGAATTAGATGTGCCAAATCAGTGTTCTTAAACCATAAGTTTTTGTTAAGATCATTCATAAAGTTGCCTTGGTTCCTGTTTTAATATGACATTTGCTGGTTTTATACCTGCAAATATTTTTATGTTGTCAACCCTGCTCTTGTAGTCTTATGGAATTCTTGGTACATCATCTACTATGGAGCCCACTACAAAGGATTTTCCATCTGTTAATTTAACCTTCTTTTCCTTTATTCCCACTCATTTCAAAATTACATATATCTGTTGTTTTAGCATTTGGACTCCATGTTTGAAGATAAATAGATCATCTTTTTTCATCTGTTTCTTAACCTTGATGTTTTGGGGAGGTGTAAATTTTTTCCCTTTTTGAGAATCAAGTATGCTATTGTACCATTGAATATTACTTGATGTTTGTACTCCATGATTTGAGATATGTGGAGGTCTTCATTGGACCCTCTCATCTTATTTATTTATATTTCCAGATCCTCTTTTGGTTAAGGCTGCAAGAGGAGATCCTGTAAGTCGACCTCCAGCATGGATGATGCGCCAGGCAGGAAGGTATATGTCTGTTTATAGAAAGCTTGCAGAGAGATATCCATCCTTTAGAGAGAGGTCAGAGACAACTGATCTCATTGTAGAAATCTCTTTGCAGCCTTGGGAAGCTTTCCATCCCGATGGAGTTATTATTTTCTCTGACATACTTACCCCTCTACCTGCTTTTGGTGTCCCATTTGACATAGAAGAAGTAAGGGGTCCTGTTATCCAGTCACCAATTTATTCTGAAGAGGGACTGAAGTCTCTGCATCCCATTGACTTAGAAAAACTTCATTTTGTGGGGGAATCCCTTAGGATATTGCGCCGGGAGGTACTCTCTATAGTCATTCATGCCTTGAAAGAATAACAATTGTGCTGTTTTGCATTTGTTTTACATGTAAATTATGATAGAAGTGTAGTATCTCTCTTTAGTCTTGCTTCTCTAAGTTATTTAATTATTTATTCTTCTGTGTAGGTTGGTGGGAACGCTGCTGTTTTAGGTTTTGTAGGAGCACCTTGGACGATAGCTACATATATAGTGGAAGGGTGTACAACGCGCACATATACAACCATAAAGACCATGTGCCATACTGCACCACATGTATTGAGGGCCCTTCTTTCTCATTTGACACAGGCAATATCAGACTACATTGTATTCCAAGTGGAATCTGGGGCTCATTGCATACAAATTTTCGACTCATGGGGTGGACAACTACCGCCTGATATGTGGGAACGCTGGTCAAGGCCTTATATTGAAGAGGTCAATTGGAATGAATAGTTTCGCCATTCACTGCTGTTGTTGTGGATGACATTGATTATAATAATCTGGGCACTATAAACTTTTCTTAAACTGTGCACTATGATATTGTGACTTCCTGTGCTCTTTTTTCAACTTGTGGGTTAACAATTTGCTTCACCGGGCACTCTGCATAGTTTTATCCCCCCCACCCCTCCCTACCCTTTTTTCTTTTTATTATATTGATCTACTTCTACTTGACTTACTGTCTTACCCTAAAAATTTAAAAATAGTATTTCTCTACTTGGTTTGCCACGATATGCAGAGGTGTGAATTTTCAAGTCTCAAGTTTCTTGCATATTTAGTGTGTCATGTATAGAATTTTCGTCACTGTGAAAATCAGAGCACAATTTTGTAACATGCAAAGAGTGACTCATAGACCAAGAACATCATTTTCACGTATCTGTCATTGCCTTCTCGCTTATCATTTTGATGAAATATTGCTGTACACGTTATGTCTACATGCTATATTCTCGACAAAATTGCAGGATTTCAACTGTTTTGGGGTTTTTGTTTATTTTCTTGTGTGTGTGTGTGTGTTCTGGTGAGCAGAGCGTGATTTGTGTAAGTTTTCACATTTTCTTATTTTTTCCTTGGTATTAATTATTTTTCTGAAAGTGCAGATTGTAAGTATAGTGAAGAACAAATGTCCTCAAACGCCACTTGTTCTATACATTAATGGAAATGGTGGCCTTCTTGAGCGTATGAAAGCAACTGGCGTTGATGTGATTGGGCTTGACTGGACAGTGGACATGGAAGATGGAAGGAAACGATTGGGTAAGGAGATCAGTGTACAAGGCAACGTCGACCCTGCTTGCTTATTTTCTCCTCTTCCTGCCCTGACAGAAGAAATTAAAAGGTTTGTGACAAAAGTTTCTAATCCAAATTTCCGTCACATTGACTTGGGCAGCTTATCTTCGATCTTTTTATGTGCTTGCCACGGAGACTTGCCTGTTTGTTATTTATTGCCTAAGATTATACGGATTTGGAATTTTTCTATTTAGTCAAGAAGTAAGAGTTGGATATGTTGGTAGGGAAATTGGTTAGGAATGGAGTTGTTATTCCACAGTGATGATAAAGATTTCCAATGGCTTGAAAATTTCCTAATTGGAACATCTAAATGACACTCACCTGAGTCTGCATGAGCTGGTTGAGTCTTTCTTTTATAGTCAAAATTACTTGTGTAACAAGAACAACATTGGTATCATTTTCTAACATAATTACAAGGTGTGACTCTGAAACTTAAATAATTTTGATCTATTATTATGTGTCTATCAATTCATATGGCATCGGTGGCAATTGACATGGACAAGGTGTCTGACATGACATGAAAGTGAATCTTGCACTGTTGGTTCTTGTTGAAATTAAATTGACTTTGGAACTTTCATAATAGTATTTAACTGATAGCCTTTTGTTGTTGTTGTTGTTGTTGTCAGGGTTGTGAAGTGTGCAGGTCGAAGGGGACACATTCTTAATTTAGGTCATGGTGTTCTTGTTGGGACGCCTGAAGAAGCTGTTGCACATTTTTTTGAAGTTGCAAGAAGCTTGAAGTATGATACACTTTATCAAGATCGAGCAGTAGACTCTAAATTGGTAGTTTGAGGAGAATATTCATTAAGCACAAGTATGCATGCTTAATCTCACTTTAGCTTTGTAGTAGTAGAGGGCTTTCACTTACCTAAAAGCTTTGAGATTGTGTACATTTTATTATTATTATTATTATTATTATTATTATTATTATTATTATTATTTTATTATTATTATTATTATGTGGGTGAGCATTAGTTAAAATCAGTTGTATTTGTAATTTATGATTAATTTCTTCATGAATTAATAAATTATTATTTTTGGTCAGTGTACCTGTAGCACATTTACCATTTTCTTCAAACATCACAAATTTAATACTCTCAATGCGGTCTGCTTTGGCTTCTGCAATCAGAGGATCTATTTTAAATTAATCCCTTCTTATAAATAATATTATAATGGAATTCAAGAAATAGCTATGTAAATAGAGTGAATGAAGTATATATGAAATGTAATATAAATAATTTGGACAATAAATGGTGTTAACATTTTTGTACGTAAAGTTGAGATCATATGTCACCAATCATGAATCAGATCTTAAAAAAAAAAAAAAAAATTATATATATAATAAAAAAAAAAAAAACTGAGCAAATGTATGTTTTAAATGAAAGGATGTAATTCTCTAGGTTTTTTTTATGTGCCCACAAATACATGTACACAGATATCTGTCTCTAATTACAGGGAGTTGCTTCCTTTCGTAGAGAAAGAGATTAGTATTGTGGAGTCAGAGGTAATATGTATGTTTTTTTTTTTTTTTGTTTGAAAAGCTAACTTCTGTGCAAACCAACAAACATAAACAATGCATGAAGCGGAGGAATTAATTAAGAATAATAATTTTGTTCTTATAATAAATGCATTTCAGCTCGGTTTTCCGATTTATACTCATTTGATTTCTATTTGATTCGTCCTTCCCTCTTTGTTTTCTGCATTGAAATGTCCTCTCTTCTGATTTGGATCTCAATTCGTCCTCCTCTCAGCTGATTTAGGTAAGTTTGAATCTCTTTTTCTTTTAAGAACAGTAATATTCGTTTTTTCTGAATTTTGATTGATGATACATTTACTTAATAGTGTTAGTTTTTATTTATTTATTTTCATATATATATATATATATATGTATATATTTATTTAGATAGTTAAAATATACTAATTTTGAATAAAATATAAAAAGTAAAATAAACAAATTGAAAAAAAATTATTATATATAACTTCATATCTCACATTTTATTTACACTCAAATGACACTTTAATTCATTCTCTCATAAAATTGAGACAGGTTTGCAGGGTTAAGGAAGTTCATACAAAAAATCATGGAAATTTATTGCTAAATGACCTTCCCACCAGCTCTCTTCCTTACCCAATGGCAGGCAAGAAAAATAAATTAACTTTTCCAAACTAAGTACACTAATACTCTCTAGAAACGTCAATTACAGCACACAAACTTTAAGATAACATGTAGGAAAGCATTGCTGATGTCTAATTGATGTAGACGCCAATGACATTGAGCTGCCAAGGTTAAGATGATTCTTACTGTAGGAGGCTTATTAACTGGATTAATTTTTCATCGTAATCCAGCCCAGCATGGGGAGTATTGGCAGTGAAGGGATACCCTTTTAAAACAAGAGGCATGAAAAAAAAAATGAAAAGAAAATAAAAAGGAAAAGGAAAAGGAAAAGGAAAAGAAAACAGGATGTGACCCATTTAACAAAATTGCAGGATTTCAACTGTTTTGTTTATTTTGTTTATTTTCTTGTGTGTGTGTGTATTCCGGTGAGCAGAGCATGATTTGTGTAAGTTTTCACATTTTCTTATTTTTCCTTGCTATTAATTGCAGGCATAAATCCCTTTGGTTAAAACATCTAAACCGGTAAAAAGCGGGAACTGGGATTAAAATCAGTTCTTTGATTGCATCGATTTTTAAAACCATGTTTATAGATTCTACTTTTACACACTTACGCTGCATTAGTGAGATAAAAATTAAAATCTATGATATCTGTTATATGACGATTACTCTTTACCATTAAGTCAAAATGCCAATAAGTTCCCTCTTAGTATAGGTAGGATTTGAACCCAATTTACTTATTTTATAACAAAAGAATTTACTAGTTGAAATAATTGGAACCACCTCAAATGTAAATTTTAAAGCATGAAATAAAATGATTATGTTTAGTCCAGAATTTAGTGAGAAAGTTCATCTACTTAAAGCTTGAAATTCAATACTCTCCAGGCTGGGCTGGATTATGATGAAACATTTAGTCCAGTTAATAAGCCTCCAACAGTAAGAATCATCTTAAGCTTGGCAGCTCAATTTCATTGGACTCTATATCAATTAGAAATCAGCAATGCTTTCCTAACTGGTTATCTTAAAGTTTGTGTGCTATAATTGATGTTTCTAGAGAGCATTAGTGTACTTAGTTTGAAAAAGTTAATTTATTTTTCTTGCCTACCACTGGGTTAAGGAAGAGGGCTGGTGGGAAGGTCATTTAGTAATAAATTTCCATGATTTTTTGTTTGAACTACCATAACCCTGCAAACTGTCATTTGAATGAAAGTTCATTTACTAAAAATAAAATGTGAAATATGAAGTCATATATTCTTCTTTAACTTGAACAGAACAGCATTGTCTAAAAGTAACAACTTGCTGTAGCTTAGCAATCCAGGCTGTAATGCTTGTCTTTTGTTTTGTGTCTTGAATATTGATGGTTGAATTTGTTCGCATTTACCAGTCACACGTGTGGACTTGGAAACCACTGTCTATTAGTTCATTTATATTTATTCCGCAAACTGATAAATATCTCACAAAATTAGGATTGAAAGTCGAAAAGGAGGCCAAATTTACATGACTATTCCTTTTTTACACCATGCCAATGTGCATTAAATAGTTAGCTAGCTTGTGCAACAAATAGCAACTACTCTTTTCTTTTTTCTTATTTTGTGTTCTTATTAATTAGTTGCTTCCAATGCTAGCTTTGGATTTGCAACTCCACATCCACAACACTATTTTAGTTTTGGCTGTTTGGGGAGGAGAGAGATCGATATATAGGCATATAGATAGCTAGCTAAGCCCTTCTAGTTCCATCACTCTTTTATGAGTTGTGCTAGTGCCACATAAAGTGGCATAATTTGTGCCACAACTTGCCCATGTGGCGAGTTGTAAGTGGTAGAGAGGTGAATTATCCGTCTTTCATGGTTGCTTTTTCTCTCAGCAAGTAATTAATTTGTCAAATTAAGAATTTACTGTTTTTCTTTTCTTTTCTTTTCTTTTACTCAAGTGTGCATGTGTATTAAATATTAATAATCATTGGGGTTTTGGCTGGAAGGATTGGTCATTGTTGCATACATGCACAAGCTTTATCTTCAATCTAAATGGGTAAAAATAAAATAAAAAGTAAAATGAGTAACTAAAAGCTAAATTTTTTTATAACTTTTGATGTATATACTCCAGGGTATTCAACATAAATAGACCATTAAGTCAAAATATCAATAAGTTTCCTCTTAGTATAGGTAGGATTTGAACCCAATTTACTTATTTTATAACAAAAGAATTTACTAGTTAAAATAACTGGAACCACCTCAAATATTAATTTTAAAGCTTGAAATAAAATGATTCGATCTCACGCTCCGATAATGTTTAACAAGTCAAATTTTGGGAGCACAAAAATGTTTGTGTTCATTTTGGCATTTTCATTCTCTTTCTTTTGGGCCAATTGAGATACGGTTCAAGGAACTATATATTTGATCATGTGAACATGCCACTTGGGCCTTCATAATGAACACAACTATTTTGCTACTATCTCCATTCCTATTAATTGAAGGGCCCATGAGCAGCTCTTACCTTTCTCTCCAAAAAAAAAAAAAAAAAAAATGCCCCATGAGCCCACTGCCCATAACGAACATGCAAGAAACAGAAATATAGGTTTTCTGACGAGGAAGAGAAAAGCTTGTTTGAAAAAAAGATGTTCTCCATTTCATGGTACAAATTAAATGTTTAAAAAAAATGAATTTATAAAGCCTGCAACGTTATTATAATTTTAAATTATATGGCACTCTATATATTGTGAGATCTAGAAAATAAAATCTAAGCAATGAAAATTATGAAATTGACAAAATGAACAAGATTTGAAATGGAGAGGATTATGTTTGGTCTGGGATGATGTTCATTAATGTCAATTTAAAATTATGATGAGTGGTTTTCAGTTAACTCAACTATAAAGTTTATTATTTTTGAATTTGTTTATATATAAAAAAATAAAAATAGAACAAGGGAGGGTCATATATATATATATATATATATATATATATATATCACTAGTACAAGTACAAGACTTAAAAGAGAAACAAGACAACCCCACACCTCACACTGTTGCAAATGAACCAAGCTGTTTATGAATAGTTTGAGCTCGGCTCGAAAAAAAGTATTGTTTATGTTTGTTTATTTAAAAAACAAGTCCAGCTCAAGTCTTAAGTTTACACTTGATTATAAAATAAATCAATCTCAAACAAAATAGTGTGTTTGTGAACAAGCTCGTGAACACATGAGCTCGATTTAACTCTATACAATATTATATTTTTATACATATACTTGTCTAAAATTATATTTATATAGACTTAAAATTAGATTGTATAAGTTTGTCAATAGATTTATATGGTATTAAATTATTATTTGTAGCTTATTAATGATATAAACAATATATTTATAGTTAAAATTCATAAAATTGTGAAGAGGTAAAACATTTTAATCATAGTTTCACACTATACAGAAAGAAAAAAAAAAATGTTAATCAAGTAATTCATGAACAAGCTCAAGCTTGCTCGACAAGAAAATGAGCCAAGCTTTGAACATAAAATCTTGCTTGATAATAAACTCGAACTTGGCTCGTGTTTGAAAGAAAAATTAAATGAACAAGTTTGAACGTTTAATACTCGACGCAGCTCAACTCCTTAACAATCTTATCACGCACCTTGAAAACATACATAAATTTAAATAAAATTCAATTGCTCGTTTAATTATTTTGATTTTTTTTTTTTTTTTTTTTGAAAAGGAAGAACATTTACAACATCAATTATCAAAATCATCCAAAACAAACAAAGAAATATATATTTTTATAAAAAAATCAGTTCCCTAGAATGGAGGCCTGATTGCATACGTGTTTCTAGACATATATATATATATATATATATATATATATATATATATAGTCAATTTATCATGTTCTTGCCTCCTCATCCTGCCTGATATGCCAAGTTTAAAACTAGAAAGGAACAAAATATACGTACATATATATATATATATATATATATATATAAAATAAAAAAGAAAAGAAAAAAGAAGTTAATACAAAGTTTGTAATAACTATTATAGCATTTTAGGGGGGCGGGGGGGGGGGGGGGGGGGGGAAGTGAATTTGCATGCTTGTCTGATTGCTTGTTTCGATCGATAGAGACAATTCTATGACAGAAGCAAGCATTGTTAATTTACAATCTCACCACACAATCAAATTTTTAGATCAGGAAAAAAAAGTCACTGTCTACCACTGAAACATTGTGTTTCCATGCCTGCTTGCTTCGTAACTTGTTTTGATAGAGATGCATCAACAGCAAGGAATGGTCAATTATGTTTATGTGTCATCTTAAAATCTTAAATTATATGATATATAAGTACAATCCTTAAGAAAACTACCATTCCTCTTAAATCTTAATCGAAGAAGACAGAAAGACCACACATGATGCAACATCTTCCAACAGAAGTTATCTCATAAACTGGCTCCGATTCTCACTGCCCATAATCCCTTCAATTACTTAGCTTATCTTCTAAAATAAAATATGTCTGCACCTAAGTTTGTCACTTCATGAATACAAAGAATATACTCTTCTGTGCAAGCCTGCAAATCTTGGGTCTCAAAGGCAAAAAATAATCTTAAAATCAAATAATATATACAACTTTTTTACAGTATTGTTGAAATGGTCGACTGTGAATGATGGAAAAAATAGTAACGACTTTAACAAATATAAAAAATATTATTAAAAAAAATTAATGTTTTGATATTTTTTTTAATACAAGATAGAAATTTTAATATAACCTAATCTAAGTGTATATGTGTATAACCTAAAAAAAAAAAAAGTGTATATGTGTATGAAACTTCCTTTTGGAGACTTGAACCCCGAACTTTATCCCCCATAAACACTTATACTTGCGGAATGACTATCGCGTCAAGGATGTGCGGCGATATGTTTTGACAGCTTTTTAAATTTCTCATAAAAGTTGTATTAAAACTTCCTTAAAATAGTTTGTGAACAATTATTCTAAGAGCAATTGCATCAGTTGATGCAAAATTTCCTCCCATTTTGCACAATTAAAGCTACTTTTTCTATTTTACACACTTATTTTTACAAAACATCCACATCAGTTTATCTATTTTACACATTTATTCAATAAAATATACATTCTTTTACAATTTTTTATTATTTTCTTCACATCCCTCTCACTCACTGCCTACCTCTCTCTCAACCCCAACAAAACCCAAAATCACCAACACCCCAGCCAAATCAACGACCAAACCACACCCACCAAAGAGATCAGCCACCATCATCAAGCAACCAGCCACCATCATTAACAAACCAACCACCATCATAAAGCAACCACCCTCCACCATCATCAACCCATCCAGCCAAGCCCCCTCCTGTACCCGCCAATTTCTTGCTGAAAAATACCGCCGGATAATTAATGAAAAATGGGTTTTCTTCTTCCTCAGTGGAAGCCCCAACCACCGGCAATCCTTAAGCTCCGATCGGCAAGAAACCACCTCTCTCTCAGACCCATGCTCCGATCGTTAAGCTAGAGGATATCGCCGTCACCACCGCCAAGAGCATCAAGATCGACAGCGAGCAGCGAGCATCAAGATCGACGGCGAGCGGCGAGCATCAAGATCGATGGTGTCTGAGAAAGAGAGAGCTGCGCCTGAGATGAGAGAAAGATGAGATGAGAGAAAGAAAGGGAAATGAGAGAGAGAGAGAGAGAGAGAGAGAGAGAGAGAGAGAGAGAGAAAAAAAAACTATTAAAATAATAAATACAAGTGCTACAGTAACCGTGTATATATGCATAGTTACTGTAACAATTGTGCATTTTTACACAATTATACACCCACTGATGTGGGTGTTTTTTGGGCCAAATTGTGTAAAAACACTACCTTTTTTTTATTTTGCAAAAGTTTACACCATTTGATGTAATTGCTCTAAGGCACTCGAACCCAAAAGATAATGCGAAAGCAATTTATTTTTTGCTCATATTTTTAACATATTTTTTATCTTGACTAACACCCCTAATCGACCAATTGGCATGAGGGCAATCACTATTGTAGAGAAATCTATATCGTTCTTCATTGTGCCATTGTGGTGGACCTTATTTATTGGTTAAAGGCTCATATTCTATTTTCATACCTTTGGTATGTCCATTTAAAATACTTTACCTCACTCTCAGCTTCTTCTTTTGATGATTCTCATCTCTTGGCAATCAGATTTTTCTTTCTTTTTTTTTTTTTTTTTCATTTTTATTCATTGGATCTTTTTGTAATGTTGGAAAAGGAGTTTGAACTATAAACTACTATTTATTTCAAAAGCTTAAGCTATTTGGAAAATGTAAATTTAATTATTTAACTATTATTTAAACACAATAACACTCTCCTTAGGTGTAGGGGATACATGGAATCATTATCATTTTTTTAATTTATAATTGGAAGTGGAGTGGAGATAGGATTCAAACTCAAAACTACTTGCTACACCAGATACTTGCTATACCATAATAAATTAATAGTTGCCCCAAACGCTTTAGCTAGAAAATGATGAATTTAATATTTTAACCTTTATTCTAACAAGAATATTGCCAAACACATGGGCGATGTTGTCTTGGGTACCCGACAACGGCACACTTATTCCCCACAAGGTGGAAAGCAAGATAATAAGTAGAATAAATTAGAGTGCAAAGCAACTCAATATTGATATATGCCTTTTTTAGCAGCAAGTTTATGGATTCAGATAACATTTGTGAAATTTGATCAAAAGTCAAAATTTGAAAATAAATCCAATCAAACTAATTAATATATGTAGCTTCTTCCCTCTGACTGAGCTACCAACAACATTGTGATTTTGAGTCCACCCCTTCAAAGGATGTCACAAATCGGAATAACTTAATCTTAGTACTACACACCTAGCCACTCAAACCCTGAAGCAGAAAAACTGGTTCATAACTCTTTCTATTTAGTTCTAACTCACTTTTGGAGAAGATGGGTGTATCCAAGTAATAGAAAAGTAGTAGAAACACAGCAGCTGGAGTAGCCCATAACCAGTAGTTAGTTGACTTTTTCCGTTGCAGGATGACTTTTGGAACTGAATATGGGCCTTTTGATCTAAACCTGTGTCTGATAGTCTTCGACTTCACCTTATTAACCTTCTCCATTTAAACCTACCGCTTTACTGGTTCATTCTTCAGGATTTATAGCAGGGCCAGATGCTGAAGCCTTTTTCTTTGCTTTCTTTTCATGCTCCTTTAGCTTCTTTTCAGCTTCCTTTTGAGCTCTTATAGCTGCTTTGGCTGCAACTATCTCTTGCAAATTCTTTTTCCTATCCTACATTCCCCTCATCACGCTGTTTTCAGAGTAGCTAAATGCTGTCATATGCTTTTTTTTCTCCCTTCAGCTCTACTGCTAAAGAATTAATCTCATTGTTTTTTTTTTTTTTTTTTTTTTTTTTTTTTTTTTTGCATCATCAAGTTGCTTAATTTTGACCTGAATTACTTGATTCTCATTCCTTGCTCCATCCAAATCACCACCTATGAGCTTAACCTGATCTTGAATGGCTTCTTTTTCTAACCCAGTGGATCCTAAATCTTACCTCTCATAGTTTTTATCACAATGGAAATAACATCTCCCACCTATTCCTATGACGAAATAGTGATGTCTGTAAGCGATGTTCAGGATAAACTTTGCTTTTAATGATTCTTATATCTTGAAAAACCAAGTGGGGTATAGCAGGATACTCTTAATAAAAGTCACCTATATGAGTGTGAAGTGGGCTACTTTTATGAGAGTTTTAAGATTGAATTCTCTAAAGCATATCATGAATTTACTAGGATACATTCAGGGCCAAAATAAACACAACTATATGAATGAAATATGTTCGAAAAGGAACTGTGTGAATTTTATTGTATAGGTATACACAAACGGTTGAACAATTCAAGACATCATATTTACTAGTTAGCTAGTATATCTGATAGTCTTTCACAAAGGAAAATTCAAAGCCACAAGCTACCTCTCTCGATACAGTAACTTTTCTTCTACTCTCTTTGTGTCTGCATCATCATTTGCATTGTGTTTATTAATTTCTGTTCATGTGGTGGATTGTTGGAAAATAGCATGGAGTGAATAAGAAATTGATGTTTTTTATATGAGTTTATATGCCTATGAGTTGGACATTGGGTTGGGCTTTTGGCATATGTGGACTGAGCCTACTTGTCCAAATAATAATATTTTATTATTTTAATTTTTGAGTAAGTTAGTCTGTGCATAGTAATTATTATTGAAACAAAGTGCCTATTCAGTAACGTATAATTTTTTATAGTCCCTCATTCATAAAAACTACTTTTCAGAAAAACTCTCCCAGTGAGAATATTTTGTGCATTTTCATTTTGTGTCAAAGAGAGAGAAAGAGACATTGAGTAGTTCGCAGAGCACGACCTTGTGTGATTCGTTTCCATGCTGTAGATCATTTTATCCCGAAAGGCAGATGTCCGTGAGTCTCAAAACACCATAGTGATTGTGTGAGGGATGAAATCTGCTTTTAGGAGATTGTGTCAAACACAATACTTGATCTGAATCATTTATCTTTCATGCATTTAGTCTGTGAGTTTTTAATTATTTGTAGATTTCTTCTTATATATTAAGTATTTATTTATTGTGTTTGTCTATCACATCTATTTGTGTTATAGCTTATATTTAAATTTGTATGTTGTTCTTTTTACTTTATTATAAAAGTAAATTGTTGAAATATATCCAACAACCACTTTCTCAAAAAAAAAAAAAAATTCAAAGTCCCCACTTACGTCATGTATTCCAAACTCTACTTTCTTAAAATATCAATTTCTCTAATAATTTTTCTTTCTTCACACAATACAACCACCATCCATTCTCTTCTTTCATCATTGGAAATGTTAAGAAATGATAAAAAAAATTGAAATACATAGCAACTGATGATGCGTTTGGGTGCCACGAGGGGCCGCAGCCATCAGCAAGTTTATGTGGGAGGGGGAGCCAGGCCCCAAGCACTTTATCCTCTATGGGCAATGGAGGGGACAACTCAGAGCCTCAAGGGGTTGGAAGTCCCACATCGCTTGGGAGGCGCCCCCACATGTGGTTTATAAGCCTCTGGGGCGACCACATGTGTACCATCACTTGCACATGTGCAGGTGATGGTACACATGATGGCCCCCGAGGTACCCAAACATCATGTGGGAGCGCCCTGTCAACCCCTCGCGGCTCTGAACAGGGATAAACCCCCGGTGCTCGTGGCTCTGCCGGCGGGATAAACCTTCTGAGGGTGATGCTTCGCCCTTCTCCTCAAAAGGCGCTTTTCTGATGATGCGTTTGGGTGCCACGAGGGGCCGCAGCCATCAGCAAGTTTATGTGGGAGGGGGCCGCATCATCAGCAACAATGCTTGTGTATATTTGCACAAATACTGTAAAAAAAATTTAAAAATGCATTTTGTACCATGGGTGTATAAGTTAATTTGTGTGAAGGAGAAGACTCGTCAATCATCATCATGGACCCACATCACTCACATGTGCTTGTGGAGGCTCAAAGCTCAAAGACGGTACCTGCAATAGGCATTTACACGTAAGAGTAATTTAAACTAATGTGAACCAAAACTTCAATAGCTCCATATGTAATAAACGTGAGCTAAAAAAGAACAAATTTATAATAAAAAACCAAATGTTCCACCCATTTACCCAAGTGAAAACTTGCAAAAACTACTCATGTAAAGAAAATTAGCAAAAACCATTTGTGAAGTTAAAAGATAACTACATCAGATCAAAACACATTCACAATGTGAAATTAATCATTTAGTCATGTTCATGACATTCAGGAACAAGTAAGTATTTGTAGTCCGATTCACAAGACTACCATACACTGGTTAAAAATACTTGAAATAACATTCTGCTGAAGTATAACAATAAAAAGCCATCCTCCCTATATCCATTGCTCATCATGATATAAAACTTGCAATCATCATATTCCAGATACCGTATCTCTTTCAGACATTTCATCGAACAGTCAGGTGCCTTAGGCATGAAAAATTATATAATTTAAATAAATTACAAACTATGGAGATATTGCTGAGCTAAAGATTCAAAGCGCCATTGGCCCTGCATCATACATGTCAGCGTTGTAAAGGAAAAAGCTAATATATGATAGCAGAAAGATTACATGACCTTATTTCAGGTTATTATGTTTCACAAGTAAGAGAACAATACCTTTCTTTTTCAAGTCCAGTCATTCATTATTAATACCTCCGCACTGTTGTGAAGATAACCATTTAAATTACATATGCGTGTGTGTGTCTTATAATATTGGTTAGTAAAATTTAAGCTTAATCTCTACGTTCAAGTAAGCTAAATGATGAAATGATATATCATTCTCTTTGTGCTTAAATCTGCTGCAAGCATATTGTCAAGTTCAGTGGGATAATCAAAACCACGTGCTGTAATCTATAAAATAAAAAGATATACATTATGTTATTAGTGTATAACCGAACTCGCTGAGCCACTAATTCAAACTCAAATATCTTCACATCATGACATCTTTGGTCTAGAATGAACCAAAATATAAAGGAAAGAAAATTTTTAAGGTAACGGGCATGAAAAGCAACGGGGCTTTTCTTTTCTTTTTTTTTTTCTTTTTTTTTTCTTTTTTTTTTTTTTTTTTACAGCAAGCTAACGATGAAATGATATATCAGTCTTTGTGAAATACTGTTACTCGTCCATAACTGAACTCACTGAGGCACTAATTCAAACACAAATAGCTTCATAGTTTCAAGCAAGATAGTCCAGTATAAACCCCCCCAAAAAAAGGGTAATGGCCATGAAAAGCAAATGCCTTCTTTATTATAATTATTTTTCTAGGATGATTTACGCATCAACTTAGTGTTGGGTCCCAAATTATATTATCACAAATATTAGTAATCCAAAATAACAATTACATGCATGTTGGGTTGAATATATATATATATATATATATATATATATATATATATACACACACATAATTTTAGTGTTAATAGATGTCCAGTGGCAGCAAGCATACTAAGCAACTAGATTTATAAATTAAAGATATCACGTGGCTAGCTTCTAATGTTAGGTTTAATATATATTATATTAGGTGAATACATATTATATTAGATGAATAGATCCCAGCGGCATCAAGAGGGAAATACAAAGCAACTAGGTGGATAAATTAAGGCTATATAGTAGGATATATGATGGCTAGACCTCTAGTGAAATACTAGAGTTTTATAGAGTTGCAGTACAAGCATGCCTATTAATGGATAGTGAAAAATACGTGGAACAGAACAATTAGATTAAAACTGAAAGTGAATTGGATAGTTAAGTGAATAAATGGAGGATTTTGGATATATCATTATTGTCTAGGATTATACCGTTTAAGCGTAAAAATAGATTTATAAAGGGGAAATTGTGTATTGATGAACCTATTTTTGGTATTGCTAGGTTCTAATTCTACTGAATTGTTGTGATTCAAGGGAGGTTGATTTCCTTTATATTTGTAACTAAGAGATAAGTGGTGTTGATTTCCTTTATATTTGCAACTAAGAAATAAGTGGTGTTTACTAATTTTGGAGGTTTTCTCAAAATAGTGTTGATTATTAAACTATTCTATATTAAAGAAATATGTTGATATTCTTTAAATAAATTGATACTTTATAAATGTTTGATGTGCACATTGACTATTTGTTTTATGAAAAACTTGTGGGACAACCTAAATTTATTTAAACATGTATATGAGAATATATCCTTGTATTTTTGAGAATTATAAATGGGTTATTTTTGTGACCATCTTGAATATATTTTGAAAACCTATGGCAAGTCGTGATTAAAAGCTCAGTATTGTATTTAGTCTTTAGCAAGGGACCATTATACTGCAGTTAGTCCTTAGCAAGGGACGGTCCCAAAAAAAGGGATAGTGCATATTTGTTAGCTCCTTAGCAAGGGAGTATACTATTGAGGATCCAAAAAGGAAGCTCCTTAGCAAGGGAGTGCACCTTTAGATTCCAAAGGAGCCATCCTTAAGAAAAGAGATGAAAAGGAAGTTCCAGTCCCAAAAAGGGGACAGCACAATCCTGTCAACGGGGCGTAATCGTTGATCACAAGAAAAGCCTAGCAAATTGTGTGTATGATGGTATTGATTTATATATATGATGGCTCACAACATAAAGATATTTTCTTTATATGAAAAATTGATGATAAAATATTGATGAGTTGCAAGTTATGAAATCGTTGTAAGAATTATTTATTTGAAAGGGTTGTTTCCACACCCCAAATGTTAGTGAATTCCACTTATTGAGTTATCTCACCCCCTTTATTTCTCCTTACAGATACATTAGAGGGATTATTGGAGTAGAGATTCTGGGGAGACAGCAGTTACAAACTATTTTGAGGAACTGAGGATATTATTATTTTTTTTTTATTGGCATTGAACATTGTATTGAAGAATTATAATTGATGATGTTTTGTCTTTAGTGGATTAGAGCTCTGACATTTGTGATGAGAATTAAGGTTGTTGGTTTCTTTCATTTAATATTTTTATGGATTATTCAGATTGGATATACTTTTACTGCTTATGATTTTGGGGCGTTACAACTATGATTGAACAATCAAAATAAAATCTAAATTTTAAAACTGTCTTTTCTTTAATGAGGAAGAAACATTGGATAATTTGTTTACTGGCGGCAAGATAGCTTATATAAGCTGTGCAGTTCAGATCATTCTTAATTTTCCAAGTGGAAAATTTGGAACCAAGATCCATCAATGCTTGGATTTGTTGTTAGCTTGCGAGTGAATTGATTAATCAAGGGGGTGACATTTTTTGTGATTTTTCTAGCTACGTTATGATCCATCTGAAAATGTAGAAGCAGCTGCTATGGAGGATGAAGCTACTCCTGCAGTCAAGGTACTAATCTCCAATAAATTGTGTGTTTCTGAGTGCAGGTAAACAGATACAAGAGAGAGAAATGGTTTTTCATATAAGCAGAGCTGCATGTGAGTTTAGGATGTGTCTTGGTTGAAGCTCAATGTACTGGTGGATGGCTGTAAGCGAAGGAGTGGTAAAAATGGAAAGGAGCAAGTTTTGTTGGCAAAAACAGTGATGACAAGAGGATGATGGCAGATGGCTGGCCCCCATAGTTGGGACAGTGAAAAGCAAAACTGTTCTTATTTATCTCACAATTAGAGAGGCTTTGTTGATATTCCATTTGCAGGGGTTTCAAGAATTAATGGGTGGTGCAAAACCAAGCAGCATTTCACTAGTCGGTCCACGGAAAAGTTTAATATAATATAATATTTTAATTTTTTTTTACAAATATGAAAATTAAAAATTGTGGTAGTTATTATTTGAAATTTATTATAATTTTATTTGTGTATAGAATTATATATTCTAGCATTATAATATACTAGTCACAGACCCAGCGCGTAGCGCGTGGTAATATTTTTTGGATGGCCTTATTAATTTTTTTTCTTTTCAATTTGTACTAATTTAATAAATAGTATTGTAACTCATAATCATATTTTCATTTATTATAGTAACAATCAAAAAATGTAATGTATAGAATATTTGTTGTACTAAAATCAAAACAATACGTTTTTTTTCTAAAGAATTCAAAGGTAAGTAAGTGAAAATATTAATTTTTTAATACAATTAATATATAATATTTTGTATATCATTAAAAAGTATATATAATTTGGAAATTATTCTTTTAGTTTTAAACAACTTTTTCAAACCTAATTTTTTCTACAATACAATCAAAAACACTAAGAAATATATCTAAAAAAATTAATAAAACTCAACAAAACTACAATTAAAAATATAAAAAAAGAAAGGGGAAAAAAAAAGACTGTAACTCTTTTTTCCTTTTAAAAAAACCAAGGGTACAATTCCAAAGGGGAAAAAAGTAGAGATTTTTTTTGAAAAAGAAGAAGTATTGTGTTAATGCGGTCATAATCTAATGTTACATCTAATCCAACATGTGAAAATGAATAGATAAATAAATAATTTTAAGCACAAAATTGAATATGTTTTCTTAAAAGTCTCAAAGAATATACTAATAAGATAAGAAAGATGAAGAACAATGCAAATATTCATAAACGCTTAAAGCAATTACTCAAGCATCTAAGAACATCATATAACAAAGACATAACAATTCATTACTAATTTGTTGAACAAAATATTTACAAATAGTGAAAATAAACTGCACAAAGATCATTGTCTTCAATTGCCCTAACTTTTCCTCATTAGCTTTTCCAAACTATTTTGTTGTTTTTCAAATAAATTAAAAACTGAAAACAACACAAAATTTGACAGATTATAATATGATATTCCCCAAATAAGATCAACAACAAACACGATTCATTAAAAGTATTTAGAGTTGTAAAGAAAATGATTAAAAAAAAATACTTGCATCAAGGAACACATATGAATTAGTCAATAATATTCATCAATCTAACGTAAAGATGCAAGAAAAAAAATTTCAACAAAAAAATGAAAAAAAAAATTTGAGAGAGAGAGAGAGAGAGAAAACCTTTTTGTATTGGAAAAATATGCAAAGAATAAGAAAGAGTGAAAAATTTATAGCAAAAGGTAGGGAATAAGAAGAGTCAAAATAAAGGAAAATAAATGGGCAAAATAATATTTCAAGCCAAACCGCCCAAGAGAATATATATAGACAACATTTTTTATTTTGATTTTCCATTGATTTATTATTTAGTTATAACATCAAAATTAAAGTAGATGAATATGTAAAGTTAAAATCGCTTAAAATGAATTTGTAAAGTCAATATTATTTTATATTTAATATTGTAAAAAAAATTAGAGATAAAAATAAATATTAAAAAAACTAATGGTGTGATCGATGACGTGGCAGATGAGATGGCTTTACAGAAACGTAGCAACAAAAAATATTTATTATGATTTTTTTATATGAAATTATAAAGTTTGTGTGTTTGTATAACGTTTATTTTGATGAAAATGAAAAATTATTACTAAAAGTACTATAGATAAAAGTAAAAGTTAGTTGAAATAGTACAGTAGGGTCTATGAATAGTGTCAAAAAGTGCAGTGAAGCCCATAAATAATAGCAAAAACTAACAATAGTATGAGATCAACTAAGAAGTCAAAAACTGTCAAATTTATATAGATTATAGAATTTTTTTTTTTTTTTTTTTTTTTTTTTTTTTTTTTTTTTTTTTTTACAAAATTTGCCAATCTACTATTCTTTTCTATATACTATATAGTATATACAGTCGTATAGACCAAGAATGTTAAGACAAAAGCTGCAAACGACAGGTCGTGTGAAATTATTTTTTTCCTGTGCTACAAGTCGTGTTATAACCTTCGAAATTCATCACTAAGCTATAAGTCGGACAGTATTTATTACCTGTGTCGTTTAGCATAAACTTAGAAGTCGTCAGGTCGTTAATTTGTTTAAAATTCTGTTAAAGATGACTGGTTTTCCATTTTAGAGTTTGTTACATTTGAGTTTTGGTTTCCCGCCTTTTCTTTTCGACTTGTGTCTGTATAAGTATAAATACCAAAGGTCATTTCTGTAATTAAGTATGGAATGCATTTTACAATTTCTCATATAGAAAATATCTCTCTGTTTTTCATTTACCTTTCCATATTTTGCTTCCACTGCTCTGCTCTACTCTGTTTTCTTTTCAGTAAAAAATATACTTGTTTATCATTTTTTTTTTTCAAACAAAAGAGAAAGGACTAAAAGTCTGAAGCCAAGAGAATTACTATTTAGTAAGCTAAAAAACACCAAGTAATCTTGGTCTGCGGCAACATTAATTACGCGGTAGTGCCACAATTTTAAAGAATAACAAGACACTCTTAAGTCCTAACCAATTACATGAGGTGTTACATATTCCCAATTTCCCATCTGCTTCTAGTTATGGTTCACCTCTATGGGATTTAAAAACTTGGTAATAGCTCAAGAGATACAGTTTGTCTGGAAATTGGATCGAGTCGTAGAGACAAAGGCTGAGAGTTTAGAAGAGAGTTAAGGTTGATAGGATGTATTACCTTTGAACTATGAGCACATCAATCATTAATGAGCTAATGTAGCTTTAAGACTCTACCGATAATACTATTTGGCAGAACAAAGTGCAGGTGGGTATATCATGCAATTAAATGGATAACACAAACAAACAAGCCTTAGATTCTAACATCTCTCATCCAAGACATTGATAAGTTGTTTTGTAGAAGAACCTGGTAGTGAACTATATATATATATATATATATATATATATAATTATATAACAACCATATTAGATCAAGACAAGCTCATTGGTGTCTTTCAAAGCCACTGTGACACAAGACTCATAGAGAATTACTTCATGTTCAAAAACAATTCTAGCCTAAAAGATAACATTTAACAAGTGATTTAAAACTTTAGTCAAAAGTGGGTTTAATTTTATAAACATTTAAAATTCAATAAATTAATTTGGACACAGAAAAGAAAAGAAAATTCAAACATTATACAAATGAATGAAGTAACTTGCACACAATGCATCATTTCAAAGCTAATGATTGGGGTAAAAATCTTAGGCTGGTTCAGCTCTAACCATTGCAGCTTCGGTCTTCATGGGGAAGCTAGCTAGTCTGGTTTACAAACGAGGCTTTCTTCATCATAAGAAAGCTTCTTCTTTTTTGGAAATAGTCTCAATTATCAAAGATAATACAAATCTATTTATCAGAATACAGCAAATTGAGGTGTCTCTAATCAAAAGAACAGCCGATGCAGCTGTTAAGGGAAGAAGTGGTAAATGGGAAGGAGCAAGTTTTGTTGGCAAGAACAGAGAAGGCAAGAGGAGGATGCTGGATGCTATAGTTGGACAGTGACAATAAAAAAAAAAAAAAAAAAAAAAAAAACTGTAGTTATTTGTCTCACAATTAGAGAGGCTTTGTTGATATTCCATCTGCAGAAGTTTCAAGAATGGGCGGTGCAAAACAAGCAGATTGATGGATGCACTTTGCATTCACCAAATACAAAATGCACACGTGTAGATTATATTATACAATTAAAGGGACAAATAAAACAAACAAGCTTTAGAGTCTGATATCTCTCATCCATGATTTTGATCAGTTGCTATGTAGAAAAACTTAAAGTGACAGACATATAGCAGCCAGATTTGATCAAGACAATCTCATTGGTGTCTTTTAAGTCTGTTGTGTCACAGAATTTACCTCTACATAAGGCAAAGCCTTGTACTGTATTTTACGTAGTTTAATACAGTCTTTAAGACTTTAACATACTTCATGTTCAAAAACAATTTTAGCCTAAATTGTATGATAAATAAAACATTTAACAAGTGATTTAAAACTTAATAGTTTAGATTGGGGTTTTATAGAAACTTGAAATTCAATGAAATAAGTTGGACCCATAAAAGAAGGAATATTAATAGAGGAATGGAGAAACAGACATTATCAACTTGATGATGTAGTCTGCACACAAAGCAGCATTTCAAAGTCAATTGCTGGGGCAAAATTGCAGGCTGGTTCAGCTCTAGCCATTGCAGCTTCAGTCTGCAGAGAGGGAGCTAGATAGGCTAGTTTCCAAACAAGGCTTTCTTAATCATAAAAATGCTTCTTATTTTTGGAAAATGGTTCCAATTATCGAAGATATCAAGTATCTGTTTATTATGAATACTGCAAGTCTCTAATCAAAAGAACAGCCAATGCAGCAGTAACAAAAAGTTCAGAGAAGTGGATGTGTCATATGCCCATGTGGTTGGGTTAATTTGCACACTCTTGTCTTTCTAGTTCACAACATATATCTAAGGATGCCCTTCTTGATTCACCTTTGAGGTAAAAGAATTTAGAGAAAAGTCAATGAATAAAACAGAAACAGACAATGTTTGAATCCTTGCACAATTACCAAACAATTTAACATGGAGTATCAAATATTACAGAAGATCACACCACTTAGTCTAAAAGACGAACTCATGTTCATAAATCATAACCCAAAAAATTTCAAATAATAAGAAATTAACAACCAATAAAATAAGAATCACACAGAAAAACAGTTTTGAGAGTCAAGTTCTTGTTGCGGGCCTACACCGCAAAATTATTTCACAAGCTGCCTCGACTTGGCGACATCCTATATATCAAACCAAACAGGAAAATAAACCACTTGTGTAAACAATTTTTATAGGAAAAATAATTAAAAAGGATAAGCATATATGTCTTGGGTCTGACTTACAAAGGAAAAGTCATGTAAATCTGCCCCGTACATTGAGTACGAGAATTCATTGCTGATTGCTAGGTGGCTCTTCATGTGAATCTCCTCCGTCCATTGAGATCTCATCGCTAAGTGGCTCTTCATGTGAATCTAATTCGTGCATTAAGATTTCATAGCTAGGTGGTCCAAATGGGCCTAAAAGGAAACGAGATTAGAAAAAAAGCGAGGAGTATTATAAGTAGATAAGGAATAAATTGAATCACCCTCGTAAAAGATAAACCAAAGATATAAAAGTGAAAAGAGAGTCATACCAATAGTCAGCAGGATCCACTTCAACGAACTCACAGAGGGGTTCAAGGGCATTCTTAGTAGCATGATTGTCCCATTCCAGCAACTCCCACCATTCTTTCTCTGTTTTAATCCGTAATGAAGAAGGTGGAGAAGATAGTTGTTCATCCCGCAGAGAAAGAGGTAATCTCTTAAGCTTTGGACACACTAGTATCTCAATATTTTGGAGAGAATCACAAACTATTGCATTACTGCTACTGCAGATGGTCTCCAGTCTCGGTATGCCATCTAATAACAACCTCCTTAATCGGGGGAATATGGTGGTGTCCTTTCCCTCCTCCTCTATTTCTTCTTCAACTTCATCCGATGCTGCACCTATTATTTCCTCTAGTCTCTTACAGTATTTGACTTCAATCTGTTCCAGGTTGGCCAGGTTTTGCAGCAAGCCAGGCGTGAAGAGCTTCTTTATATTCGGACACGTGTCAATTAAAAATTGTTTGAGACAGGAAAAGGTGGCAGGTGGGATGTCTAGTGGTGATGCAACTTTCTCTTCCCTAAACAGTACTTGTAACTTACGCAAATCTCTGAGCTCAAGCCTTTGAAGAGGGAAGGTGTAAGAATAAGAAAGAACGTCTTCTATTTCGTCACAGCTCGCAATATCAATAGTATTCAGTTCTCTTGCGCATTCCAAATATGGAGCATCAGATGAACTTCTTAAATTGTGATGATTGCGAATCCATAGGATTTGAGCGTCTTTTGGGAGCAGACTTACATCGCAATTGACTAATATTATACGTTTGTCCCAATTTTTGCAAATTGCGTAATAGTCTATACCTGCCGTCATTTTTCTCACTACAAATTCGTAATGCCTAAGTTGTCCCTCCCTCAAGGATCCCACGTAATTATTGTAGTCATCAACACAATCAAATGCTCCTTCAACACACTCTAATTTCAAGCTTGCTATCTCCTCTACATTCAATTTTCCACATTCGGGCCAACAATCAAATTTGAGAACTTGGAGTTGAGAAAGTTTGGATAAAATCCCCAATGGAATCTCCCGTATTCTGGTTCCACCAAGATTGAGGTATCTCAAATTGACCAACATTTCCAAACCATGAGGTATTTCTTCTATCCTTGACGATTGAAGATCCAACTTCCTTAATGCCGTAAGCTTTGCTAATGAAGGAACATGATGTAAATAGTAACAAGAAATAAGCCTTAGTGTAGCAAGATTCTCCAGATCAGAGATTGAATTCGGCAAAGATGCAATATTACTGTAAAATATATGAAGAACTTTGAGTCCATGCAAATGCACAAAAAAAGAATTTGCAATGAGTCCACAAAATAAATTATTGTGTAGAAGCAAGGTTGAAAGTTTAGGACACCTTGGTGATATATTAGGAAAGTTTGGCCTACACCTCCCGTCCATCAAACAAACCTTTTCGAGATCCTTTCCCCATCTTTCTTCATGCCTCATAAAATCTATCACTCTATCGCCAGCTGCTCCCATGAACTTAGGACCTGCAATCTCGAGGGCCATGTCTCTTATTAGATCATGCAGTTTCACATTACGGTAAATCCCAGTTTCTAATAAGCAAGCCCTTTCAAGTTTATTCAACATAGTATGGCCCTTATCAAACTCTGCTTGCCTACTCTCCATCCGTTCTATTATTCCCTCATCAATTAAATCCTCAATCAATCTATCTCTTTCAAACTCATGGTCTTCACAAAATAGTGCACAATACAATAGACAATGTTGAAGGTCCTCATCTTTTAAGCGTTCGTAACTAACTCGAAGCCTCTCAAATATATTTTTGGGCCCCTTTTTTGGTGTCCTCAACTCATTCAATGCATTCCTCCATTCTGATACGTCAATTACATTTTTTAAGCTTCCCGCTATTGTGACGATTGCAAGAGGTAAACGAGCACATTCTTTGACAACCTCCTTCACAATTGGTTCTATATCTCGAGTATTCAAAACATCATGCCCCACTGTATCCAAAAACAAATCCAACGACTCTTCTTCTGAAAGAAGCTCCATTTTAATATTCTCACAACCCATATGACTACAAACTTCAAAATTTCGAGTTGTCAATACTAATTTGCATCCATTTGTTTGAGTAGGCTTTGGGATCCCTACATCCTCAAGACGAAACGCTTCCCACATATCATCTAGGATTAGCACATACCTCTTCCAATTTTGCAACGCTAAATTTAACTTGCCTGCCCTTGTTGTTTCATCCTCGAACTTTGAGAGTTCATTCTCTATACCCAACTTGCATGCAATATCATGTTGTAGTTTGAAAACACTTGATGGCTTTGATACAGTAACCCAAATTACATTATCAAACTTGTCTCTCTCTTTTGATAGATCATTATTGATTTGTTTCATGACTGTAGTTTTACCAATGCCTCCCATGCCATAAACAGCAATCCTCCAACAATTTTCATCCAATAAGTGTTCCCGAACCCTTTCAATTGTTCTTTTGGTTGTACTTTCTCCGACTAATGTTGCAGTCGGCAATTCTTCTCCATGGCTTACAGGTGGATCGACTACCAAACTATCTCTGAAACGACCTCTTTGATAAAGTTCTTCCACCTCTTGTATCTTCTGGCATGCAAGTTTTCCCATATGCATACGTGGGAAAAACTTCCAGATCCCTTCGCCACCTTCTTCTTCTTCAATAGTTGGTATCTCCCCTTTAATTTTTTTTACCTCTTGGAGATAAAGTTCAACTTCTCTCTTTGGTCTCTTTCCTGGAAAAAGTTCAGACTTCATTTTTTCTTCTACGTCTGTCTTCTGACATTCTAGTTCTTCCCATTTTCTCCTGAGATTATTCACATGGTCACCAGCGCTGCTATGATAATTGTAAAATTTGCCAATTTCATCCCAAATCCTTTTTCCAAGTTCAAGAACTTGGTTTAGTTTTTCTGGTCCAAGAAATTGGGCTAACTTCTCCATTCGTAAGTCTCTGCATAAGGTTCTATATCAGAATTCTCTTCAATTAACCTTTTCAGTTCTACCTCATTTATTTCTCAAAAAAAAAAAAAAGTTCTGCCTCATCAAAATCAAAACTTTGCATTTTCTTTCAATGAAATACTATAATTAATTGTCATCGTATATTAATGGGATAACTGCATTGATTTTCATGAATTAATTATCTAAAGAAGGTGCATTAATTATTTATATAAAAGGAATTTATATAGTTATTTTAAAATTTTAATATAAGAACACTTATTATAAAAAAAAAAAATTAGAATATTACAATCTAATTTCCAAGCAACGAATCGTAGTACCTTAGAAGGCTCAAGACAAGATTCTATAGTTGCTAGTAGGAGCATCGTATGTGCTGTAATAACCTTCTAGTTTTCTTATTAGGGATTGCCTTAAAGTGTTTATTGTTTAAAGTTTTCACTTCTGTGTGTGTGTTTCAATTATTTTGATTGTGTTTATCTATATAGACATTGTGACTTGAATCTTGATTAATTAACTACCCAGATTAAGTTGTGAATCAATTAATTAAAATTGGTAGTTAAGCCAATAAGAGGTCCAAACGTAACTTTCAATTGATATTAGAAATATAGGTTCACTCGTGTAGGTCTAATCTTCTTCTATAATCCTTGGCCTCTGTTTGTCATGGATAAACATCATAAACTCAAGTGTCATACACTCATACTACTCACGATTGTGTTGATTTGGTTTAAGACAATTCTAATGGCGATCTTAAATTGTTTGTAATAAGCATCTTAGGGAACTGATAAAAAGTTTAAGAAATATTCTAATAAATCCTTAAGTCTAGGAGTGAAATTTGATAAATCAAATAAATAGGCCAAATATACTAGACTCCTTTGTCACGTCCACCTCAAAGTCGTCCAATGATAAATACAAAACTGTGTTTGCATCCCTAAACTGATAGTAGTGAGGACAGAGGTTAATTTGGCCTATAAATGATCTACCTTTGCATAAACTCCACTTTCAAAGGTATGTTGGTCAAAAAGTCTCCATTTGATAAAATCGAGAGTGGTGTAGAATATTCAAATTTTTACTCCTTTATAAAAAATGTTATGAAATTTTAAATGATTTAGGATTAAATCTTATTGTGTTTCGTATTATTGAATGGAAAAAATTTTAGCTAATTTAATTTTGAATGTTATTATAAATTAATATTATGAAATCATTGAAAATGAGTACTACAAAAGTGAAAATTTGAAAAATGAAATTAAATATTAAAAAAAAAAAGAAAAAAGCATTTGAATATGCATGTAGCAAGCAGAGGTGTTCACTGTCTAGTCTAGTCTAGTCTAGTTATTTCATTTTTTGGGACCAAACCGGTCTGTTCAGTCCCAAAAAAGCTTTAGACCAGGCCTAACTAGACAAATGATCAATCTCAACCCGTCCTAGTCAGTCCGGTCACGATTTCGATCCTGGGCCTGCACTTTGGACTTTGAATATTTTGGTTTTTTGCAAATAATTTTGGTCTAACTGATTCAAAAAAATCAAAATATAGGTTCAATTGTATTAAAATAAAATGAGAGGAGAGAATGGGAGAGTTAAATTATTAATTTTTAATATATATATATATATATATATATATAGAATTGTCCTGTTCAATTTGGTTGACCCTATTTTTTTTTTTACAAAGATGGAACTAGGAGTGACTGAATTCAACGGACCATACCAAATTTTCAGTCCAATCTGAATGGTTTTTTATTCATTTCTAAGAGTACATGATGAAGCTAGTATTATTTGCTTTACTAAAAATTGATTTTTTTTTTTTTTAATCGGTTAAGATTAGGCCCCCTATTATAATTGGGAAAAAAAAATCTTTTATTTTGAAGTATAAAGTGGCCTGAAATTTATTTTTTTTTTTTATGGGAGAAAATGTTAAAAATAATAATAATAATAATAATAATAATAATAATAATAATAATAATAATTATTATTATTATTATTATTATTATTATTATTATTATTATTATTATTATTTAATAGTAGCGTATATATTTTAAATTTATTTTAGTAAACCAGTAACAATTTATGTTTTCAGTCAAATATCAATAATCAGAACAATAAATATTAGTTCTACTATTAATTAATTGTTAGTATTTGCTTTTTAACATCTCAATGATCTCATCATACTTTATATTGTTAAAAATATTAAGGTCTAATCATGATCCAAGTCAATTATCCTAACTCCTAATGGAAGTTCAATGTACTTGTATTGTAAACAAGATAATATCCTAATCCTACTTATAATAACCTTAATTTTAGAGCACGTAAAGGAAGTTTAGAGTTAATCTAGAATTAGTCTAAAGTTCATTGTAAAAAATAAGTTTATAGTATAGATCTAATTGTTAAGGGCTTTTTAACGAAAACATAAATTGTCGGACCAAACCATGTTAATTTTAGTTGTAATCTTTATTTTTCTCTTTCAATCATAATCCAACATAAATTATTACACGGTAACAAAGCTAATCACATCAATTGTAGCATATATATGAAATCAACTTTCAGTAGGATAAGTGGCAGAGCACAAACTATGGGGAAATCAAATGAGATTAGAAAGAAGTGAGCAGTAGTATACCTGGATTGAAATGGCAATATATACTCGGATACCTGATATTTCTTCAAGATATTGATTACAGTGGAAAAATAAGCATTAAAGTTACGCCAAGAAACCTCCTGCTGGGGTCTTCAAGATAAACACTGATGGGGCTACGGCTGACGATGGTAGGCGGTCAAGTATAGGAGCGGTAATTAGGGACTCTAGAGGAGAGGTAGCTGCTGCTCTTTGTAGAGTTCTTCCTGGCTGCTTCTCGGTGGATGAGACTGAGGCGCTGGCTGTCGAGGCGGGGATCTTGCTTGCAAGAGAATTGGACCTGCACCAAGTTATCGTGGAATCGGACTCTCTTCAGTTGTTCAACAAATTTTGGCGAAAGATGTTAGTGGAGGTCTAGGCCATATTGTCCGTGGTATTCTGGTTTTTCTTGAAGAGTTTAGAAGCTGGCAAACAGCATATACCTTCTCCATTAAACAGATACCTTCTACATTAAAGCACAAAGGGTTTCATAAACACCGACATTAATTTGTTTTAAAACCTAAGCAAACCCGAATCCTATGTTTTTTCTGTACCCCATTTTTACGTTTCCATGTCTTGATTTATAGACCGCTTCATTATCCAATAAAAAAAATATCAATATTGTTATCCAAAAAAAAAATATATATATATATATATATATCAATATTCTACGCTAGAAATCTAAACATCCATGTCCAATGCACTTGCCACCAATACTAAAATCCGTAACAGACAGCCTCCAATTTATAATTATAGTATGAAAATGATCTGAGAAAGTCAAAATTGATTGAAAATGGCCTTACAACTACTCATAGGCCACCTTATACGTCACTCAACACTACCAAACGGCACTAAGAAAATGAAAAAAATATGGACCACTCTCATCTCAGAAAGTTCCAAGTCCCAAGTCAGTATCCCTTTAAAATGATTGAAGCACCAAACTCATTATTGTTTTTCTTCAACAGGGTTGCACATGAGTTGGCACACTTTGCTAAATGTAATAATATTAATCAGGTTTGGAGGGGTATGTCACCCCCTGTTGTGAGAAATCTGGTTCACCTGGACTGTATGTAGCGGGCTGCTGTTTTGTCCTCTGTTGTAGTTCTTTTTCTGGTTTTGAATGTTATCCTCTTATCAAAAAAAAAAAAAAAAAAGTTACGCCAAGAAAGTAACAACGAGCATCAAAAATCTCCCTCGGTGGAAAGAGGAAAGTGATTCAGAGCACAAGATTCAATATGTGAAGCATTTTTTATGATGTATAAAGAAAATGGGAAATTAGCAAGTCAGGAGAAATTTTGTAGAACTTTGCTAAGAAAACTCGGTTTAACTTTTTCTAAAAGTGTTTTGCTAACGAAGTAGTTAGAGTATTAGTTAACCATTCATTTTATAAAAGTTATAATATTACTTTTATAAAAAATAAAAAAATATTGTTAAAATATTAATTATTTTATTTTATTTTTTCATAAATTTTTTTTAAATAAATTATTAATCAATATTCTTAAGATATTTTTTAGTATTTTCTTAACTAAAATATGTGTGGTTAATGGGCTACTTTAAATGTGTCCAAATTGTCTAAGTCTTACTTTTAGGTCTTCGACTTTTTGTCTTTGAACCGTTCAACTTATTAAATGTGTCCAAGTTTCAACCATTCCTTGTTTTTTTTTTTTTTTCATCTTGCCCAATGTGATGTGACAAATATCTTAACTCTTAAAGTAGTTTTAATAAATATTTACAAAATTTTTTAAAGCTACTTTAAATGTGTCCAAATTGTCCAAGTCTGTCTTTTAGGTCTTCGACTTTTTGTCTTTGAACCGTTCACCTTATTATATGTGTCCAAGTTTCAGCCATTCTTTTTTTTTTTTTTTTTTTTGCATTTTGCCCAACGTGATGTGACAAATATCTTAACTCTTAAAGTAGTTTCAATAAATATTTACAAAATTTTTTAAAGAAAAAAATGGAATACCGCCATTTATTTCATAACTCTTTTACTGTAATTGTGATGCAATAAAGAGTAATTAATAAAAAAATAATGAGTTTATATATAAATGGTAGGCATTCAATTTCACAATTGTGCCAAAAAAAATATATAAAATTGTATGATTCTAAAATTATTTTCATTTAAAAGCAATAGATATAATTGAGTATATAATTATTTTAATTTAAAACTATTAAATAATTTAAAATTTTTATTTTACTTAATATAATATAAGTGTCCTTATAATTTGAATGTTATTATTGCTATCACAAGTTTAACTAATCAACATATATATAAATAAATACTATATTTACCTTTGCTTAGTATTTGATATTTCTTATTTGTTTTGTGAAAATTATGATATAAAAAAATTAATTTGGAAGATAGATTTTTATATTTAATTTAATTATTTTAGTTATTTCTTATATTTATATTAATTTAATATATTTTTTATTTTATTTTATTATTAAATTAATTATGACGTCATCACGGTTTGACTTCAGTTCGACCTCGATCCAACCTCAAAAACTTTAAACTTCTCTCTTTTACGATTTTGAACAGTCTGAATTTCAAAACCATGCTCATTATCTAGCTGGAGCAAGGACGGAGCCAGGCTTTGACTTGGGGGGCAACGCGCCTCCTCCTCCCCCAAGAATTTGGAATAAAAAATAGTATATATAAAAATATATATAGGTAATAATTTAGCATTCTTTTCAACAAAATTACACTTAGGCTCTCTTAAAAATAGCAAGCTCCAAAAAAAATAAGCCCAATAACAAAATCACCAATAGCAAAGTTACAAAAATAATTAAGCTCAATCTACCAATTTTACCAAAATAAATATTAAAAAAAAAAAGCCCAACCCTTTAAAATTTTTGAAACAAAACTAATCTACAAATTTAAAGTTTTGATCCTTCCATCAAATTCCCAACGGAAAAAATAAAATAAAAATCCCTTACTCAGAGAGAGTGAGAGACACTGAACTGAAAAGAAAGGCAAAGAGGTAGAGTCGTTACAACACAACACAATAGCAAACTGAGCATACATACACATGCATAATTGATGTTTTGAAGGACACTTGAGAGAGAGAGAGAGAGAGAGAGAGAGAGGGTTTACAGTGGATGAAATAAAGAAAAATGAAGAAGATGAAACAAAGAAAGAGCAACAAGCTGAAGAAGGAGAGGGGATAAATAAAAATGATTAATTGTGTGGATGTGGAAAAGGTAGAGAAAAAAAAGAAAATAAAAAGAGATGTCTAGAAGACAAGGAATGGGTGGAGGAGAATAAATCAGATGAAAACATAAACAAAAAGCCTAGCTTGTCGGTGGGTCAGTGGTGGGAAACGGAAAACTAAAGTAAAGATAATATAATTCTAGTTCAAATATAATATATTTTTATATTTCTATATATTAGGTTAATATATTGATATTATATAATATGCAATAAATATATGTATATATATATATATATATATATATTAAAGTAATGGTAATTCCAAAATGGCATATGGGTATTAACTGGTATAGAAATATTTTATTTCTTTAGCCAAATTGACTGCCTTGATTTATTAATACTAATTGGAGTTTCGTAATATTCAATAAAAAAAAAAAAGGATTTTCATAAAAAAAAAAATTTATACTTCAACCCCCCTTAATTCGAAATCCTGGTTCCATCCCTAAGCTGGAAAGGGGTCCATGCAACTTGCAAACGAAATGCCCATTTTAATTTGCATAAAATACATTTTAATCCCAGAATTACAATTTCACTTCTGGGGTCCAGATACAGTAGCAGAAAATACCCTTTTTCAAGCTTTTTCAAGGGGGAAAAAAAAAAGAGAGAGATGCAATTTTCACTTCCTATTCTAACAAATTATAAATAGCTATGAATCACGGGTGCAGATTCAGGTTCGGGTATGGGTGCAAGACTAGGCAATTTTTGAAAAAGTAGGGTACGAGTGTAGCGAGATACGTTTTTAAAAAAAAAATTTATTTATATTTTCTATATATTACTAAGCATACTTTTTCATATAATTGTAAACATATACCAATTTAAGAGCAATAGTAGATACTAATTAAAACATGACGTTCATAAATTAAAATACAACCCACAAGTTTGAAACTAAAACATTCCACGATGTTTGGGAATTAGAATTATGTTTGAAACTAAAACAAAATAACAGATAAGTGTTCAAGACAATCAAATACAACCATCATCCTCATTTTCAATATCAATAGCTTCACTTTTGTTAGAACATGTGTGATTTGATATTAAGAACATATGTCAACATTTTATGTAATTGGCTAATCTTTTGACAAAACGCACTTTACTTATAATTGAGTAGATCTAGGATGTGTTTAATACTTTAAGAAATAAGGTTTCAAGTTCAAGTGTTAAAGTCATGCAAGTCTATCTAAGAATCAAGTGAGAAAGTGCAGGATTTTAAAGCTCGACAGCTAGTATCTATCGAGGTTTAAAAAGCTATGAAGCCTGTTGTGAAATTTTAAAGTACTCACAAGTGTACAAATCGTACCGAAGTATAATTTGACAAGAACGAGGTCGAACCCACAAGGACTTAAATGAACGTAGGAAAATTAATTAAACCTTAACCAAATTAATCCTAATCTAGTTTAATAAAAATTGTTTGTTTTGAAATTAAATAAACTAAGCAAATAATTAAACTAAGAAAAAGATATAAAGTAATAAAAAGATATAAACAATCTAGAGAAAGGAATAAAGGTTTTGGAATCTACCTTGTAAGTCACATCAGCATATATTTATGATCATTAATTTTTCCCAACTCACTACATGATAATCTAGAAATCAATCTTGCTATCATGGAAAATATTCTCATTAAATCCTTATTTTAAAAATCAAAGGCATGTTCTTCTTTGCTTCTTAAGTATAAAATCAGATCATCAATTGTATCCGCAGCCAAAAAAATCACAAGATATATCCAATTCTTAAAATCAAATCATAAATTATATCCATTGACAAACAAATCACAAGCGATATCCAATTTTATAATAAAAAATTAATAAATCAAGCATTCATTAATTAAAACAAATCATAAATCATGAGAAAAACATGATTGAACTCATATCTAGAATCTCATCTTAGTCAATTGATATGAAGCAGGAACAATTTAAATAAGGCGTAAATACACTTTTGGTCCCTACATTTTGGGTCATTTTTCGATTTGATTCCTAAACTGATTTTGCTCTTAGGTCAGTCCTTGACTTTTTAAAATCGTTTTTAAAATAGTCCCTACCGTCAACCCAGTTACGGAAAAAGCTGAGGTGGCAAATGGCGTGTCCTACTTGATGACCTGGCGCTGATGTGGATATTAAAATATTGTTAAAAAAAATTATTTAGCATTTTTGAAATGCCATGTCAAATTTAAATTAATAAAAAATTAAAACAAAAATCCAGGTCATAAATTTAAAATAAATAAATAAATAAAAATTAATTTAATTAAATTAAGAAAAAAAAAGCTTTTTTCGGTTTAAAAAATTGAGTTCCTATCACAAAAAATCCCACGAACCCCAACCTAGATCAAAATTGAGTTTCTATCTCTCTGATTTCTTTTTCATCTGCTCCAAACCCAGACCACCCATGGCCAGAGATCCATCCCAAAATCAAAACAACCATCCCAAAATCCCTACCCTAACCCAACTGAGAGAGAAAAAGGGAAGAGGAGATTGAGAATGTGAGAGAGAGGGAGATACAGATCGAGAGAGAGAACCAACGAGTAGATGCCGGAGAGGGTTTGGGTGGTGGATCAGTTTGGAGCTGCCGAGATTTTGGCTTTTGTAGAGAATTCGAATCCTGGAGAAACCGAGTTTTTGGGTTTTTTGGAGTTTTTGAAATTCTTGGTTTCTTGAAGCAGTCGAGCTTTTGGGTTTGGAGCCACTGAGTTTTTGGGTTTCTTGGAGAATCCAAAAATAGCTCTCTCAATGGAGCCAATGGAGTCAGTTAGGGTGGTGAGCTAATTTGGCTGGTGGGTGTGCTGTGTTCACCAAGACGATAGGTGTGCTATGTTGTTGCGGCCTAGATCGGCGGTGGTGCTGTGTTGTCTTGGCCCAAATCGGTGGTGGTTTTTTGTTGTTGTGAAGCCTAGATCAGTGGTTCTCACACCTCTCTCTACCTCACCCTCACTCTTTTCCTCTCTCTAAGGTTGATTTGGAAGTTTTTAGCTTAGGATTTTTGTGGATTTGATGTTAAGGCATTGTTGGTTGCTGGGAAATTTTGGAAGATTTAGGAAGATTTGATTCGATGGTGGTGCTTTGCTAGTTGCTTGGGTTTATGGATTTGATTTCTGGAGATATGGGTTTGGGGTTTGGTTGAGATCTGGGTTTAGGGTTTGGTTCTTTGCTCTGGAGATTGATTATAGGGAAGAGCAGAACATGAACAAGAACATGTTTAGAAAAAAAAAAATAATGAAAGGAATTAAAATTAAAAAAAAAAAAAAAAGACAAGAAAGACATTCAATTAATTTTTTTTTTTTTGATGTATTTAGTTATAAAGAAAGCACAAGAAAGATACAGAAAATGATAAGAAAATAAATATTAATTTGCTAAGAATATGAATCATACTATAAGGAAGAACACAATAAACATGAATATGTTCTTCTAAAAAAAAATTTTAGATTAATTTTTTTTGTTTGGAATAGGAACTCATTTTTTTTAAACTGAAAAAGCTTTTTTTTTTTCTTAATTTAATTAAATTAATTGTTTTTTTAATTTCTGACTTGGATTTTTTGTTTTAATTTTTTATTAATTTAAATCTGGCGTGGCATTTCAAAAATGCTAAATAAGTTTTTTTAATAATATTTTAATATCCACGTCAGCGCCATGTCAGCAAGTAGGACACGCCGTTTGCCACCTCAACTTTTTCCATAACTGGGTTGACAATAGGGACTATTTTAAAAACGATTTTAAAAAGTCAGGGACTGACCTAGAAGCAAAATCAGTTTAGGGACCAAATCGAGAAATGGCCCAAAATGTAAGGACCAAAAGTGTACTTACGCCTTTAAATAATTAAAGAACAACTATTGTGGGAAAAATAAAATCACATAAATATTACTGATAATCCTTAACAAGGTTTCACCCTCAACCCTAATTATAAATTTAGCTACTCATTACTCATGGTGGTTGAAGAAAACATAAAAATAAAATACTAAACATTTAGCTATACAAATAAAATAAAGAAAGAAATAGTCACAGTGCTGTCATGGAGAAAAGCTACAGAGAAGCCACATGCGACACTGCCTCTTGCTCCAATTTTTTGTTTTCATCTCAACCTTAGCACTAGCCTCCCTGAATTTTGCCCTAAAGAGCCTTTAAATAGGTTAATGAATCCTATTACAAGTTGAATTCCCGTTTGGAGAAAATCCTAGATTTTTAGACTTCACTTAACAGACGATTTTGGCCCATTTAATGTTAGAATTCTGACATTTGGTAAACTACAAAGTTGTAGCCCTTTAAGTTAACTTTTCAGCCCAACTTGAATCATCTCGATTGGACATCTGAGCCAAACGTTATGCCAAATATACTAACTGATGTGCAGGCTGGAATCCTAATCCGAATTGGACTTGGATTTGGTGCAAATTTCCTTTCATTCCTTACTCCAATTGGACTTAAATTTAATTGGGTTGGCCTTTTTTAACTTCATCTTGGCCCTTGTAAAAGTGAAGTACATTAGCTTTCTTCTTTACACAAATCCACTTATTTAATTTCATTCTTCTACAAAAGACAAATTCACGCAATAAGATTCAATTAAGCATAAAATTGATTATTCAACATTATTCCAAAATCAAATATAAAATGCATGAATTATCTCAAAATAAGTATGATAATGCTTTCTAAAATGATATAAATATGCAAAATTAAGCTATTATCAATGCACATCAATTACCCCCAAACCTACATTTTGTTAGTCCTCGAGCAAAACAAATAAAGAGTAAAAAAAAACAAAGAAAAAGGAAATCCTAACTAATCCATTTTCGCTGGAATTTTCGATTGCATTTAGCGTATGCAACAAGCCTTTAAACCCCTGAACGGGTTGGACCAGTACAAGGACGCTTGCCGTACCCTGAACGGGGAGGTGAGAGAGCTGAAAGAAAAACTCGAGGAGGGGACCCGTCAGCTAGAGAAGGAGAGGGAGGCGAAGGCGACTGCGGAAAAGGAGTTGACTTCCCTCTTGTGCCAGGTGGAGACGGCAAAGGCTGACGCCGTCGCTAAGTTCAAGACATCCCAGACATTCATTGATGCCTGCACCGAGTACTATGGTGACGGGTTTGAGGACTGCCTTAAGCAGGTGAAGCCCCTCTTCCCTCACCTTGACTTGTCGAAGGTGTCCATGGATGATCTGGTGCCGTCAACGCCCATGGTCGACACCGTCTTCATGGAGGATGACGACCTCAGTGAGTCTGGGATGCCTGGCAATGACGACGGTGTTGTCCTTGCCCAACCTGCCCTAGACAAGTCTGCTGCTCCAAAGATTCCGTCATCCGACCCTCCCTGTTCTAAAGGCTTCCCTGCCGGTGAGGCCCAAGGTCCCACAGGTGACGAGATTGCGCCAGACGCCCCAGCCCTTTGAGTTTTCAATTCTTTTTGTAAAACTTATTTTTCCTTTTTGTACATGATGCCCTGTTGTTTTGAGGGCTTTTTGTAAGACACATTGTTCTTGAAATATAATACTTTATGTCCGTCACTTGTAGTTTACTGCTTCTTTTTACTTTGAGCCTTGTAGATGATTTCTCTGCTTTTTATCACTTCATGGTAATCCATCTTTTGGGCTTTTGATGCTTTTTATAACGAAGTCATATTCTCCTTACTAGGTCGTCAACTTTGGATCATACCTTGGTGAGTTTTAAAGTGAACTTTAGGGCGTGGCCGTCAATTTTTATGTCTAACGGGCTCGTGCCTTTTTATCCAATTAGGATAAAACCGTCAGCTAGTAAGCTATCAATTTGTATGCTTTTAGGATAGTGCAGTTGGCTTTGAGCCGTCAGTTTTTTTTTTAATGCTTAACTAGCTCTTACACTTCATATCCCTTTAGGATAGAATTATTGGCTTTTCGAACTGTCATCTTCTAAACCGTCAGCTTATATGCTTGACCGGTTTTTACGCTTATCTTTGGGGTAGGATTATTGGCTTTTAAGCCGTCAACTTCTATGCCTGACGCTTTTATGCCTTATCCTTTAGGATCGTGTCGCTGGCTTTTAAGCCGTCAGTTTTTATTTGACGCTTTTACGCCTTGTTTCTTTTTAGGATAGAATTATTGACTTTTAAGCCGTCAGCTTTTATGCTTGACGCTTTTATGCCTTGTATCCTTTTAGGATAGGATTATTGGCTTTTAAGTCGTCAGCTTTTATACTTGACGCTTTTATGCCTTGTATCCTTTTAGGATAATGTCGCTTTGGGTCGTCAGCTTGTTGTGCCATCGGCTTTCATACTTAGGCTTTTTCACATTCAGTACTCAGCAAAGTACAAGAGAGAGTTTGAATGAACTTCTGAATCTTGCATAATTTTTAAGAAGGGGGAAACATGCCCTTAAGGTTCCTAAAATTCATTAAAATAGATTACAAGTATGGGGTTGCCATTCTATCTTACTGGTAATACTTTCGTAGGTGCTCAGCGTTCCACGGATGATGCAGCTTTTGTCCTTCCAAAGTTTCCAAATGGTAAGTGCCCTTTCCTTGCCATGTCGTGACCCGATAAAGTCGTTCCCAGTTGGGGCCGAGCTTTCCTTGCGTGGGATCTCTGGTGGCGCCCATGATTTTCCTTAAAACAAGGTCTCCGACATGGAAGTCCCTGCGTTTGACTCGAGAGTTGTAGTGTTTAGCCATGCGATCTTGGTACCGTGTGAGCCTTTGTTCTACTGCCGCTCTTGTTTTGTCGATCAGGTTGAGCTGTAGACGCATGGCATCGTCGTTCCTGCCTTCATCATAGGTGTTCACCCTGTGGCTTGTGAGTCCTACTTCGGCCGGGATGACGGCTTCACTTCCATAAGTTAGCCAAAATGGTGTTTCTTCGGTAGGGGTCCTCGTCGTTGTCCTGTATGCCCATAATACGCTTGGCAGTTCTTCAGGCCATATCCCCTTTGCCCCCTCGAGCCGAGTCTTGATAATCTTAAGCAAGGATCAGTTCGTTACTTCTACTTGACCGTTGGCCTGGGGGTGGGCGGGGGAGAAGTAGTGATTCTTTATTCCCAGCTGTGAGCAGAATTCTCGGAAGGGGCCATTGTCGAATTGTTTCCCGTTGTCCGAGACTAGGACTCTAGGAATTCTGAATCTGCATATGATGGACCTCCAGACGAAGTTTCGTATGTTCTTCTCGGTGATGGTGGCCAGAGCTTCAGCTTCTACCCATTTTGTGAAGTAGTCTATGCCTACCACCAGGAACTTTAGCTGCCGCGTAGCCGTTGGGAATGGCCCTATAATGTCTAGTCCCCATTGAGCGAATGGCCACGGGGCTGTCATGGGGGTCAGCTCTTCGGATGGTCGCCTAATGATGTTGCTGAACCTTTGGCACTTGTCACAGGCTTTGACATAAGCTTGTATGTCTCTTTGTATTGTGGGCCAGTAGTACCCTGCTCGAATCAGCTTGTGCGCCAATGACCGCGATCCCGAGTGGTTTCCGCAAACTCCCTCATGGACTTCCCTCATGACATAGTCCGCTTCCTCGGGGCCCAAGCACCTCAAGTATGGGCAAGAGAAACCCCTTTTGTACAGGACGTCCTTTATCAACACGAACCTCGTGGCCCGGACCTTCAGCTTTCTGGCGGCTTCTTTTTTGTCCGGCAAGACGCCATCTTTCAAATAGGAGACGAGCGGCGTGGTCCAATTACCGTCGGAGCCTATTTCCTGCACGCTGACAAAGTCTATTAGTGGCAACACCTGCACAAAAGAGAGCACATTGTTAGGGGCAGTCATGTGTTCTGAAGAAGCGGCTTTGGCAAGGCGGTCGACTTGCTCGTTTTCTTCTTTAGGTATCTGGATTATTTCTGCCTTCAGCTCATCCACTCTTCTCTTCCTTTGATTGAGATACCTTCTCATTTTGTCGCCTCTACATTCTTAGTCTCCACTTATTTGGTTGACAACGACCTGGGAGTCGCAGTAGACTACTACTTTTGCGGCCCCCGCTGCTTTAGCGAGGTCGATCCCAGTGATCAATGCTTCGTACTCCGCCTCATTATTGGTGGTGGGGAAGTCCAGGCGAATCATGCATTCGATCTGATCCCCCTCGGGGGAACAAAGTACGACACCTACCCCCCCCGGCCTGCCTAGTTGACAATCCGTCCAAATGTATGGTCTATGAAGGGTGCTTGTTTGCCCCTTGGTCTTCCCCACTGGTGAACTCGGCGATAAAGTCAGTGACAGCCTGCCCCTTGATGGCGGTGCGCGGGCAGTACCGGATGTCGAACTCAGTAAACTCGATCGCCTATAAAGCTAGGCAACCAGCTGCTTCGGGGTTGTGCATCGCCCGTCACAAGGGCTTGTCGGTTAAGACAACTATTGTATGAGCTTGGAAGTACAGTTTAAGCTTGCGAGCCGCAGTAATCAAGGCGAAGGCGAGTTTTTCCATGGGCGGGTACCTTTCTTCTGCTCCGCGGAACGCCTGGCTGGCGTAATACACAAGCTTCTGGACCTTGTCTTCCTCTCTGATTAAGGCCGCGCTGACTGCTGCCGGGGAGACGACCAGGTATAGAAAAAGTGTCTCCCTCGGTTGCGTGGGACTGAGCAACGGAGGTGAAGAGAGATATGCCTTCAATTCTTCGAACGCTTTTTGGCACTCGTCCGTCCACTCAAAGGTTCTCTTCAGTGTGCGAAAGAAGGGTAGGCATTTTTCTGTCGCCCTTGACACGAACCTGTTCAAGGCGGTCATCTTCCCATTTAAACTTTGCACTTCTTTCACATTTTTCAGGGGTGCCATCTCCATTATGGCTCGGATCTTGTCTGGGTTGGCCTCGATGCCTCTTTGGAACACCATAAAGCCTAGAAATTTTCCCGCCGTCATCCCGAACGCGCACTTCGTCGGGTTGAGCTTCATGTTGTAGGAGCGGAGGGTGCCGAATGTTTCTTCTGGGTCTTTCAAATGGTCCTCCTTCAGTCGGCTCTTTACCAGCATGTCGTCAACATATACTTGAATATTCCTTCCTATTTGATTGGCGAATATTTTGTTCATGAGTCTCTAATATGTGGCGCCCGCATTCTTCAGTCCGAATAGCATCACCTTGTAACAGAAAAGACCCTGGCTGGTGACAAATAAGGTCTTCTCTTGATCAGCCATGTTCATCTGGATCTGATTGTACCCTGAAAAGGCATTCATGAAGCTCAGCAGCTGGTGTCGGGCCGTAGAGTCCACCAGCATGTCGACTCGTAGGAAGGGTAGCTATCTTTGGGGCACGCCTTGTTCAGGTCTGTGAAGTCAACACACATGCGCCACTTCCCGCTAGCTTTCTTGACCATCACCACATTGGCTAGCCAGCTGGGATAGTGCACTTCTCGGATGAAACCCGCTTCCCATAGCTTGCCGACTTCTTCTGCTACCGCTTGGTCTCGCTCCGGGGCAAACACCCGCTTCTTCTGATGGACGGGCCGGAAGGTGGGCTATACGTTCAGCCTATGCACCATGGCTGAAGGGTCGATTCCCGACATGTCTTCGTGAATCCAGGCGAACATATCTTGGTTTTCCCGGAGGAAAGCCATGAGCGCTTGGCAAGCCGCAGGGCTGGTCAGAGCGCTGATTCTAGTGGTCCTCTCTGGCCTGGACTCATCAAGGGCTATTTCTTCGAGCTCCTCTACGGGTTCTGCCCCTACTCGCTGCTCTATGTTCATCGCTTGTAAGTGGCTGTCCATTTCTACCATTGCAACGTAGCATTCTCGTGCGGCCACCTGGTCTCCCCGTAACTCCCCTACACCGTTCTTGGTGGGGAATTTGACCATCAGGTGGTAGGTTGAGGTCACGGCCTTTCACGCATTGAAGGTGGGTTGCCCTATGATGGCGTTGTAGGCAGATGAGCAATTGACGACGAGGAAGGTGACATCCTTGGTGACTTGCCGGGGATATTCTCCAATTATGACCGGTAAGGTGACGGCGCCAAGGGGGTATACTCTCGCCCCTCCGAATCCGATGAGCAGAGTGCTAGTAGGCACCAAACGTTCCTTGTCGATCCGCATCTGTTGGAACGCTGGGTAGTAAAGGATGTCTGTGGAGCTTCCATTGTCGATCAAAACCCGGTACGTGTTATAGTCCCCTAGCCGGATGTTGACAACGAGAGCGTCGTCGTGCGAATGATGAAGACGTTGGGCATCTTCTTTTGTGAACTCAATAGCGGGGTTGTTGACTCGTGGTTTCTTCTGGACCACGCTTGCATTTTGGACATTCTGAACTGCCTGAAGGTAGGATTTTCGAGCTTTCTTTGTTGAGCCGACGGCTGCCGCACTTCTAACGATCATTCTTATGTCCCCTATGGGCGGCCTAGGCGGCCTGGGGCGTTCATTGTCCCAGCGGGGGACTTGTTCCTATCGTGGTGCCTCTGTTCATTCTCGGCTGACGAACCTTTGCAGCTTCCCTTGCCTAATCAGGGCTTCAATCTGCTGCTTCAAATCGTAACAGTCGGCGGTGTCGTGGTCGTGGTCTTGGTGGAAGCGGCAGTACTTGTCCTTGGGTCGTCTATTGGGGTCCCCCTTCAGTTTTTCTGAAAATGTCAGGGACCCCTCGTCCTTGATCTGCATCAGGACTTGGTTGACTGGAGTTGTCAACGGGGTGAAACTTGTGAACTTCCCGGTAGGGGGTTTGGGGCATCTATTGTCTCGGCTTTCTCCTGTCCGAGCTGTCTTTCGTCCCCTGTCTTGCCGCACATCCTCCTGCCTTTCCCTTTTCTTGGGGGGCTTCTCTTCCCGGGCCAGTAGTGCGTCTTCCGCATTCATGTATTTAGTTGCTTTGTAAAACACATCTGACATGGTTTTCAGGTCATTTTTGTATAGAGAGAACAAGAATTTACCCTTCCACAGCCCGTTCGTGAATGCAGCGATCTGTATCTTATCGTCCGCCCCTTCGACCTAAAGTGCTTCCTTGTTGAAACTAGCCATGTAGGCCTTCAGCGTCTCATCTTCCCACTGCTTAATGTTCATCAGGCATGTGGTGGATTTTTTGTGTCGATGTCCTCCAATGAAGTGAGAAGCGAACTGAGCGCTCAGCTCTTTGAAGGTGCCTATAAAGTCGAGCGTCAGTCTGCCGAACCAAGTCCTCGCGGCACCCCTCAACGTCGCCGGGAAAGCCCGGCACATAATTTCGTCCGAGGCACCTTGTAGGTGCATCAAGGTCTTGAAGCATTCTATATGGTCCAGTGGGTCTTTGGATCCGTCATAGTTTTCCACTTGGTGTTGGGAAATCATCATGTTTGTATTGCATACAAAACATACGCAGCGGAAAATAAACGGATCTACTTCATTCGCAATTGATAACATGCACTATGTAGATTTCAGAATATAAGAACAAGAGAGTGTACCTTGATGCGGTGAACTTCAAAACCGAATGAAGAAGTACTCGGGAATACTTTCAATCTTCACTCCAATTCCACTCGATGCCCAAGATGAGTGGTCTCTCAATCAGTTCTATGTTTCTAGAGAGAATATCTTATAATTATTAAACATACAAAACCATTTTATTCTCTATAAAAATCTGTATGTTTCTCTCCACATAACTGATTATCTAATTGGGCTAGCCTTTTGGGCCTTCCCAATTGGGCTTTAGTGTGTGGCTTGGAGTGGGACCAAAAGGGAACAAATAAGACACTAGCTCCAATGGGCCTTGGGCTTTTCTGTCAACTCTTGACAAGTCCAAAGTTACCATTAATTATATTTAATACCACTATATAAATATAATTGCACTTTAGGCCTCATTAATAAATTATATCCCAAGACTTTATTATACATGCAACCCCTTCATAAAATATTCGTAGTAACACAAAGTCATAAATATAGACTGCCACTTTGTGAATTACTACATCTTAATCCTTGAGTACCCGGCTTAATCCTTATGAGTTATTCACCATATATTTATGAAATCCAATTTCATAAATATATACTTTAGTCTTACTAAAGTGGTTAGGCCTAACTCTCTGAATAACTGTACCCATTAAACATATCTCAAGGGAATATTTTATATCTCCGTTAAGAGACTATGAATTCCATCTTGAGAATATATGTTCCATCAACACTAAATGTGGCTGCCCAACATACTGAGATTTTGACCGTTACTTTAGATCTCACTCCTGATATATCAAAGCAACCTACATTTCATGATCAGGTCCATTATTCTCTCAAGATTAAGAGTTCATGTGAATACAAGTCGTGAGATTTATTATTCAATTGACAGTCGTTAGGAGAATAATAAATCTCACAGCGGTCCTGTTCAATATGTCTTAACTCGTAAAACATATCAACATATTAACTAGAAGTCACCACTTCCATGATCAAGACAAATCATCGTAGTTAATATGTTATAGTCTTCGCAGAAATGCCCAATTTCATCACCGACTACGAACCAAAATTCTGAGTTTACAAAGAGGTCGTCAAGGTCGTTGGATACTCGTCCCTTGAGGGTGTTCATCATGAGATCCATGCGCTCCCTCATTAGCTGCATTTCAGCGGCCACGTGTAGCGGGGCGTAGCCAGTCGCCGACGGGTGGTTCGTCTCCTGTCCTTCGGGTTGTCCTAAGGCATTACTTCCCTTGGGGCCTCCACGATTCCTCTCCTCGGCACTGTCTGCCTCATGATTTTCTCCTTGATTGTCGATCATCGCGTCTCTCTACCACAGCCGTTCTTCCAAGTCGTTGTTATGTTTTGTAAGGCGCTCTACCGCGGCCACCAGAGTTTGGACTTGTCTCTCGAGAACCGTGGTGCGCTATTCGTTGCCTTGATCGTTCATGGTGGTTGCTCTTGAAAGCGTTAGTACCATGCAACTCTTTGTTCAAAAAGCACGGAGCACAGTTTACGTGCGTTCCCACAGACGGCGCCAACTGATGATGTCACGAATCAACTCAGTAAGCTGCAGGGCCTTCGCGCGCTCCAAATGAACCTGCACAGGGGAAAAGAACCTCAAAGGGGAGCACCGGCATGGTACCGGCCAACGATCCTCCGATGGTTAAGTTAGTATTGCTCACAACTCTAAAGTGCCAAAGTAGGGTAGAATCATACGTACCTCGATTCGCAAGGGCTCGAGGTATTTATAGTAGTGTAGGGCCTAAGTCGAGGCGTACATAGGAAGATATCCCTTTACCGGAATTGCCCCGAGATAGCGTGGAGCACAAGATACTTCTTGGTCAACAAGCGTGTTGGGCAAGACATCCCTTTGGAGAGCAATCGTGCTAGGCAAGATACCTACTCAATCAGGAGCGTATGCGACAAGACTTCTTTCCTTGTGGAAGCGTATATGACAAAACACATGTTGATGCCTTCACCTTCACGCCGTCACCTACCTGTCCGTCGGCTCCCGTAGGCTACACCGCAGGGACACACTGGAGGCATCGGTTGGCTACACCGCAGGGACACACTGGAGGCATCGGTTTAGGCTGACGGGAGCGGAGGACCATCAGCCTTTTGCGCACCGTCGGCCTGATGGGGGCTGACGGCATCATCCGGACAACTCACCCCTATCAAAGTGAATGAAGTATATATGAAATGTAATATAAATAATTTGGACAATAAATGGTGTAAACATTTTTGTACGTAAAGTTGACTTCATATGTCATCAATCTTGAATCAGATCTTTAAATATATATATATATATATATATATATATGTATTTTTTTTTTTTTTTTTTTTGAAAAGCTAACTTCTGTGCAAACCAACAAACATAAACAATGCACGAAGGGGAGGAATTAATTAAGAATAATAAATGCATCTTAGCTTGTTTTTCCAAATTCTACTGATTTGATTTCTGCTTTGAAATATCCACCTCTCTTCTGATTTAGGTCTTGATTCGTCCTCCTCTCAGCTGATTTGAGTTAGTTTGAATCTCTTTTTCTTTTAAGAACAATAATATTCGTTTTTTCTGAATTTTGATTGATGATACACTTGCTGAATGGTGTTAGATTTTTATTATTTTCAATTATATATATATATATATATATATTTATTTATTTGTTAACAGATACTTAGATAGTAAAATATAATTTGGAATAAAATATAAATATTAAAATAAACAAATTTAAAAAAATTGTTATATATAACGTTATATTTCACATTTTATTCCTAGTAAATGACCTTTTACTCAAATGACACTTAAATTTATTCTCTTATAATCACCGCGCACTCTTGGTGTAGTGGTCAGTTCACAAGTATAAGTACTTTTGGAATGTGGGAGGCGAGGGCCAAAATTCAAGTTTCTAGGAAGAAGATTCATACATATATACATTTACATTAAGTTAAACTAAAAATTCTATTGCGTATCAAAAAAATTTTAATCTCTCATAAAAATGAGACAGGCTTGCAAGGTTAAGGAAGTTTAAACAAAATGTCATGGAAATTTATTACTAAATGACCTTCTCACCAGTCTTCTTCCTTACCCGATGGTAGGCAAGAAAAAATAAATTAACTTTTCCAAACTAAGTACACTATTACTCTCTAGAAACGTCAATTACAACACGCAAACTTTAAGATAACCACGTAGGAAAGCATTGTTGATGTCTAATTGATGTAGACGCCAGTGAAGGGAAACCCTTTTTAAACAAGAGGCAGGAAAAAAAATTAAATATAAAAAAAAGAGAAATGAAAGAAAATTAAAAAATTAAAAAATTAAAAAAAAAGTGAAAGGAAAAGAAAACAGGATGTGACCCATTTAACAAAATTGCAGGATTTCAACTGTTTTGTTTATTTTGTTTATTTTCTTGTGTGTGTGTGTGTGTGTGTATGTATTCCGGTGAGCAGAGCATGATTTGTGTAAGTTTTCACATTTTCTTATTTTTACTTGCTATTAATTGCAAGCTTCAATCTGTTTGGTTAAACATCTAAACCGGTAAAAAGGGGGAATTGGGATTAAAATCGGTTCTTTGATTGTTCCGATTTTTTAAACCATGTTTATAGATTCTATTTCTACACGCTTACGCTGCATCAGGGAAATAAAAATTAAAATCTATTATATTTGTTATATGATGATTACTCTCTACCATTAAATCAAAATATCAATAAGTTCCATCTTAGTATAGGTAGGATTTGAACCCAATTTACTTATTTTATAACAAAAGAATTTACTAGTTGAAATAATTGGAACCACCTCAAATATAAATTTTAAAGCTTGAAATAAAATGAATCTGTTTAGTCCTGAATTACTTGAGAAAGTTCATTTACTAAAAGCTTGAAATTCAGTACTCTCCAGGCTGGGCTGGAGAGTGATGAAACATTTAGTCCAGTTAATAAGCCTCCTACGGTAAGAATCATCTTGACCTTGGCAGCTCAATTTCATTGGCCTCTATATCAATTAGACATCAGCAATGCTTTCCTAACCGGTTATCTTAAAGTTTGTGTGCTGTAATTGATGTTTCTAGAGAGCATTAATGTACTTAGTTTGAAAAAGTTAATTTATTTTTCTTGCCTACCATTGGGTTAAGGAAGAGGGCTGGTGGGAAGGTCATTTAGTAATAAATTTCCATGATTTTTTGTTTTGCTGAACTTCCTTAACCCTGCAAACCTGTCTCAATTTTACAAGAGAATGAATTAAAGTGTTATTTGAGTGAAAGTTAATTTACTAAAAATGAAATGTGAAATATGAAGTTATATATTCTTCTTAACTTGAACAGAACAGCAATGTCTAAAAGTAACAACTTGCTGTAGCTTAGCAATCCAGGCTGTAATGCTTGTCTTTTGTTTTGTGTCTTGAATCTTGATGGTTGAATTTGTTCGCATTTACCAGTCGCACGTGTGGACTTGGAAACCCCTGTCTGTTAGTTCATTTATATTTATTCCGCAACTGATAAATATCTCACAAAATTAGAATTCAAAGTCGAAAAGGAGGCCAACTTCACATGACTATTCCTTTTTTACACCATGCCAAAATGCATTAAATAGTTAGCTAGCTTGTGCAACAAATAGCAACTATTCTTTTCTTTTTTTCTTATTTTGTGTTCTTATTAATTAGTTGCTTCCAATGCTAGCTTTGGATTCGCAACACCACATCCACAACACTATTTTAGTTTTGGCTGTTTGGAGAGGAGAGAGATTGATATATAGGCATATAGGTAGCTAGCTAAGCCCTTCCAATTCCACCACTCTTTCATGAGTTGTGCTAGTGCCACATAAAGTGACACAACCACACGGGCGAGTTGTGACACAAGTTGTGCCACTTTATGTGGCACCAGAATTATCTCTCTTTCATGGTTGCTTTTTCTCTCAACAAGTAATTAATTTGTCAGATTAGGAATTTACTGTTTTTTTTTTTTTTGTCTTTTCTTTTCTTTTACTCAAGTGTGCATGTGTATCATATATTAATAATCATTGGGGTTTTGGCTGGAAGGATTGGTCATTGTTGCATGCATGCACAAGCTTTATCTTCAATCTAAATGGGTAAAAATAAAATAAAAAGTAAAATGAGTAATTAAAATCTAAACTTTTTATAACTTTTGATGTATATGCTCCAGTGGATTCAACATGAACAGACCATTAAGTCAAAATACCAATAAGTTCCCTCTTAGTATAAGTAGGATTTAAACCCAATTTAATTATTTTATAACAAAAGAATTTACTAGTTAAAATAAGTGAAACCACCTCAAATATAAATTTTAAAGCTTAAAATAAAATGATTCGATCTCACGCTCCTATAATTTTTAACAAGTCAAATTTTGGGAGCACAAAAATGTTTGTGTTCATTTTGGCATTTTCATTCTCTTTCTTTTGGGCAAATTGAGATACGGTTCAAGGAACTATATTTGATCACGTGGGTGAGCATGCGACTTGGGCCTTCATCATGTACACAACTATTTTGCTAGTATTTCCATTCTTATTAATTGGAGGGCCCATGAGCAGCTTTTACCTTCCTCTCCCAAAAAAAACGAAAGAAAGGGCCCACGAGCCAACTGCCCATAACGAACATGCAAGAAAAAGAAATATAGGTTTTCTGATGAGTAAGAGAAAAGCTTGTTTGGAAAAAGATGTTCTCCATTTCATGGTACAAATTAAATGTTTTAAAAATCTGAATGTATAAAGCCTGCAACGTAATTTTAAATTATGTGGCACTCTATATATTGTGAGATCTAGAAAATAAAATCTAAGCAATGAAAATTATGAAATTGACAAAATGAACAAGATTTGAAATGGAGAGGAACAAGACAGCCCCACACCACGCACTGCTGCAAATGAACTAAGCTGTTTATGAACAGTTTGAGCTCGGCTCAAAAAAAAGTATTATCTATGTTTGTTTGTTTAGAAAACAAGTCCAACTCAAGTCTTAAGTTTACACTCAATTATTAAATAAACCAAGTTCAAACAAAATAATGTGTTTGTGAACAAATTCGTGTACATGTGAGCTCGATTTAACTCTATATAGTATTATATTTTTATATGTAGACTTGTCTAAAACTATCTTTATATAGACTAAAATTAGATTGTGTAAGTTTGTCAATAGATTCATATGGTATTAAATTATTATTTGTAGCTTATTAATGATATAAACAATATATTCATAGTTAAAATTCATAAAATTGTAAAGAGGTAAAACATTTTAGTCATATAAAAGGTCAATCAAGTAACTCGTGAACAAGCTCGAGCTTGCTCGACAAGAAAATGAGCCAAGCTTGAACATAAAAGCTTATCTGATAATAAACTTGAACTTTGCTTGTGTTTGAAAAAAAAAAATTGAATGAACAAGCTTCAACGAACATTTAATACTTGGCTCGGCTCAGCTCATTTACAACCCTACCACGCACCCTAAAAACATACAAAATTTTCATAAAATTCAACTGCTCGTTAATTATTTTGATTTTTTTTTTTTTTTTTTGAAAACGAAGGACATTTACAACATCAATTATCAAAATCATCCTAAACAAACAAAGAAATATATATTTTTGTTAATAAAAAAATTAGTTCTTTAGAATGGAGGCCTGATTGCATACGTGTTTCTAGACATATATATACAGTCAATTTGTCATGTTCTTGCCTCCTCATCCTGCCTGATATGCCAAGTTTAAAACAATCAAATAATCTAGAAAGGAACAAAATATACGTACATATATATATATATATATATATATATATATATAATAAAAAAGAAAAGAAAAAAGAAGTTAATACAAAGTTTGTAATAACTATTATAGCATTTTTTGGGGGGGGGGGGGGGGGGGGGCGGGCAGGGGGGTGGTGGAGAAGTGAATTTGCATGCTTGTCTGATTGCTTGTTTCGATCGATAGAGACAACTCTATGACAGAAGCAAGCATTGTTAATTTACAATCTCACCATACAATCAAATTTTTAGATCAGGAAAAAAAGGTCACTGTCCACCACTGAAACATTGTGTTTCCATGCCTGCTTGCTTCATAACTTGTTTTGATAGAGATGCATCAACAGCAAGGAATGGTCAATTATGTTTATGTGTCATCTTAAAATCTTAAATCATATGATATATAAGTACAATCCTTAAGAAAACTACCATTATTCTTAAATCTTAATCGAAGAAGACAAAAAGACCACACATGATGCAACATCTTCCAACAGACAAGTTGTCTCATTAAACTGGCGCCGATTCTCACTGCCCATAATCCCTTCAACTACTTAGCTTATCTTCTAAAATAAAATATTTCTGCACCTAAGTTTGTCACTTCATGAATACAATGAATATTCTCTTCTGTGCAAGCCTGCAAATCTTGGGTCTCAAAGGCAAAAGATAATCAGAAGATCTAATAATATATACAACTTTTTTTCAGTATTGTTGAAATGGTCGACCGTGAATGAAGGTAAAAATAGTAAACAACTTTAACAAATATGAAAAATATTATGAAAAAAAAAAAAGTTGAGTTTTGGACCACTACTGAAAATAATATATTCCCTATAGCAGCGAAGTACAAACGCAATATTTGTTGCTGTCCTACTTTATTATTTGCAGCGTCACCTATTTTATATTTTTTTTTTTTTTGATGAAGTCACCTATTTTATATTACTCCATAATGAATCAAAAGATTCATGAACTTTCATCAAAGAAAAGAAGATTAATGTACTAGCAATAGGAAATTAATGATTGAGTCCATTGGCTAATATACTATTTTATCAGGAATTTGTAACATCATGAATGCTGCAAGTTTCGATAATAGACAATTAACCAAACATATTGACGTGACCATGTGACAATTTTTATTTATTTTTGTGGGTTACTGGATTCTTGTTCATTTGTCAGCATGACCATATGAATGTTGGAATTTTACATATTAACTAACGACCTACCTTAGTATAGTTATAACTTTTTTATGCAATCCCAAAAGCTTGATGCTAAAACTCATTGGACAAGTTGTTACTAGCATGTTCCAATCTTTTTTTTAATGAATAAAAGTTCTAAACATTTTGATTCCCTTTTTCAATGATGTAAGGATAGACTTCTGGCTCAAATAATGCCGGAGACATAAATTTTTTAATAATTTTTTTTACAATTTGTTAAAGTGACAAATTTTGATTAGACTAACATTTTTTTTACATGAATATTGATTACAACAAACTATGTTAATACGTGTGAAAAATGTCATATGTGACTCGATTTATTTATTTCAACACCTTACACGCCCCTTAGTCTAAGCATGAAAGATAATATAAGGATAGAATATTTTGGATCGATATCTTCTAGAGTTTTAAGTGTAGTTTCACTCTTAAATTTTCAAAATTCTATTAATTTAAAAATGAGTGAATTAGGTATTTTCACCTCATCAAATGATGTATATAGATACCAAATTGATGATAGTAAGCTTTACATATATAATGATGGAGACACAAATTTTTTAATAATTTTTTTTTACAATTTGTTAAAGTGACAAATTTTGATTAGAATAACATTTTTTTTACATGAATATTGATTACAACAGACCATGTTAATATGTGTGAAAAATGTCATATGTGACTCGATTTATTTATTTCAACACCTTACATGCCCCTTAGTCTAAGCATGAAAGATAATATAAGGATAGAATATTTTGGATCGATATCTTCTAGAGTTTTAAGTGTAACTTCACTCTTAAATTTTCAAAATTCTATTAATTTAGAAATGAGTGAATTAGGTATTTTCACCTTATCAAATGATGTATATAGATACCAAATTGATGACGGTAAGCTTTATTTATATATATATATATATATATATATATATAAATGTTGATGATTTGATAATATCAAACTCACTTATTTTAAAATGAATAAATAGTTTTAGGTACTGCATGACTCATTTTTTGAGTTACTATAAAAAAAAAAATACTTCCAAAAAATCTTAAGCTGATCAATATGAATGGCCAGCTATATGTATTGTTAATCACAAAGTAATCTTGAGTCCTACAGTATCTTTTACTACTGTATTCATGCCAAGTTTTCCATAGGCTAATGAGCCTAGCCATGGCCTGCCAAAAACCAATATCTATTGGAAATATTTTAGTGAATAAAAAAATTTTCATAAAAAAATAATATCCCAAATAATTAGGAGGAACATAAAATTAAAAAGAGTTTAGAACAATCTCACAATACTATAGAATCACGCTACAAAAGCGTTGTTCTTAAAGGTTGATTTGTGCCACCCGGAGTAAAACTCGGTGTGACTGGTTCTCTTGGCCAAACAACCTCATAGGATTAGACTATAGCGTCAACCTTCATGATGGACGCATTTCCACTCACGAAGGTTCAAGAACAACCCTCTATTGCCTTTCCTTAGAACAAATATAAATTATAGAAAAATATGTAGGAAAGAAAGTAGTAGAGTTGTGTATATCGAAAATATTGAGTAGTAAAAAGACCCTTTTAGAAAATGTATTATGATGAGTATTATATAGGCTACTTATGAAGATAATAGTCTATAGTTATTGGTTACTAATAACCTTTAAAAACCAACGGTTACATTATCAATTATTTCCTAACGGCTATTTTTCTCATAACTGTCCAACGGCTATTTTAGTCATAAATTTCCAACGGCTAAAAAAAAAAAAAAAAAGTGTTTGGAGCACACACCCACACCAACAATATTTGCCGCTTGGAGTTGTTCAGATTAAATTGTTAAAAAAAGAAAAAGAAAAAAAGGAAATGTTAACTGATATCTTGTTAGTCAACTATTTTAAAAAAGTTTTTATGGGGAAAAAAAATTAAAGTTTAGATGGTTTTTTTTTTTTTTTTTTTTTACAAGATAGAAATTCTAATTTAACCTAATTTAAGTGTATATGTGTGTGAAACTCTCTCCTAAAAACTTAAACCCCGAACATTGTCTCTCACACCCAATAAGCACTTGTTCAGCGATATGTTTTAACAGTTTTTTTTTTTTTATTTCCTATAAAAATTGTATTAAAACTTTTCTAAAATAGTTTGTTAACAATTATTCTAAGGGCATTCCAACCCAAAAGATAATGCTAAGGAAATTTCTATTTTGCTCATATTTTTAACATTTTTTGATCTTGACTAACACCCCCGATCGACCAATTGGCATGAGGGCAATCACTATTGGAGAGAAATCTTTATCGTTCTTCATTGTGCCGTTGTGGTGGACCTTATTTATTGGTTAAAGGCTCATATTCTATTTTCATACCTTTGGTATGTCCATTTAAAATACTTTACCTCACTCTCAGCTTCTTCTTTTGATGATTCTCATCTCTTGGCAATAAGATTTTTCTTTTTTTTCCTTTTTGTTCATTGGATCTTTTTGTAATGTTGGAAAAGGAGTTTGGACTATAAGTGTACTCAGCTTTTTAAAGGTGCACACCCGTTTTTCAAATAGCATTGAAAATGTGGAAAAAAAAAAATTATCAAAAGCAAGTCGGCCATTATAGCGAATTTTTTAATGTCGTTACTTGCCATCGTTATTGGTATTGCTATTGCTAATGTCCTAATTGCCTTTTGCTTACTAGTTACTACCATAAAACAATTCAACAAAAAATTAGGCCTAAATAAATGAAGCACTAAAGAAAAGAAAATACTACTTATTTTGACTCTTAAAGAATATTGGTATTGCTATTGCTATTGTCCTAATTGCCTTTTGCTTACTAGTTACTACCATAAAACAATTCAACAAAAAATTAGGCCTAAATAAATGAAGCACTAAAGAAAAGAAAATACTACTTATTTTGACTCTTAAAGAAGATAATATATATATATATATATATATATGTGTGTGGGGGGGGGGGGGTGGGGTGGGGTGAAACAAATATTAACGTCCGAATACCTAATCATTCATCTCCACACTAAAAATGTAGTGACTAGTTGACATTTCATTTTTGAAAGGGCGGACAATATCTTTAGGTTTTTTATCATATAAATAATATGAGGTTCTACCATGCGGTGCTCTCTTTGAAAAAATAATTGAAATAATCTTTAAAGCCAAAAGATAAAAACAAAAAAAAATAAAGACTTTTAGTTTCTTTGATTCAATGCTTCAAGATTTTTCTTATTAAACAATAATAATTCTTTGTAAGACTCTTTGTTTTCTTTGATTTAATGTTTCGAGCTAATTAATACTCCTTCCACTTCTACGCCTTTATATATATATATATGTGTGTGCGTGTGTGTGTGTGTGTGTCCACAACCCTCTAGGACATCTCATCTCAAATACATCCCTACCAAGAATGATGTCATATATCTTCAATATTTCAATAACACCTGCCTAGCTCCAACTTCGTCGTCTCATTTAATCTTAACCCATATGAGTTGGCTATAATCAAGGAAGATGGCCTGCTTTTTTATCGAGTGACGACGACGACTTATTGTTTTGATGATGAGGTCAAATGTTGTGAGTTGTGTAAAAGAGCTAGATACGATTGGCTTCAGATATTTAGGTGTTTGGTGTGAGAAAGTTAAAGCTGTATTTTGTTTTAGAACTAAATAAAAATAAAAAGAAACATTCTAATTGATTTTTGATGAGATTAGTTTTTTTTTTATTATGTTTTAAAAATCATAATTTTTAGGTTTCTTTGTAGTTTTTTATTGTTTAGTGCAATATAGTAGCTTTCCCTTAACTAATCCTAAATTAACTCTAAGATTACAATACTTGCTCAACAAATAAGATAAGGAGTTCAACAAATAAGATAAGGATTATATTGTTTGCTCTGCAAACATATAGATAATGGTTATATTATCAGTACCTTTTGGCCCATAACATCTATAATTTGTATAGAATTCCAATTTTCTTTTTTGCACCCTGTACAATGCAAATGGAAGTGTCATTGTCATGGTTAAAGAGTATATCCAATATTATGAGCTTAATAATAAGTAACTAACTTTGAGCGTTCAAAGTCCAAAGAGAAGACTTACCTCTCCTATTGAGAAAGAGACTATGGTAATAAATTCAGCAAAAAGAAGAAGAAGAAGAGATTATAGATTTATAGGTAATAAACACAATCCACAGGTTTATAAAAAAAAACTATCCACAATAAAACGAAAGGCATAAAGTATCAATCAAATCATAATCAACCACTTGAAAACTTTCGCAGCCAAACCTGTCAATATATTCTCCATTTCTCAGTACGGAGATTTCTAAATCTATGTGCCTTTGAATCTTACGCAGTGGAATTCAAATTTGCTTTCCAGCTTTGTGAATTTTTGCGGTGGGCTTTGCTTGAGGGATAAGGTTGAAACATTGAAATTGACTAAATTCCGGTAAGGATTTAGGCCATGTAGCCAAACGTGAATTACACCTCACACAAAAAAAAACCACACCTATATGCCATCATACTTGGAACCAAATTGACCCACATCCTCATGTGGATCTGGTCATCCCTTTTCATTTATGTCCAGGTCCTACCTTAACTTAGAAATAACTCTATTTATTACCTGTTTAGGTATTTTCTGGCTCACTTGAACTCTTGAAGTCCCAGCAAAGACCCATTATTCCCATAAAAAAAAATAGAAAAAATAGAAAGCAAAGACCCATTATAATAAAAATTATGTTAGAATGTACTTTATATCCTTTAATCATTTCTTGACATTTACAACTTATTATTTTTGAACCATTTATTATTCATTTTTGAACCATTTATTATTATAACTATGTAAGTGTGCTGTTTTTTCTGGGAGGAGTTTGTGTGCAATGCATCAATATATTGGACATGTTAAAACTCGGACAATCTCAATGTGTTCAATGCATTACTACACTGGACACAAATTGTGTCCTTTTTTTCTTTGTTGTGGCTTGTCAAATTTATCCCATTAACCCATCTAAAAGATCTTTTTTTTTTTTGGTTAAAAATGATGTCATTTTTGGATAGATAAATGACAAGATTCTAATTAATGTAGACAGAATGAGCATATTAACATTGTTGTAATATTCGAGAGTATAAACTGTAAGTTTAATAGTCAATAGACCGATATAAAAATGACCATAAACTTGTGTAAATAGGACTTTATAGGAAAAATTAAAAATATAATAAAATTTATGGTTGTAATAGACTTTATGGTGTAATGATGGTCCTTAATATTATATTTGCGAATTAAGAGATAGTATTATTGTAGAAAGCATATAGTTGTAGGGTGAGAAGGAATTCCACTATAACTTGAAGATGTAATGGAAGTTTGTTGGTTTTAAATAGGGTGGGTTCACTCATTGTATTAGCTAGGCTACGTTAATTATTGAATCACATAGTGATTCAATAATTATTAAATAGGGTTCACTCATTGTAATAGCTAGGCTACGTTAATTATTGAATCACATAGTGAAAGTAAGCATGTTTAGTATAAACCCGACACGAAATCAGTTTCTTATGGAAGGATTAACGTTACATTTTTCCAGGAAATGCATGACCAATCCTTTTCTAAGACAAAATTATTAGCAAAAGAAAGTGGAGCCCTTACTTCTGTGCATGCTTTTTAAACATACTTGAAATTAGGTCAATTAGTTGGGGGAAACAAAGCACGTTCTACACGTTGCTAGGATGAGTAAGTGTGTGAGTGAGAGAACCGTCTATCAGTCTATGTAAGAAAATGAATTTCTATGATCATATGCATCAAAAATAACACTATAAACCACACAAAAAAAAAAAAAAAAAAAAAAAAAAAAAAAACAAGCGCCAAATTAATAAATAAAGCAAAAAACAATAAAGACACATATTTAATTGGTGACAAAGTGCGAGGGAAAATATCTATAAAGGAAAAACCTTTACAAGTGTCACACACCCCAAATAAAGCAATACACTATAAAAGGAGTTCACAATCTAGAACAAAATCTTTGTTGCCTAAAGGCTCTACAACTTTAATAGATGAACTCATTGTTGTGACCCACAATCGCTTTTGGAATGCTTGAACTTATCGTAGGAAGACCCCTTTACAAACAACACTAATGTGTTTATGATCAAAACCTCTAATAGACTCTAAATCACCTCCTCTAAGATTTGATATTGCTATGAATTCATTGGGATGCAATTTCAAGCTATTTGATTACAAGTATTTGATATACACCAATATATAAGTATATTGTAGTTTCCAACATAAATGTTTAGATTCAAATCTCTTTTCTCTAATTATCATTTTTTTTTTTTTAAGAAAAGGCAAGAGAAAGAGGTGAGACAAAGAAAAGAGAGAATAACCCGACTTATAATTATTAATCAAGTAAAATTGACCAATAACTGTGAGTTAATTAATAACAAGTCTCCTATCGCCAACATGTGCTAATGTGGAATATAAGATCCCATCGATGCCTCAAATATACCAATCCTAATTGAACTAAGCTTTGGATTTTCGAAAGAGCATATAGGCTTTGAATAAAAAAAAAAGAGCACTCAGACTTGCAAGACATCATTGAAGGGGGAAAAAATTCACAATCCTACAAATGATTGACCCTTCAAAAGTAAATATGCTTTTGGCACCAAAATTTAAAAAAAAAATGTTAAAAGGAAATATTTAAATTAAATTAGAGTTTTTCTAATAGTAAATTTCCCTATATAATGACAGAAAAGGAAAATATCACATTATTTGTATTTCTTTTCTCACACAATAACTTTGATATTTTTAATTTTATTTTTTTCAAATAAAGAAAGTGGAATAGGGAATCTGTGGTAGCTTAGCGACCATTTGGTTACCAAATTTTGGACCAAAAATCACCTTTGCAATTTCAAAATTTGATTTAATGCATTTGGTAAAAAAATTTACAAATTGTACTTTTTGGATCCTATTATCCCATACCATGGTGTTTTTTGTTTTTTTTTTTTTTTTACCAAGTGATGACTGATGAGCAATAACAAAGAAAAAGGTTTATTCAAAAAGTGAACCAAACTATCACTTTAAAAAAGATGAACCAACCTAGCAGACAGCAGTGGTAGGCCATAAGTAGTTTTCAGTCACACACATCACCTTTAAACCTATAAGTTTGATTGCCGCGAAAATTGTTTATCCTTTTTTGTTTGTATATTGTGGACTTGGTATATATTGATAATAATGGTTTTGTAATTGACTGTTTCTGCCGCTGTCTTCTTCTTCTTCTTCTTCTTCTCTCGGTTTTTTGTTTCTTTTTTTTTCCCTCACATTTTCTACATAAAAAGAGTAATAAAATAGTTATTTTAAAATAAATAAGTTAAAAAATCTATGTGAGTTTTAATTAATTCAATATATATTTTTTAATCTTGAATGTGAAATTTACAATTTAGAATTGAATCTTGCTTTCAATTAAAACAACTTATTGATTTCTTGATCACGGTAATTAAAAAAAATCATTAATAATTAAAGAACAGACAAAAGTAGATTCAAGTAGTATATAATATCTCAAAAGAAAAAAAAAAAACAAAAACCAAAAACCAAAAACCAAAAAGTCCTTAAAATCCCATTTAAAAGGAAAGCCTTCTAGAGGCATCGCACGTGCCAATCCCTATCAGTTTGACAAACTCTGGATTCCTTTCTCTCTCATGAGTGACTCATGACATATCAAAATATCTATACCAGCAGCCAGAAGGGAGTACATTTAATGTTGTAGGACAAGGACAAAAACAAAATAGCTTCTAGAAGGCCTCACACGTGCCAGACTAATCACACCCACACAGAGTCTAGTAGGAAAAGACCAATTTATTTTTGGCTTTTGCAAGTACAAATTAAAGTATTTTTCAGACAGGAAAACAGCCACAGCTTCTAGCCTTCTAGAATGCCTCACACTTGCCAAACCACTCACAGCCAACCACACCCACACACCAGTACTGTCTAGAAGGGAAAGACCCAATTTATTTTGGCTTTTTTGCAAGTACAAATTGCAAATATATTTCAGAGAGGAAAACAGCCACAGCTTCTAGAATGCCTCACACGTGCCAAACCAATCACAGCCACAAAGAGTGTCCAAAACACACAATCTTTAGTGCTTCACTCTAATATTTTCACAGCAAAACTTAGATATTAACTTAGATATTAAACCAGAAGATTGAGTAGTGTTGTTTATAATTTTTTAGAAAACGTATAGATAAAAAAGTATGTAAAAATGTGTGTAATATTATTTAAAAAATTGTGTTAATGGGCACCCTGCGGTGCCCATTAACAGTAATATTTTTGTATTTTTTTTATAAAAGTTTTTGTCTTTATTTATTTTTATGTTAAATTTTCAACTTTTTAAGTACTATATGATGTTTTTTTTACTTTTTTTGACAGTTTTTTTTTTTTTTTTGTCCTTTTCACCTTAACAAGCACCGAATGCTTGTTAACAAATTCTTTATTTAAAAACTGAAAATAAATGTTTAAAATGCCCTACTAAACATATCTTAAGTTTTTATTAATTCTTATTTAGGCTAAATTTGTTGACATCATTTCGTTTATTTATTATTAAAAGTTTTTCACTTAGACTTTACTGTGAAATTTAAATGATTGTGCCTGTAGCTTTGTTAAAAGACAAAAGACCCATTTTAATTTGAGAAAGGCTATAATTACAAAAAAAAAAAAAAAATTGATAAAAAATTTCACTCCATATTAATATGACAAATTGTTAGTTATAAATAAAAAAATAATATCAAAAATCACTTCAAATAAAAACTTATTAACATTAAATGTTGTGAAAATTTTTTGTTGTGTGTTGCTATTTTAATTTTGGCGGTACAAAGTATATCTAGACTAGAGAGTCTCAGCACCCAAAAAAAAAAAAAAAATCTAGATCGAAAACAGGACAGGATCTAGAAGGCCTTCACACGTGCCAAACTAATAAGAGCTGCACACTAGTCAACAATGTTAATTAAGGATAAAATTTAGTACATTAGTTAGATGTTGTTCTTTAAATTTTTCTCTTAAGTTTAGTCATGTGACTACTTAATTAAAAAGTACAGTTCCTTCTTATAATAAAAAATTCACATAACAGAATTTTAAGAAGAAAACTTAAATAATTGCACTTAAATATTATATGTAAGTCTTGTCCAAAAATTAATAGAAGTAAATGGATAGAGCCAATTCACTCGGTAGATTATCTTATCCGTATGAATTTTAGGATAAGGGCCAAAAAATTAGGTCAGGTCCCACGCATCCTTCGGTGAAAGCTCATTTTCAAGAATCCCCACCGTTGGTTTTTTTGTGTTTTGATCGACGGGTCAGTTTGGCAGTTGGCAAAGCCAAACCAGTGGCTACGCGTACTTCCCTACCGAAACCTTGGGCCTTTAGTTTCTTCTCTTCTCTCACGTGGGAGGTGTTCACTTTACTTGCTCAATTTTAAATTGAGTTTTATTTTATTACTCAGTTTGCATATAATAATTATATTCCAATTTTGTAGTCCGTCAAACAACTCCAAATACTTTTCTAACGAATATTCCAATTTCGAGCCTTTTTTTCGAACAAAAAATGTTATCAAAGTTGAAAAAAATTATTAAATTAGTTATATTATTCCTAAATGACTATGTTTGATTATTCATTAGAAGGTTTGCTTTGTTTGTTTCGATGAAAAACTTTGTGTAAAGATAATTTTCCTTGTCTTTTAGTATTTGATAGCATAAAAAAATATGAGTAAAAGAAAAGCTATCTTTGGTTAATAAAAAAAGTATGGCTTATTTTTAGAGATTATTTTCCATAAATTTTTTTTGGAGAACAACTCTACCTCACAGCAAGCTAAATAAGGGAAGTTAGGGGGTTGTTTTTCAACTCATTTAAAGTTGCTACCAAACATTGAAAAATGAGATAGTTTTATAGAAAATACTTTTTGAAAAATGGCTCATTTTCTAGAAAACATCATTGTTGAAACAAACAGAAGAGTTTCCAATTGGAAACATTGCTACAGTTTGAGTACAAACTAATTTTCCATCCACTCGAAGTGATTAAACACCACTCAAAATAGGAAATTCACTCACTTTGCACAAAGAGAAATGGATTTGACACAAACTAATTCAAGAGGACTTTTTTTATGAAATACACAAGCTAAATATGAGAACAATGAAATTAAAATATACTTTATCGATAATAGTAATAAGATTACAACACCCAAGTTACAAAGAGCCTAAATTACAAAGCCTAATTCACGTTAGACGAATCTAACGCACTTACAAGTAAGAAATAATACCTCCAGATAATATTGAGTACAGGAGAAAATGATATTCCTAGTTTTGATGGATGATTGTGCGTCTTTTGTGTGGAAGTGTCTCCCTATTTATACCTGAGACTTTGACATTATTTTACTTTCCTTTTCTAAGCATTGTAGTGCAATTGCTCTCATTCCATAAAACATTGGTTGAGAATCCTCATATAACTGTCTTGAAGTACCTGCTCTTATCCACATGCTTGTTACGTGCTTCTTTTGCTAAATTGGTATCGCAGAACGTATGAAATGGCTTACACAATGTGATTCTTGCGCAATCTGCTCTAATCACAAATGCGCAAGTTGCTTTCTATGACTTAAAGTAACTATCTTTACTTGGTTTCGAGTAATGTGATGCCACTTGTCTTTCTCTATCTCTGCCTAATGGCTTCATTTTATTGTTATTATGTTATGTATTTAGGGGCAGAGCCAGAAATTTTCATTTGATGAGAGGGCAACTTGTGGTATTAATTTATTAGTCAATACTCAATACAAACTCTCACACGCACGCAAAAATACATACATCTATGCACATACACATAAAGATCATGTCTGCTGAGGATCTTTCATAAAATTAAATTCATCTTTTTCCATCTTTCATATATAGTGAAATCTTTAAAATTTTAATTTTCAATATAAATTACCATATAGTCTTTCAAATTGAGTATATTTTTTTTCAATTGAACTAATAAAATGTTCAAATATATGAATAATCCAGAATTTTAATATACATATATGTATATATATATATATATATATATATGGAATTCTCAAACCTTTTTAGGAGAGGGCTCCTTCCTTTCAAATTCATGGTGGACCTCACACGTGCCAAACCACCACTGCATGAATTGCAAAGACAGATGATATGTACACGGCACAGAAACAGAAGATGAATTCTGAGAACTGAGAAGGAAGGGCCCAATAATTCCATGAATGTTGGCGTCTTTATCTATCTTCTAGAAACTCTTGGCATGTGGGAGACTTTTGAAAACTTCTTACTACTTGTAAAGTGAAGTGTGTGTACATACGTGGTTAGCACTTTGTGTCGGCTACAAGTTACATGATTATGAGCCGCTCTTGATGTGAGCCAAAGCCAATCTCACAAAAGGCAATCAATGATTGAAATAGCCATTAGCCAATACACATTACCAATGGGCAATTCCACGCTGCCCACGTTTATTGCCAGTTTGCATTATCCTACTTTTTTAACACGCTCAACGTGTAACACAAACACTACATAATATGAGTTGGACAATCAAATTTTCTTTTTCTCTTTTTGGAACACCTCATCTTGATGATAATATGAGTTGGACAAATCAAATTTTCTTTTCTTTTTATCTTTTTCTTTTTGATAAACTTTATTCTCTTTTTATCTATACTTTAAAAAGAAAATGAAATTCATAACATTCCCTTAATAATGTCATACCTAACCAAACCAAATATACTAAACTTATTCATGCAATGTATGTGAATTAACTTTTTTTTTTTTTTTTTTTAGAAGAGTGTATGAATTAACTTAATTGGTGATATTTAACAGTATCATATACGACTAATATACTAAATTTAATCATTGCGTAAAGTTTTTCTCTAAATTACGAGAGTTCATAAAACTATTCACGTGTATCAAATTATTGAAGTCATTATATCGTGTAAATAAATCATATGACTATTAAATAAATCATGTGATTAAAAGTATACGTAAATAATTTTATGAGCTGTTACTAGTTCAATAATTTTTCCAACTTTAATCATTTCCCCATGTTAAATATGAAAATCTTAATTCAAACAATCAAATAATATATTAAAATTTTGAGGGATCAAAATTTGACTGTTTGTGAAGCCTATTGCACGAAATTTTGAGTAAAATTTTCAATATATATATATATATATATATATGTGTGTGTGAACAAATCATGACTAGGTGGCCCATCTATCAACATTTATTAGACCCATTTCACATTAAATGTCTTTATGATTTAAGTTCATGCTGGCTCACCACCCTCTATTTGCCATGCATTAAGGGAGGTCCATTAGATCCCAAGCCTTAAACCATTATAAATTCCTAAAATCTAATATAACCTGAGATGAATGTGATTGGTTATAAATAAATATTTGAATTATTTTATTGTGATTGGTAATACGTTAAATTTATAAAGTATATATGGTAAAATTTGTAATATTCTTGCATCACTCATTTAAAAAATGACACGTCAATTTGTAAAACTATGAATGTATAGTGTCTTTAACATCATGAATTATGTACAACATTTTGAAGATAAGTTTTTATTTTTAGTCAAACTAGTTTTAAAGTCAAGTAAACCAATGGACACAAGTAGAGGTGTGTGTGGATCGTATTAGACGGGTAAAGGCCAATATTTCTATCTAATCCGCCACTAGTGGGTTGGGAAAATTTCAATCTGCCACCGACTCACTGAAGTCTAAATCCATCAGATTGGTTATAAATTTTGGTGGTTTCAACTCGACGGGTTAGACGGGTTGGGTGGGTTGACACTATTCTTTTGATAAACTACAGAGTATATATACTTACAAGGATAACCAATATTGGTGCCTAAACTAACCGTATTACAAACTATAAGAAGTTAAGAACCACTAAGAGCATTACACATGCACAATAGTAAAACTAACTCTATTATTAGAAACTAAATGACCTTCAGCTTTTCAATCTAATGTTAGATGTCATTTTGTATTTATTTGCATCTTTAGTGGACTGATCTGAGTTTGTAGATATAACTAGCTTTACATGTAATAGCATAACATTTTTTATAATATATAAAATGGATCAAATGACAAAACATTTTATAGATTTACAAGAATATACGGAGCCCAAATCAAAAATACAAACAACATATTTAATAAAAATATAGAAACAAACATTAAACAATATAATACAAATAAAAAATAAAAAATAAAAAATAATCGCCTTGGTGGTTGTCTAGGAGAGTACGCAGCTGATGGAAGGTGAAGAATTGAAGGGATAAAAAAGAAAAAGAGAGGCTTCAATGTTGGCTAAAGGTGAAGGCTAAATACAGAGTATGCGTAGTATGGCTGAAGTGAGTTTAGGATTTCAATGTTGACTTTTTATATTTTGTTTAAGGAATTGTTACCGATTAACTGTAAAAATTGATTAGGTGAATTGATTAACTTTAAATACAAAATATATGGTTAAAAACTTTAAACTAATATATATTTTGGCGGGTCGGGTTGTAGCGGGTTGGTAATGTTTCAATCTGTTACCCAACTCAATCTACATTTGGGGGATCTAACCCACCTAACCCAAACCATCTAACTTAATAATCTGCATGGGACGGGTGGGTCAGCTGCGTCAAGCGGATATTTTGCACACCCTTAGACATAAGTATTACTAAATGAGCACTTAATCATAATATTCATTATATTTTAAACATTAACTCTAGAGTTTAGAGTTACAAAAAATGTAAAGACCAATTTGACAATGACCCCAAAATATAGAGACCAAAATGATATTTTCATTTTAGTGTCCGTTTGAGAATTGCTTATTTATAATAGTTTATTTGTATAATGTGAGACAAAAAACTAAAAACTAGTCCATTTTCAAAAACTGAGACTTAAATTATTTATAATAACGGTAAGAGAAAAAGTAGTGTGGAATCCAAAAACACATAAAAATAAGCAAAAAGTTAGTTTATCAAATGCCAAACACACTTAATTAAAAGAATGAAAAAAAGTCTAGTGACACTAAAATTATCACAAACTTTTATTTTTTATTTATTTTTATTTATGAAAATGGTGTATTTTTTTTTATGTAAGGTTAGATTAGGGCTGTCCACGGGTTGGTCCAAGTCAAGTTTGTGCCCAACCAAGAATTGACCCGACTCTATCGAGTGGCAAATCGGAGGACCTTTCGTCAACCGAATCGGTGATCAGATCGGTTTGAATTGAGCTTTGCACTAATGGAGTCAAATTCAATTGAAATCGAGAAGGTGGTGGCGCTAGGAGGATCTCGTCGGAGACTTTAGATTTCCTCCATATCTCCGACTAGATCGTGAGATCTCTACCAAATCTTGCTAAAAATCATTGTATTTTCACCAAATCTAGGTAGAATCTTAGACAACCATGTGATTTTAGGTTAAATTCTTAGTAGAGATGGAGGTCTCCGACGAGAATTCTAAGATATTTTGGTGGAGGGTTGGTTAGGTCTATTTATATCAGGTTTCAAAGGGAAGGCCTGCTATTTGACCCGCTCCTGTTTGGTTTTGAAGGAGGTCATCTGCCACTGACCGCCCCATGCATTAGTTTGGGCGATGGTTGGCTTGGTTTCAGGCGGGTTTGGCAGGAGGCCGGGTCTAGTGGACACCCCTAGGGTAAATTATAGTGAGACGAGTATATGAAAGAGTATATGCTTTAGGTCTATAGCAAAACACTTTAAAAGAAATTATAAAGAAATTTCACAGCCATGGCTCATCAGCCATGTAAAAAACTAGTAGGCAAAAAAAGAAAAAAGAAAAAGAAAAGAAAGAGAGAGAGAGATCTTCTAGAAGACATGCAAGTACCCTCACGGACCACTGAAATGCAAAAACAATTGCCTTTCCTTTCTTGAAACCCACACAACACAAACCCAAACCCAAAAGTGTGGAGTGTGGACAGTTAGCCAGACAAAACACATGTGAAAGCACATCTATGATCCAAATTTGTTTTTCTTTTTAGGGTCTCGAGAGGGGAAGGATCCAAATGTGGTCTTACTCAAAATTGTGAGAGATTTTTATGATGAGGCAGACTCAATACTGTAGTAATAATGCAATTTTTATTTTTAGAACTGCAAATGAGTCAAAAACATTTATAATATGTAGTTCTGACCACCCCCCCCCCCCCCAACTCTAGTTAAATTAAATATTTGGTCTTCAACATTTATTTCCTTTTTCTTTCTAAATCATCATTTTCTTTAAAATATTCACTTTAATCTCTATAATTTCAAAATTGTTTCCACAAGATTTTTGTTTCCACAAGATTTTTTGTGTTATCTTATGTATAGAAAATACTTGCATCGCAAAGGGAATTCATTTACATCATAGGCTTTTCGTCATCAAAGTGATATTGTTTTCTTGAATTTCATTTGCTATGTTATTATTTTCCATTCATTAGCTGATGGTAATAGCTTTTTAAAAAAAAAAAAAAATTTAAGTATAAAGAAAAAGTTTGAAACAACTGTTAAAATGTTTTTTTTTTTTTTTTGAGATAAAAAAAGTGTTAAAATGTTGATGAGTAAATATACAGTCTACACAAACTTATTTATGTTTGATTACTTATTAAATAAACAGACTCAAGCTCAATTTTAAGGCTCGCTTATCAAAGTCAAGCTTGAGCGAGACAAAGCTGGCCTCATTTCGATTCATAAACAAAACTCGTGAAGCAGCCCATGAATAAGGCCAGTGACCAGGTTCATAAGTAAGCTTGATTTTACCAACACCTTTATATAAATCACTAGTCGCTGACCCGTGCGATGCACGGGATAGTTAAATAAAAATTAAAAGTACTTATTTTACTTAAAAGTATATGACTTAAATTTTAAAAATGTATAATTTAAAAATGAATGAAAATAACTAATTTCTTCAATATAATGATTTAGAAAAATTATTTTTCTTTCATATCATTGGTTTCACATAACATATTTCGACGTGGGCTATTCTATGGTGATAACTTTACATAATATTCAACTGCAATTATATCTACTATCCACTACCAATCTAATCTATGTTATCTTGATAGTAGATCTACAAATTGCATTCTCGTATTCTTAGAGCTTGCCACATTATTGTTATTATCTATATATAATATAAAACTGAAAATTCTAACTTTTTGAAAGACTTACATTAGAATTAGGATTAAAAAATTTTTTTTTTTTAAATTAGACCTCACGTTAGTTTTTTTTTTTTTAAGGGCTCACTTTAGGTTAAAAAAAAAAGACTCACATGAAAAAAAAAAAAAAAAAAACTCCTATTAGGATTAAGGAAAAAAGAGAGAGACTCCTATTAGGACTCTCTCACTATTTAGTTTAACAAATTAAAATTTTTTATAAATTAAAATAATGAGGAAAAAAGAGGGAGAGAGACTCCTGTTAGGACTCTCTCACTATTTAGTTTTAAAAATTAAAAAAAATTATAAATTAAAATGATGATGTGGAAAACTATGGGAGTTTCAGAGGCTTTGGTTTTATATATATATATATATATATATATATATATAAATAATATCTATATATAATATAAAACTGAAAATTTTAACTTTTTGAAAGACTTACGATAGAATTAGGATTAAAAAAATAAATTTTTTTTTTAAATTAGACCTCACGTTAGTTTTTTTTTTTAAGGGCTCACTTTAGGTTAAAAAAAAAAAAAAAGACTCACATGAAAAGAAAAAGAGAGAGACTCCTATTAGGATTAAGGAAAAAAAAAAGAGAGACTCTTATTAAGACTCTCTCACTATTTAGTTTAACAAATTAAAATTTTTTATAAATTAAAATAATGAGGAAAAAAGAGGGAGAGAGACTCCTGTTAGGACTCTCTCACTATTTAGTTTTAAAAATTAAAAGAAATTATAAATTAAAATGATGATGTGGAAAATTGTGGGAGCTTTAGAGGTTTCGGTTTTTAATATATATATATAGATTAGCTTAGATTGTAAATAGTCATAACCTTTTACAACTTTGAGTCTCTGACATGTAGACTTGGATTGCATATCCTTTTAAGCCAGCTACTTATACTTATATTTCTATCTAAAAAAAAAAAAAGCCAGGTACTTATACTAACGCTATTTGGTGCTTAATTGAATTTTTTTTTATTAATTTAAAAGGAAAAAAAATTGATTTACAATCTAACCTATTAATTGAAGGAGTTGTTTTTAATATTTTATGTTGTCTTTTCTAGTGAAATTAGGCTTTTATTTCCCTTTTCCTAGTTGAATTAGGGCTTTATTTGTTTTTCGTAGGGCTTTATTTGTTTTTCGTTTCTTAAGTAGAAGTAGATTTATTATTTCTTTACCTGAAAGGAGTAGGAGAAATATTACTTGTAAGGACACAAATCTGTGGATTGGGCCTACGAACAGAACAAATTGAGGCCTAGTCTGTGATCAGTATCCTTGAAATAAATTTGTAAAGAGAGTGGGCTGGAGAATACTTGATTGAATATGTATGGGTTGATGGCCCAAGTACAATTATGATCAGATTTACGTTGATGAAATACAGGGTAGATACAAGGTCCTTCTCGGCACAGTCCGAGGAGTACGTTTAGGTTAATACAATGAACATCTCTCTCTCTCTCTTTCTCTCTTTGTGGCTCTTTCTCCCTCTTTCTTTTTCTCCCCCTTTTTTCTTTTATATATGTGCGTCCCTCAGCCCTCCTCTCTCAGTTAGGTGGGCTTTTCTTGATACTTGTCCCATCAGCCTCTCTCTGGAGTCTTCACCTGGTAGCCATAAAAGATGAAGATCACTGTTCAGGGGTCTTTTCTCCATTAATGCGGCCATGATGTTAGCTGCAGGATCATAAATGCGATGGTAGCAGCCTTTTGCTTAATATCTGATCTTTGCCACCTGTCCTTTTTGCCCATATAAATCAGGGGATTCTCCGAGAAAGCTAGGATTGATGTTGGAGCACCTATTTGTAACAACCTTTTGACAATCCGAACAGGCAAGTCTCCTCGGACAGGTCTTTCTTCCGCGTGACTTACACTTTAGAATCGAATTAGGCTGGGCACACTCCTCAAGATTTTTTGTCTTCGGATGTACATGTCTCCTCGGACGGGCCGTGGCCCATTACCTGATATTGGGCTTTTCACCCCCACATTACTCCTATAAATACACTATATAAGGAGGTGGTGGATTATTATTATTATGTGGTTATTAATAAAAGTTTATTTGAAAGGTTTTTTTTTTTTTTTTTGCCTACTAGTTATACAATGTCTGTTTTTTGTCATACCAATAATCATAAATTAATAATGAACATCTATAAAATGCTTAATACCAAATGTTTTAAACTTTAAAATTATACACAAAACATGAGTTTATGGATTATATAGTAAATGGCATTTGATTGACACAATTTTTTTTAAAAAATTTTTTTGGTGTATGTTAAGAAAAGAAAAGAGAAACATATAATCCAATAGTGAGTGTTTCAAAATATTAATTTAATAAAATGTTTTATGTAGTGTATTACTATAAAGAGATACACCAGTTATAACTTGATCGTATATAAATATAGTTTAGTTCAAGTTACAGCATGTATAACTTTTATCAACAATCAATAACTTTCTATTAGATTCTCAAAAAAAAAAAAAAAAAAAAAACTTTCTATTAGATATGTTTCATTATAAAACTACCATTGAAATAATTTTTCTCATTATGTGCTATATGTTTTAAAAATATAAATATATACTATCAAATACTGATAATTATCTCATCTATAAAATATTTCAATTTCAATTTTTTTTATTTTAAATTTTGAGTGAAACAAGAGTTTATGAATAAAAGTAAATAATATTCAATTGGTATAAAATATGGCATATATGTCAAGAATACAAAGAACATGTTTGTTTAGAAAATATGGCAATAGACATTTGCATATAATACGTTTGTTTAGAAATATCAAAATATTACATTTGTTTCATGTCATTGGGTATGTTCCATTTCATGCATTTCATTTTCCCGCATATTTGGGTAAAAAAGTTTCTTTCTTCACCGAAAAGGGATTATTTTAATTGCATGGACTAAAGATAATAATAAAGAAAAGAATATAAAAAATATATCATTATTTCTAAGGGGTTAATCTCTCACAGTTTTAGTGTTTTTTTTTTTTTTTTAATTGTTCTTGCGAATGAGAATACAGTGGATATTGCATGATTGGAGTGAAGAGGAATGCGTGAAACTACTTGAGCGATGCAAGGAGGCAATCACAATCGATGATAAGAAAGGAAAAGTAATTATCATAGAGTTGGTGGTGGGAAATTGAGAAGTCAACTGAGACACAACTCTTCTTTGACATGGTGATGATGGTATTGGTAAAAGGAAAAGAGAGAACTGAGAAAGAATGAGCTAAGCTATTTCTGGATGCTAGTTTTAGTGACTATAAGATAACCCCTATACTGGGTTTAAGGGCTCTTATTGAAGTTTTCCTTAATAAGCTTTTTCGCTTGTTTGATAAATTTTCATGCATGCCTTGGTTTCTAGTGTGCCTATGTATGTTATTAGAGATATGGTGATTCTAAATAAAATAATGTATTAATGTTTTATCATGTATTGAAGGTATGTGTAATATTATTTACCACTAGTTGATATCCTGCACAATGTGCATGTATGCTATCATTTTGCTTTTGAAATTTAATAAGAAATAATATTTATGATGTATAATACTCATTGTGTGTTGAGATATTTGGAAAACTAATAATATGGTTATATTACACATCACCTATTATATTTAAAAATAATATTATATATGTCACTAAAATAAGTTAAAAAAAAAATATAACTAGTAGATCAGATATTATATGACATCTTTATATTTTCTATATTTGTGAAATCTTGAGATGATAAAAGATTAATAACTATTTTATTGGTAAAATATTTTACTAAATATTACAACCATGGCATTCCAAGAGACAATATTCTTTTCACTCGTTTTGTAAAACACATTGGATGCCTCAATTGTACGGCCTGATTTTGAGCACATATCAATCAATGAGTTTGCGTTAAAAACATCATCCTCGATACCCATCCTTATACTGATCCCGTGAATATCCTCGCCTGCTTTAAAGTGTTCTAGCTTGACCAACACCGGCAGCATACTAGAAACGGTAATAGAGTTTGGTTTAATTCTTGTATCAATACTACGAAAAACGCGGGCTATAGCCATGTTTTTAAAGTGCGGGTTATAGCTCTGAAAAACGTGGCTACAAGCCCATTTGATCTATAGCCGTGTTTTCTATAATCATCAAACCAAATCTCTCCAAGGCATCCAAATTATGATTCATAAAAGCAAGACCGGTGATAAATGCAATCCAACCTCATTCCTCTCAACCATTTCATCAAAAACTTGCTTTGTAGCCTTCAAATTCCCACACTTCCTATATGCATCAACCATCGCGTTGCCAATATTCACGTGAATATCCGAACCAATCTTCACAACATGGCAATGAATACGTCTCACCATGACCCCATCTTCAAGACCAGCACAAATCGGCAACACACTAACAACGGTAACCAAATTCGGCCTAAGCCCAGATTCCAAATTCATCTCTTTAAAAAGATCAAGCGCCTCACCATAACACCCATTAACCGACAACACCCCAATTATCGTATTCCACCGCATCCCTTTCAGGCATTTCATCAAACACTTTCCGTGCATCAGTCAAACCTCCACAATTCCCATATAACATCAAAAGGGTATTCCCAACTTAGACATCCAAGTCAAAACCCAGCTTAAACACAACCCCATGAACCTCCATTCCCTTCCGGACCTCCATATAGTCCGAACAAGCCTTGAGAATGAAAGGGAACGTATGATCATTGGGTCGAACGCCAGTCCTAACCATCCTATTATAAGTCTCAAACCCATCAAATATTTTGGCAATGGAGTTGGCACGAATAAGGGTGTTCCACAAGAAGGCATTGCGGCAATGGTGAAAGGTTTGCTGGAAGAGAAAGCGAGAGGCAGTGGGGTCTCCAAAAGTGGAGTAGCTGAGCATTAAAGAGGCGCAGAGAGAGACTCTGTGAGGGAGCAAAGCGTTGAGAAGTGCAGAGGCGTGAGATTGCTTGGTTTGGTGAAAAGAGTGAGCGTTGGAGATAAGAGTGAGGAGATTGGAGTGAGAGTGAGTGCATGCTGCTTGTGTGGTTGTGGAGAGAAAGAGGATTTGGGATTTGCTGCATTGTGATGGGATTGGGATAGGGAGTGTAGTAGAAAGGAAAGGGAGAGATTTGCGTGCATGGTGATGATGGTGGTGGAATAAAAACATAGAATGGAGACCAGGCCAGACCAGGCTTATATGTTAGAGCAAAGGCATGTGGACTGTGGAGACTCTCTGATGCTGTGTGCTTCTCTTAGGGGTAAATCTAACGTAAGTTCAATGATATCATGGGTTGAACTGAAAAGCCGTACTTTGCCACTGTATGCATATGATAACTATGAAGCACGGGTGCCATTTCAGATTTGAGAACGAATGCGAGACTCGACAATTTTTGAAAAAGTAGAATGCAGGGGCGGTGGGGTGCGGCGATTAAAAACTTATTAAAAATATTTTATTTATATTTTTTTAATATATTTTTACTATTAAAATATTCTTAAAAAACACACTACTATGTCTTGATTCACAAAACAAAGAAAGAAGAAGGCAAGAAACACAAAACAAAAAAGAAAACACAAAAGAAGCAACAAATATTCAGAAAAAAAAAAAAAAAAAATTTGAGGAAGGACAGATTTAGGATGTTTGGGCCTCATTCAAAGCCGATTTCGGCTGTTCCGGCGTGATTCAAGGCCGATTTCAACCTGTTTCGATCGTAGGCCGATACGACCTAATTCGGTTGATACAGACCTATTTTGGTTGATATTGGCCCGGTTCGGCACGAATCGGCAAGGATCTAAGCCGATTCGGCACGAATTGGTGAAAAAAAAAAAAAAAAAAAGCTCAGACGCGGTACCGACTCGTGGGTAGCCGCGTCGGACGCCGCACCTCGTGTCGGGCTGCATCGAACGCACCCTCCCAACTGCGTCCATGATTTCTAGGTTAGTGAACAACAAAATGAGCCCGATCCAGTTATGCAATGCTATTTTTCTATCATTGTGTTGACAATGCTTACTGTGTTATTTGTTACTTGCTTTGTTTTGTGTTATCAAACTGAGTGTGAGTTTGGATAGCGCGTTTAGGTGTTTCGGTGCGTCTACATTTTTTTTAGTGGGTTCATGGGTACTGTTTATGGACCCACAAAACTCAACAAATAAGTTTGGGTCCCACAATACTATTTACACCTTTAAAAATTATTTTGCCACAGTGTTTTCAGCAATAAGTTTTCAATTTTCAACAAATAAACAGTATCCAATGACCAAAGTAGTTTTTATGGCAAGGTGAAGGGTTTCCAAAAGAAGTTTTTAAAGGAAGTTAGGGGTTATTACCTTAATCTACAGAACAAAATGATAAGCATCAGCATCAAGTCTAATTCCATGGTCATTCCAATCGAGTCTACTCCAAGTGGCCTATTATAGTTATCTGAGATTGATCAAGCAGCACAGTGGAGTCATGCACCAGTCATACACATTTACAAACCCAACAACAACATCCCATCTTCATTCGAGAAGACGAAAAATGCCTTAAGTCGTGCATTGGTTCACTTCTATCCCCTTAGCTGGCCGGCTACGCTGGAAAGAAAGCGGCCAGCTAGAACTTGATTGCAATGTAATGGGAGTGCAAGTATTGGAAGCTTATGCTGACGCAAAATTGGATGATATTGGTGATTTTGCGCCTACTGTTGTAGTCGAAGATCTTGTCCCCAAGATTGATTATACTACTCCAATTGAGGAGTGGCCTTTGTTCTTGGCATAATTGACAAGATTTAGCTGTGGTGGCATTTGTGTTGGAACAGCCATATCTCATACCATGGTTGATGGCGATTTGCAACTAACTTCATCATCTCATGCGCAAAGTTGGCTCGAGGATGCGATTTGGAGGACGATGAGATACCATTTCTTGATCGAATTGTGTTGAAATCAAGTGAACCGCTTATGAAGCCGCGCTATGATCACATAGCATACACCACAAAGTCACCACTCGTGATCGGGAGCCTGGATGCCAAGGAAGAGCAAAAAAAGGAAACTAGTGTGGCCTTATTTAAACTTACAAGAGAGCAAGTTCAGGGACTAAAGAACAGAGCCAATAATGAAACCCCATATCATGAAAATGGGGTGTCGACAATAAGGCCCTATTCTAGATACGAGGTTATTTCTGGCCACATGTGGAGGTGTGCTTGTAAGGCACGTCGTGCATTTGATCGCAACAATCAACCTACAAGAGTTCACATTGTAGTTGAAGTTCGCAACCTGTTAAATCCACCTCTCCTTCAAAAATATTTTGGAAACGCAATTTGTACTACAGTGACATCAACATGTCTCTATGGCGACCTCTTGTCCAAGCCACTGAGTTATTCTGCTGGAAAACTAAGGGAAGCCATTGAGACTGTGACAGATGAGTATATATGATCTAATCTTGATTTTGTAGCAAGTCAGAAGCATGTTGATGGTCTGAGGTTCAATTTTCACATTAGAGGACTCAGTACAGAAGCAAATTTCCCTAAGAAATGTGAAAGCTGAACCTCAAACCATCAACATGCTTCTGACTTGCTATAAAATCAAGATTAGATCGTATATACTTATCTGTCACAATCTCAATGGCTTCCCTTAGTTTTCCAGCAGAATAACTCAGTGGCTTGGACAAGAGGTCGCCATAAAGACATGTTGATGTCACTGCAGTACAAATTGCGTTTCCAAAATATTTTTGAGGGAGAGGTGGATTTAAAAGGTTGCGAACTTCAACTACAATGTGAACTCTTGTAGGTTGATTGTTGCGATCAAATGCACGACGTGCCTTACAAGAACACCTCCACATGTTGCCGAAAATAACCTCATATCTAGAATAGGGCCTTATTGTCGACACCCCATTTTCATGATATGGGGTTTCATTATTGGCTCTGTTCTTTAGTCCCTTAACTTGCTCTCATGTAAGTTTTAATAAGGCCACACTAGTTTCCTTCTTTTGCTCTTCCTTGGCATCCAGGCTCCTGATCACGAGTGGTGACTTTGTGGTGTATACTATGTGATCATAGCGCGGCTTCATAAGCAATTCACTTGATTTCAACATAATTCGATCAAGAAATGGTATCTCATCGTCCTCTAAATCGCATCCTCTAGCCAACTTTGCGCATGAGCTAATGAAGTTAGTTGCAGATCACCATCAACCATGGTATGAGATATGGCTGTTCCAACACAAATGCCACCACAGCTAAATCTTGTCAATATGCCAAGAACAAAGGCCACTCCTCAATTGGAGTAGTATAATCAATCTTGGGGACAAGATCTTCGACTACACCAATTGGCGCAAAATCACCAATATCATCCAATTTTGCGTCAGCATAAGCTTCCAACACTTGCACTCCCATTGCATTGCAATCAAGTTCTAGCCAGCCGCTTTCTTTCCAGCGTAGCCGGCCAGCTAAGGGGGTAGAAGTGAACCAATGCACAACTTAAGGCATTTTTCGTCTTCTCGAATGAAGATGGGATGTTGTTGTTGGGTTTGTACATGTGTATGACTGGTGCATGACTCCACTGTGCTGCTTGATCAATCTCAGATAACTGCAATAGGCCGCTTGGAGTAGACTCGCTTGGAATGACCATGGAGTTAGACTTGATGCTGATGCTTATCATTTTGTTCTGCAGATTAAGGTAATAACCCCTAACTTCCTTTAAAAACTTTTTTTGGAAACCTTTCACCTTGCCATAAAAACTGCTTTGGTCATTAGATACTCTTTATTTGCTGAAAACTGAAAACTTACTGTTGAAAACACTGTGGCAAAATAATTTTTAAAGGTGTAAATAGTGCAGTGGAACCCAAACTTATTTGCTGAAAACTTATTTGTTGACTTTGTGGGTCCATGAACAGTACCGATGGACCCACTAAAAAAAACGTAGACGCACTGAAACACAAAAACGCACTATCCAACACATAAATGGAATCACTTTGAACACCATTTCAACATGTCAAGAAAATTTCAAAAAAAAAAAAAAAAATATAGCTTTAAAATAATTTTGTAAAAATGGCCATAAATTTAACTCATATATTTATTCAACTTGTAAAGATTCGAGGAGATTCAGTATGAGTTTGGATAGCGTAAACAGCCCTGGCGTTTGTGTTTCACTTCTGTGGGTCCCGTACACTGTTCAAGGGACCTGCAAGTACAAAATCCAGCAAAATCAACTTTAAAACTGGGTCTCACAGCACTATTTACACATTTAAAAATTATTTTGCTACAATATTTTCAGTTTTCAATTTTTAGTAATAAGTGGTATCCAAACAGACCCAGGCAGAAGTTAGTTGGAACACAAATTCCTATCCTCTCCATTAAGCTTCATAAAGCTTCCAAAGGGATAGAGTAGGTTTAGTTTAGGATATACATTACCAACCCAATCATTTTTAAAATTGTTGTAGTGAATATTTAAAAGTGGTTGTAATATATATATATATATATATATATATATATATGTGGGAGGGATTTTCGTCCCAAGCCTCGACAATTAGAAGGAATTGTCCACTCTGGGCTCAGGCTTGGAAGTTGGTTTTGCCCTCATGGTTTTGCTCAATCCCACATCGTGGAGAGACGCCTCCCACATGTACCTTATAAGGGTTGACCTCAAGACACATGTGTACCACTACTACGTAAGAAAGGCTCAAACGACAGCTTCTCTTTATAGTGCTTAAATTACTTTGTTGCTCTATGCATGTGTGAGCTAAAAAAAAGTTGAGCCCTTTTTGGTCTTTTTTTATTTATAAAACTAGATAATGCCCTCGCGATTCGTGGATACTTTGCAATTTCATTTGGAAATAATTTTTATGTTTTCTATTGTATATAGTATTTATGTTTTCCCAAACTATTGTCGAATGCTTTAGCTACAATTTCTTAATTCATTTTATAATTTTTCTTATTCTAGAAGTAGTTCCAAACTATTGATTGGCTTTTGTTTACTAATATTGATATATGAGATTAAAATTGTATAGTTCTTAGGCATTCCTAGAAGTCCATATTATATTATAAATTTAATATTACAAATAATATGTAGAAAAACTGGTACTAAATCGCAGTTACAGTATGCAAAGTAAGGTATAATGAAAATACTTAGTTTCTAAATTGATGGTATGCCCTTTTCTTTAATTAGCTTTGATACCGAGGTGTACTGTTTCATGTTTACTGCTAATTTTATATATTTAAATATATATTTATTTGTATATTCATTAGTCAAAATTTATATCATTTATTAAAAACATTAATTTTTTTTTGAGAAGAAGTTCATATCTCATTTAAGAGATGAGTTTGAGTTACACATTTTCTAAAAGAGTTACACATTTTCTAAACTATTAGATTTAAGTAGATCTAACGGTCAAAATAGACACTAATTAATGCTAATATTCTGATTAGAATCTCATTAATTATCCCTTATTTATTGCATTCCATACCTATCTCTAAACCTAAAAAAACACAAATTGAAGCTACTGATGATGCTCTTTCGAATCAGTAGGCTGAATGCTTGGACTTTGATGATTTTGAAGGCCTGTAAGGAAAATGAAGAATTAAAGGAGACTGGGGTTGGCCGGTCTAAGACCCTCCGATGATGAAGTTAGTTTTTCTCCTCCAAAAAATCAAGAAACTTCCAATTCTATCAAGAGTGTCTAGAGAGATTCAGACTTACTTTTTCTGTTAGAGAAAGGTGTTTATATAGGGCCAAAGGAACGGTTACTATCCTGTAACTTTCCCCTCATTTGTGGAGGTCAGGAGATAACGACTATAGGAAGTTGAAATGTTTGTAGAGGTTACAACGATGTCCTAGGATCCTTCCATGTAGCATGTGTTTTTCCATGCACGGCAGGACTCCCGTTGGGGCTCGTCCATCCTTGGACGAATGTTGCTGTCAAACCTTGGACGAGCTCTCTAGATTTATTACATTGATCCAAGATAAAGGAGGGGAAATAGATTATATGGACGGCTGTTGTGTAGCTCGTCCTATGAAGTTAAACTCTAGGACGAGCTCACCTCTTGTGGACGACAACACAAGGACGAGCGATACTAGTCTTTACCATCAGCTACTATTCAGTTAATGCTGTCATAAAAAAAAAGACGGTTTTAATTTTTAATTGATTAAGCTACTTGATATAGTTTGTTTTACCGAATTCGTTAAAAACTTCCCAAATTGAAGACTACTCCTTATAATTTTTTTTTTTTTGGGAGAAAAGTCAGCACTCAGCACTAATTTCAATCACCAAGTGATTTTTTTTTCCTATATAATACAGAACATGGTGAATTTTGGAAAATACTCGTATAATACTTGTACTGAACAACCACATTTCAACGGGAATTATTCATTAAATAACATTTTCTTCTGTAGTGTGTTTGGTGAAAATGTGACTTACTGTTTAAGGAAAGAAGAAAAATGGATACTTCGGCTGGGGACTGTTTGGGCTTCGCAGAGTTCCATGTATAGACAATCTTAAATTCATGGTGGAACTATTGCAGTCGAACCAAGCGTGTGGTTCCCAACTTTTAAAGGATTGTATAATGAATTAAGAAGAAAGAAATAGAATCAGAAGGAAGAAATAGAATAAGAAGGAAGAGAAATTAAGATTGATAACACGTCCTATTTAGAAGCATTAGACAACGTAATAGCAAATTCCATATACAGATTCAGAATTATCTTTAATCCTTTGTTTGTCTTTCGTCTTTCCTGCACATTACTCAACAATTCAGAAGTTTAAATTTTGAATGACAGTTTGTTTCAATGCTTTGATTATATTTCGCATCTTACAGAATTTTTTGAATCTTGTAACCCTTGTGATTTCAGATACAGTTGAATGAAGGAAAATTTCAATAGAGGAGAGCTGAGATGTCACTATTATAAAATGGAAATAATATTTGTTATTTGTCAATCATCATATCCTTCACTAAAGTGCCATATTCACCAAGATGCTTCTATCTAATCAGGCAACATATTATAACAATTAAGAAGTAGACGTAGTACAGGTCAGTTTTGAACAAATATTTCTCTCTATTTTTCGCCATTTTCTATTGATATCAGTTTCTTTTACTCTAGATTTTCATTGTTGAGTGAGGGCTTGGTTATTGGCAGCTTGTGGGAGGTTTGATATTGTGGATCTTCAAAGATATAAGTTCAGTAGCTTTTATCAGTCTTAAAGGAAGATGATAATATGATATACATAAAAGAAAATCACGATGATAATATGATATACGAGTATTTTCCAAAATTCACCATGTTCTGTATTTTATAGAAAAAAAAATCACTTAGTGATTGAAATTACTAATGAGCACTGACTTTTCTCCCAAAAAAAAAAAAAAAAAATTATAAGGAGTAGTCTTCAATTTGGGAAGTTTTTAACGAATTCGGTAAAACAAACTATATCAAGTAGCTTAATCAATTAAAAATTAAAACCGTCTTTTTTTTATGATAGCATTAACTGAACAGTAGCTTCAATTTGTGTTTTTTTTTTAGGTTTAGAGATAGGTATGGAATGCAATAAATAAGGGATAATTAATGAGATCCTAATCAGAATATTATCATTAATGAGTTCTTTCTTGACCGAGGGATCTTCTTAAATCCAATGGTTTAAAAAAGGTGTAACTCTAAAGAGTTATACCAAGTGTAACTTGAGCCCATCTCCTCATTTAATATGCTAATTTCTAACTAAAATGTCAATTTATCGATAATAGCAAGGTGATCGATACCATATTGGTACAGGCTGTACCAGCCGGTATGTACCGTACCGGTACATATACCGATATCGAAACACTAACATTTCGTACTGGTTTAAATACCAGCCGTACCGGCCATGTACCAGCCATACTGGCCAATTTTGGGTAATACCGGCCAGTACCAAGCGTACCGGCAGGTACAGAAAAAAAAAAAAAAAAAAAAAAAAGCTTTTTTAAAAAAAATTTTGTAATTTTTGTAAGGATAAAATGGTAACTTACTTGCATTAACTTATTAATATTATTTATTTTCTTAGTATGCAACGAATAATTAAGCTTTCTATTTTTTATATTGCGTTTTATTTTAATTGATGCTAAAGTCTAAAGTCATGAATAATTTGTTCTGAATTAAGGTAATGTTTTATGGTAAATTTTTATATTTATTATAATACACACACACACACACACACACATATGTATGTGTGTGTGTGCGTGTGTATATATATATATATATATATATTTATTTATAAATATAAAAAAATAACGGTAAACCTGAAACGGTACACCGGTATTGACCGGTATCGAAATATATCATTCCACTAATCAAACCGGTACAGTCTCTAGTACAAGATTGACTCCCTTGGATAATAGTAGACTATTGATGTTCATGTATTTTTATATTTATTATAATACACACACATACATATATGTATGTGTGTGTGTGTATATATATATATATTTATAAATATAAAAAAAATAACAGTAAACTCGAAACGGTACACCAGTATTAACCGGTACCGAAGTATATCATTCTACTAATCAAACCGGTACAGCCTTCGGTACGAGATTGACTCCCTTAAATAATAATAGACGATAGATGTTCATGTACTTAAATGATACTCTAATAATAATAATTAAAAAAAAAAAAAAAAAAAAGCAAACATGAGGCTTGTTCTGTGTATTTATAATGCCACAGTGGTATTCTAAATACCACAACGGTATTCTAAATAATAATAATAATAATAATAATAACGAAGAAGAAGACAACAATTGATGTTCATGTACTTAAATGATACTCTAATAATAATAAATTTTTTTTTAAAAAAGCAACATGAGGCTTGTTCTGTGTATTTATAATGCCACAGTGGTATTCTAAATAAAGAAGAAGAAGAAGAAGAAGAAGAAGAAGAAGTAGTAGTAGTAGTAGTTCTGTTTGAGCCCAAATCTATACTCCACCAAAAAAAACTTGCCACATGTTTATCTAATTAATTAAATACCACTATTAATTAATAATGATAGTATTAATAAGTCAATAATTATAGTATTTAATTAATTAGGTGAACATGTGGCAAGTTTTTATTGATGGAGTATAGAATGGAGCAAGAAAAGTGGAATAGAAGATTTTGACTCGTTTTGTTTGAGCCCAAATCTTTTGTTCCACTTTTTCTGCTCCACTCTATACTCCACAAAAAAAAAAAAACTTGTCATGTGTTTACCTAATTAATTAAATACCACTATGAATTAATAATGGTAGTATTAATAAGTCAATAACTATAATATTTAATTAATTAGATGAATACGTAATAAGTTTTTATTGATGAAGTATAAAATAAAGCAAAAAAAGTAAGACAAAAGATTTGGAGTCGTTCTGTTGAGCGGTGCTTTTGTTTTCTTGTTTTTAGCCTCCGTCTCTACTACCACACTCGCGATCATCAATCTGATGCTGCTACCATAGTGGTATTCAATAACATGGCGGTGGCAATAGCTAGAAACTATAATTACTATTTGTACTTAAAGTAAAGGGAACAAAAATCAAAAAGTTGTATTCATAAATATCAGCCAGGCAACATTAACTTCGGCTTGAGAGATTAGTTGAGTACATAAATATTTTGTAGGTAAAATGAGAGCAGTTGTGTTATAGCCAAGGAATTATAACAAAGAAGACTTTGCAAGTTGTGCAGACTGGGAAAAGGAGAGCTGAGATTAAAAAGAGCTGAGATTAAAAAGAAAGTAATTCTGAATTCAAGATGCTTTGCAAAAACGTGAAAGGGATGAAGTAAATGCAGTAGGTTTCAACGAAATAATACCTGAAATATATAGACAGTCTTTGTACAAAACAAAGCTACCACATTGACAATATTGTCAAGAAGAAACCTCAATGAGCGGCAAATTTCGATTGTGAATAGCTTATTTGAAATTTTGTTGAAAGTAGATTAAAGTATATTTGTAATTTAAAAACAGTTTTTTTTTTAAAATAAGAAGTTTTCATACTAATGGTGTATAAAAATATTGGTAAGTAAAAAAGTTATGCAAGTTTATTTAGGTTTAACACCATAAACATGTGGAGGAAAATATTTTATCCACTGTCTTGCATGTTTAGTAAGATTATAAGTTACAGAATTTTCCAATTAATGATATGTGAGAAAATAACATCGCAAAAGGTATCTGTAAAGGACTTTGCAAAAGTGAACAAATGATTAGAAGGCTAAAGATTCATCCTCACTTCTAAGGGCTTTGATGAATTCGAGAGATTTGTTGAGGCAATTGGCACCAATGTTTAATTGAAAATATTAGAGCTACAAACAATTTTTTTTTAATTCAAATAGTTGATATTGTGAGTAATTATTCGTAAGTAAAAATAAATGATATAAGTAATGAGCTCAAATGAGAATTAATAAAAATTTGTCACATCAACTTTGTGTAAAAATATTGTTAAAAATTTTGTGTTTATGGCATTACTCATGCTTAATATATGTTAATCATTTAACTTATTTAAAAAAATGCTAGTGGTTGGCCATAAAACCAATAAAAAATTTGGTCAAAGCAATAACTTATAAAAAACATTTGTGAGGTTCAACCCAAAATTTTCATTTATTTTACTTGCTCTTTCTCTTCTATAAATAGATCACATTTTCACTTTAGAAATGCACCAGTACTCACCCTTCTTCCTTAACTTCCTCTTTTCTCTCTTTCATTTATTTTCTTCTCTCCTTTCTTGTTCCCTTCCCCAACCCTCACCTTCTCCTTTAGTGAGGTCCTCAACCAAAGCATTATTCTCTGTGCTCCATGGCCAATCCTTCATGGCTAGGCCTCTCTCTCGAGTTCCTACTTAGAAAACTCGAGGAGGGTATAGAAAGCAATGTCCTTGCCTTTGTAGTATTGGTGTTGCTGCTTTTGTTCAGACACTAAAGAGGTTTTTTTTTTTCAACACCTTAATTTTTTTTTGCAAAGCCAGTTTTTGGCCAATCACAATCACTTCGGTTTTCAATTCCGTCTCAACTTCCCTCACCATATTGTTTAGCTTCTTGACAGGAACATATTTGTTATGACTTGATGCTAATACCCTTTTATTATGAAAAGAAAAAATTTACCCAGTACTTTTTTTTATAGGATTTACCTAGTATTTGAATTCTTGAAAGTAAAGTACCATACGAAAAAAAAAAAAAAGATAAAAATAAATCACTCCATGGTCCACACTCTAAAAACTAATTATTATTTTAAATATTTCTATTCCACTTAATAATAAAAAATTTACAAAAGAAAAAAAAAAGTGGAAAAAAAATTTACCCAGTACTTGATTTCTTGAAAGTAAAGTACTATACAAAAAGAAAAAGAAAAAGAAAAGAAAAAGAAAAAGATAAGTTACTCCATCGTCCATGCTCTAGAAACTAATTACTATCTTAAATATTTATAATCCACTTAATATTCTAAAATTTACAAAAGAAAAAAAAGTGAAAAAAAAATTTTACCTAATGCTTGATTTCTTAAAAATAAAGTACCATAAAAAAAGAAAAATACAAAAAAAATAAATAAAAATAAATCATTTCATAGTCCACACTCTAAATACTAATAACTATCTTAAATATTTGTAATCCACTTAATAATACAAAATTTACAAAAGAAAAAAAAATTTCCCGGTACTTTATTTCTTGAAAGGAAAGTATCATACAAAAAGGAAAAAAAAAAAAACATTCCACATTCTAAATACTAATTACTATCTTAAATATTTATAATCTACTTAATAATATAAAATTTACAAAAGAAAAAAAAAAGTGAAAAAAAATTACCCAGTACTTGATTTTTTGAAAGTAAAGTAAGATACAAAAAGAAAAAATAAAAAATAAAGAAAAATCCCTCCACAGTCCATGTTCTAAATACTAATTACTATCTTAAATATTTATAATCTACTCAATAATATAAAACTTACAAAAGAAAAAAAAAGTAAAAAAAAAAAAGAATTTACCCAATACTTGATTTCTTCAAATTAAAGTACCATACAAAAAGAAAAAGAAAGAAAGAAAAGATAAATCACTCTATAGTCTTGAAAGTAAAGTATCATACAAAAAGAAAAGAAAAAGAAGAAGAAGAAGATAAAGATAAATCAGTCCACAGTCTACACTCTAAATACTAATTACTATCTTAAATATTTATATTCCACTTAATAATATAAAATTTACAAAAGAAAAAAAAATGTACCCAGTACTTAATTTCTTGAAATTAAAATACGATACAAAAAGAAAAAAAAAAAGATAAATATAAATCACGTCATAGTTCACACTCTAAATACTAATTACTATCTTAAATATTTATAATCCACTTAATAATATAAAATTTACAAAAAAATGAAAAAAAAAAAATTCTACCTAATACTTTATTTCTTAAAAGTAAAGTACCATACAAAAAAAAAGACAAATCACTTCACGGTCTACACTCTAAATACTAATTAACATCTTAAATATTTATAATCTACTTAATAATATAAAATTTAGCTGCATAGAACTTTAACCTTTTTTGAGAATATATGACAGACAGAGAGGTTTAACCTTTGATGTGCACAACTGTAAAGGTATGTCAGACCTTGTAGGTTTTGAACTACACGTGAGTGGAGAGTTCAAACTTTGGTCATAAATCATAGTAGCTGGACTTGGGCTTTTTATTTATTTTGAGAAGGTAGTGTAGTCATTTGTTTTAAAGAATTACATTTGTTTGGTCTAATTGTTAACCTCAGCCCATATCAATAACTAATAGTAAAAATAAGTTACTATACATTATTAGGTAATAGTTTAAAAACTTAACAAAAAAAGTTTAGAAAACTAAATATAAGTTTATAGACTAATTTTTTTTTTTTTTTTTATAATGAGAGGTTTTTAAACAGTGATATAACTTTCTAAACAATATAATTTATCCTTCGTTTTTTTACCTAGACGCGGTATAATTTTAGAATTTAGATGGACACTTTTTCCTGTATGGCAACACTACTATGATATATATATATATATATATATATATATAGGGATAATTACAGTAAACCCACCTGTGCTATGACCCGTTTTTACTTTGCCTACCCGTGGTTTAAAACTTTACACTTTGCCCACCTGAACTTCAATCCGTTACCCACCTCGCCCTCTGACGTTAGAAAAACACCCTTTTGTTAAAATCAAAACATAACACCGATCAAAAACACGAACCATCAGTTCTTTTTCTCACGAGCCCTAGAAACACGAAAATCCCCTAGAGAAACCCCATTCTGCATCTGATATTGAAATAGCGCTGCAAGTATAAACCTAGACGAGCAACGAATTGGTCGAGGGACTCAAATCCTGGTAAGAAATCAGTCACTGTTTGAGTTTTTAGTTTGGGCTTGTGGTTGTTTTATAGTTTTTTGAGTAATCTTTTATTTTTGGTAGAGGTTTTTTGAGTAATCAGTCAATGGTCAATGTTACATGTATGTAATGAGAATATTGGTTGTGTTTGTTGATGTAATGTTACTTGTTGTTTGGATTTGTGTTTGTTTATGGGCATTTTGTCTGTCATGGTCATTGTGTCTCACAGTGGTCCCAAATTTCTATTTTAGTGTTTGCCATGTGTGTGTTGCATGTATGGACATTTTTGAGTAATCAGTCAATGGTTTAAATTTTAGTGTTTGCCATGTGTGTGTTGCATCCCAGAAGCAAAGCAAAAAAAGTGGTCCTTCTGATGTGTGTGTTGCATCCCAAAAGCAAAATAGAAACATGTTTATGTATATTGTTTGCAATTCCTTAATTGTTAATTGTGTACGTGTCAAATGCTAATTAGTTATTGCAGATGGCTGATGAGGAAGTGAAATTGGAGGTACATTATGGGGGTACTTTTCTGTGGAACCCTAGGTTAGAATACTTCGGTGGGAAAGTTGAAATAGTGTGTAGGGATCTTGATAGACTTAGTTATTTTGAAATAAAAGGTATATGTGAGGAATTGGGGATTGATGAACCGTGTAGGGTTCATTATTTAAGTCCTGGGGGCAACTTCGAGCAAGACTTGAGGCACATAGAAGATGATAAAGATGTGGTGCCCATGTGCAAGCTTAATGTGGGAGGGTCAAGAGACACCATCATACTGTATGTGGAGAGTGGTCATACTCCGCTTGCAGTTGAAGTCCTTGATGGTGCAGGGGTTGGTGCAGGGGGTGGTGCAGGAGCTGCTACAGGGAGTGGTGCAAGGGGTGGTGCAGGAGTTGCTACAGGGGATGATGCTAGTGTAGGGATAGAGGAGGAGTTTGATTGGTTGAATGAAAGTTTGGAAGGAGAAGACTTTGCTGATGACATTTTTGGTGAGTCTTCTCCACCTCACAATGTTCCATCTGACCCTAACACTGTTCCAACCACTGATACACCTCAGCCAAACACAGATACACCTGGCCCAAGCAATGTTCCTCCAAACATAGATTTAGATGAAGAGTGAGCTGAACCAGCTTTAGAGGATGATATTGCAAGTGTGGATGGTTCTGATGATGAGCAGGGGCCTAGAAATCTAGAATTCAATGAGAGGACTGATATGGAAAATGTTAGGTTGGTGGTAGGGATGAAGTTTCCAAACTCGAAGGTGTTTAGGCAGGCTTTGAGGGAGTATGTCATTCAGCAGCACATTGATATCAAGTGGAAGTTGAATGAGAAGAAGAAGATTTCTGTACATTGTAAGAACAATTGTGGATGGAGGTGTTATGCATCAATGGTGACTGGAGAGTGCACATTTGAGATCAAGACACTTAATCCTAAATGTACCTGCCCCCTGACATTTCGAAATGGGCAAGTTACATCAGCCTATGTGGCAAAGAGGTATTTAGAGGATTTTGGTAAGAATCCTAATTGGGAGGTCTCAGGTGTTAAGCACCATGTGATGCAGCAGATTTCAGTAAATTTAAGTATTAGTCAGGTGTATAGATCAAGGAAGGCAGCTAGGGGTTTGATTACTGGGAATGAAGAGGCTCAGTATGGCCTACTTAGAGATTATGCAGAAATGATAAGGAGGACAGATGTAGGAAGTAAGGTGATTCTACAAACAGAGATGGAAAATGAGAATGTAGAACCTAAGTTTAAAAGGATGTACATTAGGTATAATGCTCAGAAAGTTGGATTTCTAGGTGGTTGTAGACCCTTTGTTGGGCTGGATGGCTGCCATTTGAAGGGTAGGTTTGGTGGGCAAATATTGTTTGCCACTGCCAAGGATGGCAATGACAATATATTCCCAGTGGCAATGGCTATGGTTGAGCAAGAGAACAAGGACAGCTGGACCTGGTTTTTGGAGCAGTTTGCAGATGACATTGGCAGGCCAGAGGAGCTCAATCTGGTATTCATAAGTGACAGGCAGAAGGTATTATCATCTAACTCATGTTCATGACTTCATTACTTACTTACTTGCATAGTTGCTTACTTGAATGCTTACATGATTGCAGGGCCTTCTACCTGCAATGGAGACTCTATTCCCAACTGTGGAGCACAGGTATTGTGTGAAGCACGTATACAACAACTTCAAGGTTAACCACAAGGGCATGAAGTTGAAGAGTGTACTGTGGAGGTGTGCTGGCACAACATCAGTAAGGGAATTTGAGAGGGGGATGGAGCATCTTAAGAGTTTGGATGAAGAAGCTTGGAAGTACCTTGCTGATATAGAGCCTGCACAGTGGATCAAATCCCACTTTTCTCCAAGAGCTTTGACAGATTGTCTGGCAAACAATCTGAGTGAGAGTTTCAACTCTATGATTCTGAAGGCTAGAGACAAGCCAATCTTATCAATGCTGGAGTGGATCAGGGTTAGGCTTATTAGTAGACTGTATGTGAAGAAGATTGGCATAGAAAAGTATGGTGGCAGGTTGTGTCCAAGCATACAGGGCAAGTTGGAGAAGTTAAAATTAGAGTCTAAGAGCTTCTGTGCAATGCCATCTGGGAGGTTTGTGTATGAGGTTGCCAGTGAGAGGGAAAGGCATATGGTGGACTTGGTAGGGAGGACATGCAGTTGTAGAGCATGAAACTTGACAGGAATCCCCTGCAAGCATGGAGTTGCAGCAATTTTTGTGAATCGTGAGATGCCAGAAGACTACACCCATCCATGCTACTACAAGGATGCTTATGTGGAGACATACAAGACACCTATACCTCCCATGCCTGGCCAGTCTGAGTGGGTGTCAAGTAGCCAACCCAAGCCTGTTGCACCTATTATCTATAAGCCACCAGGCAGGCCACCCATGAAGAGGAAGAGAGATGCTGATGAGCCAAGGAACCCTTATAAGGTGTCTAAAGCAAACAAGCCAGTGAGGTGTGGAAGGTGTCAAAAGGAAGGGCACAATGCAAAGGGATGCAAGGCCAATGTTACTGGTGAGACACCATGGGAGAGGAGGAAGAGATTGCAGAAAGAACAATCTGTAAGTCTTTACAAACTTTCTTTATTAAATGCAAAATGCCAATAACTGACATTGTAAACATGATCATTTTTTGTTGTAGGGAAGTGGAAGGCCCTCTACATGCAGACAAGCCCCATCCTCATCTCAACCCCCACCAACACATCAGCCTTACACTATGGGCTCATCCTCCAACACATCAGCCTTAAACTATGGGCTCATCCTCATCTCAACCCCCACCAACACATCAGCCTTACACTATGGGTTCATCCTCATCCAACCAGGCAGTAGGGTCACAACCACCAGCTACACAACCACTAGCTACACAACCACCAGCTCGATAGCCACCAGCTACACAGCCACCAGCTCAGACTCCATGGTCACAACAACCAAGTCAGTGGTACTCTTCAGACTTCAGGTACACAGTTAGAGGAGCTCCTTGGTTTTCTTCAAGCCAGCCAGCACCACACACCCCTGCAGAAACATGGGACAGTAGACCACCTGCTACAAGATCACTTGCTACCAGAGGAGCTGCTTTGAGAGGAAGGGGTAATGCAGCTAGGACTCAGAAATGTAGAACAAGAGGTGGAAAGGCCAACAGTGGTGGGAGAGGCAGGGGCAGGGACAGTAAATGAAGACTATGTCAAGACACTTTGTTGCTATGTATTAGGGTTTTGTAATGTTAGGGTCATATGTATTTTGTAGACAATGGCAGGGCAGAAAAAGTATGGTGGAACTTTTTTATATATGCTGTTCAATCACTTTTTGTATTTTTGTTAAGTTTTGTAAACAGGGGCAAGTGCAACTATTTTGGTTGTTGTACCAAATGCCCTATATTTACTGGTGCTTGATGAAAGACTATTCAATGCTACCTTAAATATGTATACAACTTCCCAACTTAATGGCAGGTGTTCAAAATTATTATTTTGGTTATTGCAGTTGAACATATGAGTTTGTTTATGTGTGTAAGTATTGAATATAGCAATCACTTTTGAATAACAGGTGTATATGTTGAATAGCAGGTTTGTGTGTGTGTTTGTTGTCTTTTCTTGCAAGTTGGCAGATAGTTGTCATGCATTTTACACTTTAAGCAATTAAACTTTCAACATAATTATCTACACACAATGCACTTTATGCACAAACCAACACAGCTCACAGCATCCAACAAAACACCAACAGCTCACAGTTTCAAGTAGCCAATTCACTTTAAACAAAAATACCAACAACATCTAACAATCTTAACACTTTATCTTAAAAAGACTTATATTATTAACTGGCTTCAAGCCAACAGCATCTACATCTTACATAATTCTATTACAATATAATTGAAGACCAGCTTATGTTACAACCCACCAGGTAGACTCAATTTCATCATTCCAACATTCTCACTTGAGCTAAAACACGAAAACAACATAACCAAAATAAAAAAAAACCAAGACAGCATTAGTGCAATTCTGCACTTTCTCTCTTACTCTAAAACTCTCACTGCTATCTCCTTGGCTTGAACTGAGGAAGCTCGAAACTGTCTCTCCCTCTCAGTGGCTTTTGCTGTCCTGTCTTGAGCAATTTCTGCCATTTGGGTAGCTTCTGCTGCTACCTGGGTAGCTGCTCTTTCCCTTTCATGTGCAAGTTGCAGCTCACTTCGCAGTAAATCCATCTTCTGTTGCACGAAATGGGCAGCTTCATTCCCACGCACACAAGTGGGATTATCAATCCATTTGAAGAAAGGGCACTTGGGACCGACCTTATATTAGCTACAACCCAGAAACCTTCTCCCAAAATTATCCACTGTCAGACTTGTTCTCAGCACACAAGTCTCATATGTACACATATGCCCATTTGAACCGGAGTAAGTTCCACTCGAAGAAGACATCATTTATCAACTTCCTCTCAATTAAAGCTACCGTCAACACTTGAAACCCCAACCCACATAAAGCACAAATGTCGTACCTGGTGATGATCTCTCTTCAAATATTCAATGCCTCAAGACAACCCAAAGTCAGAACCTCACCCTCAGATGAAAGTACGATCAGAAAAATCAAAACCTCAGCTCAAACAAGGGATTTTCGTGTTTCTAGGACTCGTGAGGAAAATAACTGATGGTTCATGTTTTTTATCGTTGTTATGTTCTGATTTTAACAAAAGGGTGTTTTTTTAACATCAGAGGGCGATGTGGGTAACGGATTGAAGTTCAGGTGGGCAAAGTGTAAAGTTTTAAACTATGGGTAGGCAAAGTAAAAACGGGCCATAGCACATGTGGGTTTACTGTAATTATCCCACATATATATATATATATATATATATATATATATATAGATATAGATTTTATCCCGAAAGATTAATTTTTAGTGGTGCTGATAGTTTTGGTAGCAAAAGACTGATTTGGCAAGTCAGATCAGTAAGGGTAAGAAGTGAGGGAAGGTTTTGTTTTCAAAAAGAAGTGAGGGAAGGGAAAATCAAAGGAGCAACTCTTGCTTGCTTTGTATAGCAAGTGTAAAAATCATGGCTGGTGGTGGCTGTGAAGTGTGAATTGAAGATTGAGGTACATCAATGAGTGCACATGTAGTGTTTGTGAAAATGTCTGAATGAGTTTTTATTTTATGTATTTTTGTTCTTTGTTCGCGATTTCTCTTGGTCGTCTACCCAACATTACCTTTAAACTTTCCTATGTTTTGGATTGCTTGTATGATGTTTGGTTGATTCAATATTAAAATAGACTTATAATTTGTTGTGCTACGAGAATTTATTTTGTAATACTGATTTCAATCTCAATTTTCATGGATGATTGAATGCAAAATAATTAATATTTTCTAATGATGATGTGTGTAACTAATGAATCCAAGTGTCATAGCTAGAGGGTCAGTATCTTTTTCTTGAATTTAGAACTAATATACTTGACTTTGATCATTGCTATAAATAATGAGATAAAACTAATGTTAGTCTCTCACTCTTATCAGATTCAGATAAAAGAAAACCTTCTCTCACGGTTTCTCAGAAATGGGTTTCTATTCCCCAACCGTGTAAGCCACTCTCTCTCTCTCTCTCTCTCTCTCTCTCTTTGTCCCTTCTATGTTTTTGTCAAGTTGCAATTTTTAACAAAGTAATTTGGTTTTCTTGCAGTGTGGTTTGCTCTTCAAGCTTCTTCATACACTTGGCTTCGAATTCTAGCTTTCCCACTAGACCCTTCTTTCCTCCTAAAACAAAATGCTTCTCCAAAAAGTTCCACGTAGCGTGCTCTACATCTACTTCTCCTTCTGGTATGCTTTCTTTGCTTTTCTTTCTCTACTATATATATTTGTGTGAATATTTTAGGTTATGGTACTCTGCCTGATAATGGGTAATTCTAATTCTGCATTTTTGTTTGTTTCAATTGGTGCACATGTTATAGTATGCAATGGGTTTTGATGGGCACACAAAAATTAAATTAGTAATGCCCACAATCCCAAGTTACATTTTTCTATTACTTGTTTGGAAATGTATATTATATATGAGGCTTTTTGTGTTTTGTCATTTAAAATTGATAAACTTCTTTTTATTTCAAAAGCTTTATTTATTTCAAAAGTTTAAGCTATTAGGAAAATGTAAATTTAATTATTTAACCATTATTTAAACACAATAACACTCTCCTCAGGTGTGGGGGATATGTGAGATTATTATCATTTTTATAATTTATAATTGGAGGTGGAGTGGAGATAGGATTTAAACTCAAAGCTACTTGCTACACCAGATGCTTGCTATACCATAATAAATTACTAGTTGTCCCAAACGCTTTAACTATTAGAAAATGATGAGTTTAGTATTTTAACCTTTATTCTAACAAGAATATTGCTAAACACATGGGCTATGTTGTCTTGGGTACCCAAAAACGGCACACTTATTCCCCACATGGTGGAAAGCAAGATGATAAGTAGGATAAATTAGAGTGCAGAGCAACTCAATATTGATATATGCCTTTTTTAGCAGCTAGTTTATGGATTCAGATAACATTTATGAAATTTGATCAAAAGTCAAAATTCAAAAATAAATCCAATCAAACTAAATGTATGTAGCTTCTTCCCTCTGACTGAGCTACCAACAACATTATGATTTTGAGTCCACCCCTTCAAAGGATGTCACAAATCGGAATAACTTAATCTTAGTACTACACACCTAGCCACTCACACCCTGAAGCAGAAAAACTGGTTCATAACTCTTTCTATTTAGTTCTAACTCACTTTTTAGAGAAGATGGGTGTATCTAAGTATTAGAAAAAGTAGTAGATACACAGCAGCTGGAGTAGCCCAAAACCTGTAGTTAGTTGACTTTTTCCATTTCAGGATGACTTTTGGAACTGAATCTGGGCCTTTTGATCTATTCCTATGTCTGATAGTCTTCGACTTCACCTTATTAACCTTCTCCAATTTAACCTACCGCTTTTCTGGTTCATTCTTCAGGATCGATATCAGGTCCAGATGCTGAGGCCTTTTTCTTTGCTTTCTTTTCATGCTCTTTTAGCTTCTTTTCAGATTCCTTTTGAGCTCTTATAGCTGTTTTGGCTGCAGCTTTCTCTTGCAAATTCTTTTTCCTATCCTACATTCCCCTCATCACGCTGTTTTCAGAGTAGCTAAATGCTGTCATATGCTTTTTTTTTTCTCCCTTCAGCTCTTCTGCTAAAGAATTAATCTCATTGTTTATTTTTTTTTTGCATCATCAAGTTGCTTAATTTTGACCTGAGTTATTTGATTCTCCTTCCTTGCTCCATCCAAATCACCACCTATGAGCTTAACCTGATCTTGAATGGCTTCTTTTTCTGACCCAGTGAATCCTGAATCTTAGCTCTCATAACAGCAATAGCAAGAACTTTTCCCTTGTCCCCTCTAGCTGTTTGATTTCTTTAAGCTCTTCCTATTACAATGGAATGCTCTAATGTTGTATGTAGTAATGAAAAATATGGATAAAATTTTTAAGCTCTTCCTCAGATAAACATAAACCACTACCCCAACTGGCATTGGTTGAATTGCGCAACTTTGCAAGAGCCTGTTGTCAAGGGGTCATCTCCTTTCTTTCCTCATCCAAGATCAACTTAATTGCCTGTTGTCATCTTTCAGAGCTCTAATCTGAGAAATTAACCCTGCTCAATCCGACCTTTTTGCCTTCAGTGCTTCAGTGATCTGAAATCAGACATGATTTTTCCTCTGGTTCTCTTTATAAGCCCGACACAAAAATCAAATAAATGGATTTGCTTAGGAGCTGCACACTCGTCAACTGCATCCTTAGGGAAGTTAGCATCTGAAACATCATTTCCTTCTACTTTAATTGGTTCATCTCCAAGTGAACCAAATTTAATGGTCTCCCCAAGCCCTGGCTCTTGATCTAATTTGCCATTTTCCTTCTCATGCAAAACAGTAGTGACTGAGTCTTCTTCAGCTACAGTCTCCACTGGTCCTTGGATCATCTTGGTCCCTTTTCTTGTCTAACACCCACACCCCAACTTGTCTGACTACATCACAAATTTTATAATAACAAATCATAGGAAAATTGGTTTTCTTAAAGTCATCTATGCTTCTGCTTGGACTCAGTGCTGCTGAGAAGTCCTGGTGTACTTCTAAATGCCTCTTCAGTGCTATTAATGGCACCTGCATCATCCAAAGGGAGGAAAAAAGGGCGGAGGGGGCATAAGCATGCACAAGTTCTGAATGGATTTTCAACAAATTTCCTTGATGAGGCTTATTAGATTTTAAGAAACACTAGGAAAAAAAAGAGAACAGTTTTATATCCTAGAAATTTAAATCAAAAGGAAAAATAGGAGAGGGGACAGAAAAAGGGCTTCATTTCTCATAAAGTTGTGAACTTGTGTCTCTAGAAGTTTAATGTGGGTTTTTCATATTAAACTGAGAGAAGAAATTGAATTAATTGAAAGTTATTTATGTTGTTTTGTGACAATTAAATATTATTGTCTCACTAAATTGTGGACAACAAAGGGACAAACTGTTAGTGCTTTACTGAATCTCTGAAACTTAGCAAATAATTAAAATGCATTAGTTGCATCAATGTGAATCTCTTAAGATTTATGTCATAGAATAAGGTTGGGATGGTGCTTGGCAACATCGATACCGATAACCATGTCTGCTTACATTACTAACTTAAGGGTTGCTATGTGAATCCTGCTCACTTAAACAAATTACTTTACTTAGAAGCTTAGGTTCTCTCCACATCTAGATGCCAATATTTGTTATGCTATCAAGGAATCCTTAATGAATGCATTGTCATGTATTAGCATCGAGCATATTGCGCAATATGCCCTTTCTATAAATACCCTTATATGTTTTAAGGATTCAGATCTTATAAGATTTAACTAAGAATTTTATAATTTTGCTACACATGCTTTGGGTGACTGCAACAACAACAACAAAGTCTTAGTCCCAATATTTTTGGGGTTGGCTATGGATCCTCAATAAGATTACTTAGGTTCACATGTATTTTATGCTTAGGCTGACTGCTCAAGATAAAATACTTCATATGAATTTGGTGGAATTAGATGTGCCAAATCAGTGTTCTTAAACCATAAGTTTTTGTTAAGATCATTCATAAAGTTGCCTTGGTTCCTGTTTTAATATGACATTTGCTGGTTTTACTTTTACCTGCAAATATTTTTATGTTGTCAACCCTGCTCTTGTAGTCTTATGGAATTCTTGGTACATCCTCTACTATGGAGCCCACTACAAAGGATTTTCCATCTGTTAATTTAACCTTCTTTTCCTTTATTCCCACTCATTTCAAAATTACATATATCTGTTGTATTAGTATTTGGACTCCATGTTTGAAGATAAATAGATCATCTTTTTTCATCTTTTTCTTAACCTTGATGTTTTGGGGAGGTGTAAATTTTTTCCCTTTTTGAGAATCAAGTATGCTATTGTACCATTGAATATTACTTGATGTTTGTACTCCATGATTTGAGATATGTGGAGGTCTTCATTGGACCCTCTTATCTTATTTATCTATATTTCCAGATCCTCTTTTGGTTAAGGCTGCAAGAGGAGATCCTGTAAGTCGACCTCCAGCATGGATGATGCGCCAGGCAGGAAGGTATATGTCTGTTTATAGAAAGCTTGCAGAGAGATATCCATCCTTTAGAGAGAGGTCAGAGACAACTGATCTCATTGTAGAAATCTCTTTGCAGCCTTGGGAAGCTTTCCATCCCGATGGAGTTATTATTTTCTCGGACATACTTACCCCTCTACCTGCCTTTGGTGTCCCATTTGACATAGAAGAAGTAAGGGGTCCTGTTATTCAGTCACCAATTTATTCTGAAGAGGGACTGAAGTCTCTGCATCCCATTGACTTAGAAAAACTTCATTTTGTGGGGGAATCCCTTAGGATATTGCGCCGGGAGGTACTCTCTATAGTCATTCATGCCTAGAAAGAATAACAATTGTGCTGTTTTGAATGTAAATTATGATAGAAATGTAGTATCTCTCTTTAGTCTTGCTTCTCTAAGTTATTTAATTATTTATTCTTTTGTGTAGGTTGGTGGGAATGCTGCTGTTTTAGGTTTTGTAGGAGCACCTTGGACAATAGCTACATATATAGTGGAAGGGTGTACAACGCACACATATACAACCATAAAGACCATGTGCCATACTGCACCACATGTATTGAGGGCACTTCTTTCTCATTTGACACAGGCAATATCAGACTACATTGTATTCCAAGTGGAATCTGGGGCTCATTGCATACAAATTTTCGACTCATGGGGTGGACAACTACCGCCTGATATGTGGGAATGCTGGTCAAGGCCTTATATTGAAGAGGTAAATTGGAATGAATGGTTTCGCCATTCACTGCTGTAGTTGTGGATGACATTGATTATATTAATCTGGGCACTATAAACTTTTCTTTAACTGTGCACTATGATATTGTGACTTCCTGTGCTCTTTTTTCAACTTGTGGGTTAACAATTTGCTTCACCGTGCACTCTGCATAGTTTTATCCCCCCCACCCCTCCCCACCCTTTTTTCTTTTTATTGTATTGATCTACTTCTACTTGACTTACTGTCTTACCCTAAAAATTTAAAAATAGTATTTCTCTACTTGGTTTGCCACGATATGCAGAGGTGTGAGTTTTCAAGTCTCAAGTTTCTTGCATATTTAGTGTCTCATGTATAGAATTTTAGTTACTGTGAAAATCAGAGCACAATTTTGTAACATGCAAAGAGTGACTCATAGACCAAGAACATCATTTTCACCTATCTTTCATTTCCTTCTCGCGTATCATTTTGATGAAATATTGCCGTACACGTTATGTCTACATGCTATATTCTTGACAAAATTGCAGGATTTCAACTGTTTTGGGGTTTTTGTTTATTTTCTTGTGTGTGTGTGTGTGTTCTGGTGAGCAGAGCACGATTTGTGTAAGTTTTCACATTTTCTTTTTTTTTTTTCCTTGGTATTAATTATTTTTCTGAAAGTGCAGATTGTAAGTATAGTGAAGAACAAATGTCCTCAAACGCCACTTGTTCTATACATTAATGGAAATGGTGGCCTTCTTGAGCATATGTAAGCAACTGGCGCTGATGTGATTGGGCTTGACTGGACAGTGGACATGGAAGATGGAAGGAAACGATTGGGTAAGGAGATCAGTGTACAAGGCAACGTCGACCCTGCTTGCTTATTTTCTCCTCTTCCTGCCCTGACAGAAGAAATTAAAAGGTTTGTGACAAAAGTTTCTAATCCAAATTTCCGTCACATTGACTTGGGCGGCTTATCTTCGATCTTTTTATATGCTTGCCACGGAGACTTGCCTGTTTGTTATTAATTGCCTAAGATTATACGGATTTGGAATTTTTCTATTTAGTCAAGAAGTAAGAGTTGGATATGTTGGCAGGGAAATTGGTTAGGAATGGAGTTGTTATTCCACAGTGATGATAAAGATTTCCAATGGCTTGAAAATTTCCTAATTGGAACATCTAAATGACACTCACCTGAGTCTGCATGAGCTGGTTTAGTCTTTCTTTTATAGTCAAAATTACTTGTGTAACAAGAACAACATTGGTATCATTTTCTAACATAATTACAAGGTGTGACTCTGAAACTTAAATAATTTTGATCTATTATTATGTATCTATCAATTCATATGGCATCGGTAGCAATTGACATGGACAAGGTGTCTGACATGACATGAAAGTGAATCTTGCACTTTTGGTTCTTGTTGAAATTAAATTGACTTTGGAACTTTCATAATAGTATTTAACTGATAGCCTTTTGTTGTTGTTGTTGTTGTTTTCAGGGTTGTGAAGTGTGCAAGTCAAAGGGGACACATTCTTAATTTAGGTCATGGTGTTCTTGTCGGGACGCCTGAAGAAGCTGTTGCACATTTTTTTGAAGTTGCAAGAAGCTTGAAGTATGATACACTTTATCAAGATCGAGCAGTAGACTCTAAATTAACTTTTCCAAACTAAGTACACTAATACTCTCTAGAAACGTCAATTACAGCATACAAACTTTAAGATAACCATGTAGGAAAGCATTGCTGATGTCTAATTGATGTAGACGCCAATGACATTGGGGGAAGTGAATTTGCATGCTTGTCTGATTGCTTGTTTCGATCGATAGAGACAATTCTGTGACAGAAGCAAGCATTTTTAATTTACAATCTCACCATACAATCAAATTTTTAGATCAGGAAAAAAAAGTCACTGTCTACCACTGAAACATTGTGTTTCCATGCCTGCTTGCTTCGTAACTTGTTTTGATAGAGATGCATCAACAGCAAGGAATGGTCAATTATGTTTATGTGTCATCTTAAAATCTTAAATTATATGATATATAAGTACAATCCTTAAGAAAACTACCATTCCTCTTAAATCTTAATCGAAGAAGACAAAAAGACCACACGTGATGCAACATCTTCCAACAGAAGTTATCTCATAAACTGGCTCCGATTCTCACTGCCCATAATCCCTTCAATTACTTAGTTTATCTTCTAAAATAAAATATTTCTGCACCTAAGTTTGTCACTTCATGAATACAAAGAATATACTCTTCTGTGCAAGCCTGCAAATCTTGGGTCTCGAAGGCAAAAAATAATCTTAAAATCAAATAATATATACAACTTTTTTACAGGATTGTTGAAATGGTCGACCGTGAATAATGGAAAAAATAGTAACGACTTTAACAAATATAAAAAATATTATTAAAAAAAATTAATGTTTTGATATTTTTTTTAATACAAGATAGAAATTTTAATATAGCCTAATCTAAGTGTATATGTGTATGAAATTTTCTTCTAAAGACTTGAACTCCGAACTTTATCCCCCATAAACACTTATACTTGTGGAATGACTATCGCGTCAAGGATGTGCGGCGATATGTTTTGATAGCTTTTTAAATTTCTCATAAAAATTGTATCAAAACTTTCTTAAAATAGTTTGTTAATAATTATTCTAAGGCACTCGAACCCAAAAGATAATGCGAAAGCAATTTATTTTTTGCTCATATTTTTAACATATTTTTGATCTTGACTAACACCCCCGATTGACCAATTGGCATGAGGGCAATCACTATTGTAGAGAAATCTTTATCGTTCTTCATTGTGCCGTTGTGGTGGACCTTATTTATTGGTTAAAGGCTCATATTCTATTTTCATACCTTTGGTATGTCCATTTAAAATACTTTACCTCACTCTCAGCTTCTTCTTTTGATGATTCTCATCTCTGGGCAATCAGATTTTTCTTTCTTTCTTTTTTTTTTTTTTTTCATTGGATCTTTTTATAATGTTGGAAAAGGAGTTTGAACTATAAACTACTATTTATTTCAAAAGCTTAAGCTATTAGAAAAATGTAAATTTAATTATTTAACTATTATTTAAACACAATAACACTCTCCTTAGGTGTAGGGGATACATGGAATTATTATCATTTTTTTAATTTATAATTGGAAGTGGAGTGGAGATAGGATTCAAACTCAAAACTACTTGCTACACCAAATACTTGCTATACCATAATAAACTAGTCGCTAACCCGTGCGATGCACGAGTTTATCTCTTTGAGTTGCTTTTGATATGAAATATGTAAGTTCAAGTAGAACATGTTCTTAGCAATGATAAATGCCACCATAAAAAATTTCATACCCAAAGCATTTGTACGTATAATGTAGTTTAGTTGTTAGATAGAGGTTTTTTATATTTTATTTTAGAAACCATTACAAAGTTGGCTGATAACAATTGTGCAAAATTTATATAAATTGAAAGTATGAAATGTCTATAGATTAAAAGACAGAAGTTGATAGTACATTTTGCCTTGTGTAGTAACTCATAAAACAAATAATTAAAAGCATAAAATCAAATTTACAAAGTGAATCACACCTTCTGCTAAGGAGACAAATTGAAGCATTCTAACATCTTCATTCACGTGTAGTACATTGCAATATGTTGAAATATTTTTCTTGATGGATTCTCCTCAGATGTTTTGGTACGGCCATTTGAAACATTCACTTTCCACTTCAATTGCTCATCATCTTAATCAAAAATTGCAATTGATACTCTACCCAAGATGAAAACTCCTAAACTTTTTGTTTTCTCAAGCACCAAGATTCATACACATACATAAATAAATACTTATATAGACAACCTAAATAATAGATTAACCACAAAAATATTTAAGCTCATTTGCTTCTTCTTTTTTTTTTTTTTTTTTTTTTTTTTTTTTGAGGTAGGTAGATAATGAGGGAGGGAAGTGTTGTCCACAAAAATATTATTATCAATTGAACGCCTAAAATTTTTTATTTTAGTTTTAAAGATTAATGAAACTCTATTTCAGTAAAGAATCAGATTTCTAATTTGAACTTCCAAGAACACCATCAATCTTAACTTACTATTAGCCTTGCAGAAACGATAATTGCCAACACCTAAAATAAAAATCACCTAAGAAGGAACCTGAAAAAAAAAATTCAAAAATTCAGAAAATACAAAACATCATAAAGAAGTAAATGTTAATAATCTCAACTTTAAAATTTTCAAACTAAATGCATGCAAATTTGTACCAGCCAAAATTCGATTAACAACTTCAATAGGGTAATCAAAATTCTATGATGGAGTGAAGCAGAAGGATCAAATTCAATGAAAAACTTCAATTGTTAAGTCAAAATTCTAAGGAGAGTGAAGCAGAAAAACTCAACCACAAATGAAAGAAAAACAACCTCAACTTAAAAAATAAAATTCCTATATCAAAACCAATAAATATGCAATCAGGTTCCAATTTCAGATTCTTTATAGAAACATATTAACAATAAATATGCAAGAAACCATACAGAATAAAGGAGAAGACTGGTAAATACCTAGCTATTCTAGTCTCGTAGTTTCTGAATTGTTCAAGTAGTAAGATTTGTGTAACGTATTAAGAGTTTTATGCAGAAGCAGAGAATCCATAGTTCCAAATAACCCAGATAATAAACTGCCAAATCCCTATAAGCAAAACCATAAGAATCCAATTTTCAACCCACATTCAGGAAACATTAATAGAAGAGAATAGATTGAATAAACCTCAATGTAACTGCAATTGGAAAAGAACTACACGTGCAGTCATAAACTTCTTTCTGAAGAACAAAAATGCAAGCCTTATAGGAGCATTAAAATATTTTTGCAACCCCATCAAACAAAACATTACAATTATCCTTTCAAAACTAACAAATCCCAGTAAAAATAAAAACCAAGAACAGCACAGAGGTTTAAAAGAAAAAACTGACCTCTTGACAAATACCACAAAACTGAAAATACAAACCCACTTTTGAGAATGATCTTTTACTCTACTTTAAAATAGTAGGACAATAGTCATGAATCATTGCAAAACTTCCAAAAGACTCTATAAAAGAGAATTTTAAAAAGAAAAGGGAGTGCCATGTTGTAGCAACACCAGCTTCAATATAACCAAGGGTTGTTTTTTCTCTCTCAATGAGGTTTTTGTAGGTACCTATGTATTTTTTATACCACATAAACAGGTAAGTTTGGTTATGAAGTTAAAAGATTTCATGTACATACTCCAAATTAAAAGGATATGTTTCACCTTCTATTTACAATATGGCTCAAAGCATATTATATTTTTTTTTCTTTGTCATTTTAATTCAGAATAGTAAAAGTTATCAAAGAATATTTTTGTATATAAATCTTTCTATTTACCATTTAAGATGAGAGAAAAATTGCCGCCATAGTTTTCAGTCCATGAAACGGAAAAATTATCCTCATCAAATACCTTGCAAATTGAATTGCTGGATTGAAAGCTAATGAAACGATCTATGCTTGATCTGCCAAAAAAAATAATAATAATAATAGAGCCCAGCCAAAAACAAATAACATTTGTACAATACTATCAAAAAAAGCCATGAAACTGAAACACATGAAAGCAAAACCTATAGGATTGGGAGGCTAAGATCAAAACTGAATACTACCACCAAGTATATATAATTAACCACAAATCCATATAAGGCTAAAATAATTCAATAATCTACAATAGAAAGTTAATTATTCAATAACTAAATTAATATACTTTTATTTGTATATATACCCAGAAACTTAAATTAAATCCAAACACAAACAAATGACTCAAAAACATTAAAGGCATGCTGCTCCAATAACTAAATTAATATGCTTGCATTTGTATATAAACCTAGAAACTTAAATTAAATCCAAACACAAACAAATGACTCACAAAAACATCAAGGGCACGCCAAGGATGCTCGTCTAATAAAAGGATAGGAAATATCATTACACAAAACATAACAAAATTAATAACAATGAAACAGAATAACAATTCTAAAATCCCAGATGGATTTTCTCACCGCCAATAATTGAAATTAATAAAACCCACTATGCTCCAAATCCATCAATCTAAACTAATCATTCAAAAGAAACCCTCCCAAACGAAACCCTAAATCATATTTAGCAACCAAAAATGGAACCCTAAATCATATTCAACAACCAAAAACGAAACCCTAAATAATATTTAACAACGAAAATTATAGAACAAAAAAAAAAAAAAACTTACCAGTAATGTTTGCGGAGAGAACCTGTTCTGAAAAAAAAAAAAAAAAACAGAGTACTAAGGATGAAACCCAGATCATATTTAAGAACCAAAAACGAAACCCAAAAATGAAACCCAAATCGTATTTAACAACCAAAAACAAAACCCTAAATCATATTTAACAACCAAAATTATAGAGCAAAAAAAAAAAACTTACCGATAATGTTTGCGGAGAGAATCTGGTCTGAAAAGGAAAAAAAAAAGAGTACTAAGGATGAAACCCAAATCATATTTAACAACCAAAAACGAAACCCAAAAATGAAACCCCAAATCGTATTTAACAACCAAAATCAAAACCCTAAATCATATTTAACAACCAAAATTATAGAATAAAAAAAAAAAAAAAACTTACCGATAATGTTTGAGGATGAAACCCAGATTGTGCGAAGGGTTTGGTTGAGTTGAATCCACCATCAAAAACTTATGAGAGAAACGAATTAGTGAGAGGTTAAAGGGGAAGGACTATGTTTAGATGAGAAGGAAGAGAGAGAGAAAGGAGCAATCGTCGAAGGGTTAGAAAGGAAGAGAAGTTGTGAGAAGGGAGAGTTTTTCTTTTAATCGAGTTTTAGTTATAGAAGAAGTAAAATCGCGTTTTGTTTTAAATGGCAGAATATTGTTTTTCCGGTTTTTTCGTAAAATTAGAATTTTTGTTTTTTATTTATTTATTTAAGTAATGCTGACGTGAAAAATTGTGGGAGCTTGAAAAGCTTCAGTTTTATATATATATATATATATATATATATTAATAGTTGCCCCAAACGCTTTAGCTAGAAAATGATGAATTTAATATTTTAACCTTTATTCTAACAAGAATATTGCCAAACACATGGGCGATGTTGTCTTGGGTACCCGACAACGGCACACTTATTCCCCACATGGTGGAAAGCAAGATGATAAGTAGGATAAATTAGAGTGCAAAGCAACTCAATATTGATATATGCTTTTTTTAGCAGCAAGTTTATGGATTTAGATAACATTTGTGAAATTTGATCAAAAGTCAAAATTTGAAAATAAATCCAATCAAACTAAATATATGTAGCTTCTTCCCTCTGACTGAGCTACCAACAACATTATGATTTTGAGTCCACCCCTTCAAAGGATGTCACAAATCGGAATAACTTAATCTTAGTACTACACACCTAGCCACTCACACCCTGAAGCAGAAAAACTAGTTCACTTTTTGGAGAACATGGGTGTATCCAAGTAATAGAAAAAGTAGTAGAAACACAGCAGCTGGAGTAGCCCATAACCAGTAGTTAGTTGACTTTTTCCATTTCAGGATGACTTTGGAACTGAATCTGCGCCTTTTGATCTATTCCTGTGTCTGATAGTCTTCCACTTCACCTTCTTAACCTTCTCCATTTAAACCTACCGCTTTTCTGGTTCATTCCTCAGGATTGATAGCAGGGCCAGATGCTGAAGCCTTTTTCTTTGCTTTCTTTTCATGCTCCTTTAGCTTCTTTTCAGCTTCCTTTTGAGCTCTTATAGCTGCTTTGGCTGCAGCTATCTCTTGCAAATTCTTTTTCCTATCCTACATTCCCCTCGTCACGCTGTTTTCAGAGTAGCTAAATGCTGTCATATGCTTTTTTTTCTCCCTTCAGTTCTACTGCTAAAGAATTATTATTATTATTATTATTTTATTTATTTATTTATTTTTTGCATCATCAAGTTGCTTAATTGTGACCTGAATTACTTGATTCTCCTTCCTTGCTCCATCCAAATCATCACCTTTGAGCTTAACCTGATCTTGAATGGCTTCTTTTTCTCTAAATCTTACCTCTCATAGTTTTTATCACTATGGAGATAACATCTCCCACCTATTCCTATGATGAAATAGCGATGCCTGTAAGCAATATTCGAAGTAAGCTTTGTTTTTAATGATCTTATATCTTGGAAAATCAAGTGGGGTATAGCAGGATATTCTTAATAAAAGTCACCTATATGAGTGTGAAGTGGGCCGCTTCCATGAGAGTTTTAAGATTGAATTCTCTAAAGCACATTATGAATTTACCAAGATACGTTCAGGGCCAAAATGAACACAACTATATGAATGAAATATGTTTGAAAAAGAATTGTGTGAATTTTATTGTCTAGGTATACACAAACGGTTGTACAATTCAAGACATCATGTTCACTAGTTAGCTAATATATCCGATAGTCTTTCACAAAGGAAAGTTCAAAGCCACAAGCTACCTCTCCCGATACAGTAACTTTTCTTTTACTCTCTCTGTGTCTGCATCATCATTTGCATTGTGTTTATCAATTTCTGTTCATGTGGGGGATTGTTGGTGTAGGGACACAGATTCGTGGTTCCGGCCCAAAGATGGTTGGATTCACCCGAAAGGGCCCCTATAAAATGAATTTGTAGAGAGTAGGTTGAGAAGGGCTGGGCTATGAACGATCTAGATCATCAATAGGTTGGGCTTAGATCATCCACCATGATGAAATTCTAGTTTTAGACCTATAATGTTATTCCTGTTCTACGTCCGAGGATGACTCACTTTCTTCTTCGTTCTTTTCTTCCACCCGCCAAAAAGATCCCCCTTCTTCCTTCTCTCTTTCCTTTTATACTTCCTCCCCTGCTCTCTCAGCCACCCACGTGTGGATTTTCTCCTTCGCATTTGGACACCTGTCCCCCCAGCTTTTTCCAGAACTCGCCTCCTAGAAATGATGGGATTCTTCACCACTGTTCACACGTCCCCTCCACATCAATGCGGCCAGGGGATTAGTTGTGGGGCATTCAATGCGGGGTTGGCAGCCTTCTTTCTTGATATTTTGGGGCTTTCTTCTAGTGTACGTCTCCATTGAATCGTTCCCATCCAGTGGGGTTCCCTGGGAGGTTTTCCTGGCTGGCGGAGCTACAAGCTTCACCTCAGCATTAACCTTCCGAGGTGAAGGGAAGTGCTCCTCTTCGACTGTTGACCCGGGCAAATCAGGCCGAGCTGAACCATTATCGGACTTTCCTCAGTCCTCGGCTTGGGCCAGTAGGCGCTCTACACAAGTGGGTAAGAACCTTTGAGCCTATTATCCTCGTTGGCCCAACGCTCGTTCGGCCCATCATTACTAGCAGCCCATCGTCCAGATGTACGCATAACAAGTACGGTCCAGAAAAGGACCTTTTGTAGAGTTTCAGATCCTCGGACAGCCAGAAACGAGGTGTCTTTCTCCGTATTTTATCAGCCTCCAACTTCGTTTTAGGTAATAAGTCGTCTTTAAGATAATGCACAATGGGGTCCATCCAACTGGGGCCCGCTTCTGCCTGGTGGATGGCTGACACCTCTTTCCCCAACCGATGGGGTTGTAAGAGATCCTCAACAAGAATCACCCTCGGCAAACCTTGCGCCGAGGATGTTGCTAACGTCGCAAGGGAATCAACATGTGCGTTTCTGCTTCTGGGGATCTGCATCAAGTTGAAAGACTTAAAACCAGATTGTAGGTGTTTAACTTGATTAAGGTACTCTTGCATTCTTGGGTCCCTGGCTTCTAGATCTCCTCGGACTTGGCCTACCACCAATCTGGAGTCCGAGAATATGTTTACGTCTTTTCCTCCCATCCGTTGGATCATGGCCATCCCGACTAACAGGGCCTCATACTCTGTCTCATTGTTCGTGGCGGAGAACCCAAGTCTTAACGACTTTTCAATCGTGATATTCTCGGGCGAGATTAGAACTAGCCCCACTCCGGATCCCTTGAGATTCGACGCGCCATCAACATATAGCCTCCATGGTGATACCCGTTCTATGGAGGTCACTCCAACTGAATTTTCATCCATGCGATGTTTATTCTCATCCTCTTCCAACGGGGCCTCAGCAAACTCAGCTAGAAGGTCGGCGATGACCTGGCCCTTTACGGAGGTGCGGGGCATGTACTTGATGTCGTAAGCCCCCAGCTTAGTCCCCCATTTCGCAATTCTCCCCGTATAATCAGCACTTCGAAGCAAGGCCTTGAGTGGTAATTGGGTCAAGATAACAACCGTATGCGCCTGAAAGTAATGTGGCAGTTTGCGTGTGGCATGCACCACGGCCAAGACGGCCTTCTCCAACGGCAAGTATCTGACCTCGGCCTCGTGAAGAGACTTACTAATATAATACACGGGTCTCTGTACCCCATTGTCAACCCTTAGTAATACCAAGCTTACCGCATAAGCGGCCACCGCGATATAAGCAAATAGGACCTCGTCCACGTCAGGTCTGGACATTATCGGTGGCCGAGAAAGATAGTCTTTCAACTGCTGGAAGGCTGAAGCACATTCCTCGGTCCACTCAAAATCCTTCCACTTATTCAACAGACGATAAAAGGGTCTGCACCTGTCTGCGGACCGGGCTATAAAGCGATTGAGAGCCGTGATCATTCCCGTCAGCCTCTGCACCTCTTTGGGATTTCGAGGTGGGTGCAATCTATTAATGGCCTGGATTTGGTTTGGGTTCACCTCAATTTCGCGGTGAGTGACCATGTAGCCGAGGAACTTCCCTGAGCCCACCCCGAAAGAACATTTAGAGGCATTGAGCCGTAATCTGTGCCCTCTCAGGATTTCAAAAATGCTTTCGAGGTCGGCGATGTGGTCGGACTCTTGCCTGCTGTTGACCACCATATCATCGATGTAGATTTCGATATTCTTGCCCAGCTGAGGCTCGAACATTCTAGTCATCATCCTCTGATACGTGGACCCCGCATTTTTAAGTCCAAATGGCATCACTTTGTAGTGATAATTGCCAATCGGAGTGACAAAAGCCGTCTTCTCCTGATCTCCCACGGCTAGGGGTATCTGGTGATATCCTTGGAAGGCATCCAAGAAACTCATCCGGGGATGTCACATGGTTGCGTCCACCAGTTGATCAATTCGAGGCATGGGAAAGGGATCCTTTGGACAGGCTTTGTTCAGATCCGAGTAATCTATGCACACCCGCCATTTGCCGTTCTTTTTCTTCACCACCACGGTGTTAGCTAACCAGTCAGGATAGAACACTTCTTTGATAGCCCCCGCTTGTTTAAGTTTATCCACCTCTTCCCTAACAGCATCCGAATGTTCCCTCGAAGAGCGTCGGGGAGGCTGTTTTCTGGGGACAGCAGATGGATTTACATTCAAATGGTGGCAGATGAAATTGGGATCCACACCTGGGGCCTCTTAGGCATTCCACGCGAACACATCGATATTCCGCTTTAGGAAATGTATTAGCTCCTCTCTCTCTTGAATAGGCAGTTGGGCGCCGATTTGAAAAAATTTCTCTGAATCCCCTTCGAGAAGAATTTTCTCCAGACCTTCACATTTTGCCTCCTCGGCCTCAACCTCGGACATTGGGGCCATTGACTTTAATTGCTAAGGATCCTCGCTGGCCAGGGCCGAGGACCCCGACTCCGGTTGGTGCATAATGGCCGCCACTAGACACTGCCTGGCCACGGCTTGACTTCCAAGAAACTCCTCAACTTGATCCCCAGATGGGTATTTGACATTGAGGTGAAGGGTGGATGAAACTGCCCCGAGGGCGTGAAGTCAAAGTCGCGCCATGATAGCTGTATATGGGGAGAAGGCGTCCACCACGATAAAGTCTACCTCTACTACCTCCGAGCCAGCCTGAACGGGCAATCTGATCTGTCCCCTTGGAACAACTACTCTCCCATCAAAACCGACCAAAGGTGATTCATAGCTGGTCAGATCCTCCTGCTTGAGATTGAGGCCCCTATACAAGTCTGGGTACATAATTTCAGCCCCACTACCTTGATCAACCAGTACTCTTTTCGCATCATAGCCCCCTATCCTAAGAGTTATCACCAGTGCATCATCGTGGGGCTGTATGGTCCCGGCCTTGTCCTCGTCCGAGAAGCTCAGCATTGGATGGGAACTCAATCTGGCCCTCTTTGGCTCCTGCCCGGGATCCCCAGGATACGCTCCAGCCACCGTCATTACCCTGGAGGGGTACGACCCTGTCCTGCCCGGTGCGGCGAGGATAACATTGATTGTTCCTAAGGGAGGTCTCGAGGAATTATTACCTGGAACCCCTGCGCCGGTTTGGCCTCCCTGTCCGTTAGGCTGAAATAGGAACTGTTTTAGTTTGCCTTCTCGAATCAGTTGTTGCAAATGGCTCCATAGGGTCCTGCAATCCTCGGTCGTATGTTCGGGTTCTCTGTGGTACTGACAATGCAGGCTCTGGTTACGTTTGGAGGAGTCTCTGCTCATCTTGTTCGGCCATCTAAAGTATGGCTCGTTCTTGATCTTCTCCAAGACCTGATGTACCGGTTCTCGGAACACGGTGTTAACGGTTTGGGTGGCTCTGGACCCAGCTTCCCCTCCAAAGTCTCGCCGAGGTCGGTTATTGCCGTAACGATCCGACCTGAAATCCCTCCTCTCCTGAGGGATAACCTTACCCTTCCCTTTTTCTTGCAGCTAATCTTCCTCAACTCTCTTATACTTGTCAATGCGATCCATGAGCTGACGGACACTGACGACTGGCTTTCCTATCAGGGATCTTCGTAAACTGTGGTCGGCTGGAAGACCGACCTTAAAGGTTCTGACGGCCACATCATCGAAATCACCCTCAATCTCGTTGAACATCTCCCAATACCGATCTGAATAGGTTTTGAGGGTTTCTCCCTCTCTCATGGATAAAGACAGCAAGGAATCTAGAGGCCGAGGAACCCTACTTTTCATGATGAAGCGGGATCCAAAAGCTTGAGTGAGCTCCTGGAAAGAGTTGATGGAACCCGTTCTGAGGCCGTCAAACCATCTCATCGCCACAGGTCCCAAACTGGACGGGAATACCTTGCACATTAAGGTCTCGTTATGGGAGTATACCGCCATTTTTTGTTTAAAATAGCTAACATGCTCAACTGGGTCGGTACGGCCGTTATAGAGGGTGAACGTCGGTTGGGTGAACCGCTTGGGGAGTCGCCCTGCATCAATTCGGCGTGTAAAGGGAGATTTGGATATCCGATCGAGGGCTTTGCTCATGGCGTCTTTTCCCAATCCCCTAGAAGACGCGCCTCCTCCCCTGCGTTCTCGGCGATTGTCCTCCTCATACGAGAAGGTTTCGCTTGGGGGCGTACGTGACCGGTGTCTGTAGTTGTCATCTCCCTCGCTCTCGGAGGAAGGATCAGAACCTGAAGGACTCCTCTTCCTTCGCTCTCGTCGCAACTTCCTCTTCAAGTGGTCAATCTCCTTCTGCATGGCTTTAGCACGGTTGTCCTGTGAGACATGACTATCGCCCCTAGATTGACCCTCGCCAGAACAGGTGGTATGCACGCTTCCTTCCTAGCCTTCGTGGAAGTGTTCTTCTCTTTGAGATCCTAAAGATTCTGGGTGGTGTGGACCTGAGCCAGCCATGTTAAAGAATCTAACTATTCTAGTCAATTAGCCATTCCCACAGATGGCGCCAATTGTAGGGACACAGATTCGTGGTTCCGGCCCAAAGATGGTTGGATTCACCCGAAAGGGCCCCTATACAATGAATTTGTAGAGAGTAGGTTGAGAAGGGCTAGGCTATGAACGATCTAGATCATCAATAGGTTGGGCTTAGATCATCCACCATGATGAAATTCTAGTTTTAGACCTATAATGTTATTCCTGTTCTATGTCCGAGGATGACTCACTTTCTTCTTCGTTCTTTTCTTCCACCCGCCAAAAAGAGCCCCCTTCTTCCTTCTCTCTTTCCTTTTATACTTCCTCCCCTGCTCTCTCAGCCACCCACGTGTGGATTTTCTCCTTCGCATTTGGAAACCTGTCCCCCCAGCTTTTTCCAGAACTCGCCTCCTAGAAACGATAGGATTCTTCACCACTGTTCACACGTCCCCTCCACATCAATGCGGCCAGGGGATTAGTTGTGGGGCATTCAATGCGGGGTTGGCAGCCTTCTTTCTTGATATTTTGGGGCTTTCTTCTAGTGTACGTCTCCATAGAATCGTTCCCATCCAGTGGGGTTCCCTGGGAGGTTTTCCTGGCTGGCGGAGCTACAAGCTTCACTTCGGCATTAACCTTCCGAGGTGAAGGGAAGTGCTCCTCTTCGACTGTTGACCCAGGCAAATCAGGCCGAGCTGAACCATTATCGGACTTTCCTCAGTCCTCGGCTTGGGCCAGTAGGCGCTCTACACAAGTGGGTAAGAACCTTTGAGCCTATTATCCTCGTTGGCCCAACGCTCGTTCGGCCCATCATTACTAGCAGCCCATCGTCCCCACAGTTGGAAAATAGCATGGAGTGAATAAGAAAATGATGTTTTTTATGTTCATTTGAAGATGTTATTAAAAGTGGTAAAAAATCCTGAGTTCCACGTAGAAAAGGAAAGAGATAATATTTGAGTTTATATGCCCATGAGTTAGACATTGGGTTGGGCTTTTGAGATATGTGGACTAAGCCTACTTGTCCACCAAATAATAATATATTTTTTTTAATTTTTGAGTCAGTTAGTCTGTGCATAGTAGTTATTATTAAAACAAAATGCCTATACAATAATGTATAATTTTTTATAGTCCCCCATTCATAAAAACTATTTTTCAGAAAAACTCTCCTAGTGAGAATATTTTGTGCATTTTCATTTTGTGTCAAAGAGAGAGAAAGAGACATTGAGTAGTTCGCAGAGCACGACCTTGTGTGCTTCGTTTTCGTGCTGTAGATCATTTTATCCTGAGAGGCAAACGTTCGTGAGTCTCAAAACACCACAGTGATTGTGTGAAGGGTAAAATCTGCTTTTAGAAGATTGTGTCAAACATAAGACTTGATCTAAATCATTCATCCTTCACGCATTTAGTCTGTGAGTTTTTAATTATTTGCAGATTTCTTATTATATATACAGTATCTAATTATTGTGTTTGTCTATCACATCTATTTGTGTTATAGCTTATATTTAGATCTGTATGTTGTTCCTTTTGCTTTATCATAAAAGTAAATTATTGAAATATATATAACAGCCACTTTCTCAAAAAAAAAAAAAAAAAAAAAAACATTTCCAAGTCCCCACTTACGTCTTGTATTCAAAACTCTACTTTATTAAAATATCAATTTCTCTAATAATTTTTCTTTCTTCACACAATACAACCACCATCTATTCTCTTCTTTCATAATCGGAAATGTTAAGAAATGATAAAAAATTGAAATACAGAGCAACAATGCATGTGTATATTTGCACAAATAAAAATGCATTTTGTACAATGGGTGTATAAGTTAATTTGTGTGAAGGAGGAGACTCGTCAATCATCATCATGGACCCACATCACTCACATGTGCTTGTGGAGGCTCAAAGCTCAAAGACGGTACCTGCAATAGGCATTTACACGTAAGAGTAATTTAAACTAATGTGAACCAAAACTTCAATAGCTCCATATGTAATAAACGTGAGCTAAAAAAGAACAAATTTATAATAAAAAACCAAATGTTCCAACCATTTACCCAAGTGAAAACTTGCAAAAACTACTCATGTAAAGAAAATTAGCAAAAACCATTTGTGAAGTTAAAAGATAACTACATCAGATCAAAACACATTCACAATATGAAATTAATCATTTAGTCATGTTCATGACATTCAGGAACAAATAAGTATTTGTAGTGCGATTCACACGACTACCATACACTGGTTGAAAATACTTGAAATAACATTCTGCTGAAGTATAACAATAAAAAGCCATCCTCCCTATATCCATTGCTCATCATGATAGAAAACTTGCAATCATCATATTCCAGATACCATATCTCTTTCAGACATTTCATCGAACAGTCAGGTGCCTTAGGCATGAAAAATTATATAATTTAAATAAATTACAAACTATGGAGATATTGCTGAGGTAAAGATTCAAAGCGCCATTGGCCCTGCATCATACATGTCAGCGTTGTAAAGGAAAAAGCTAATATATGATAGCAGAAAGATTACATGACCTTATTTCAGGTTATTATGTTTCACAAGTAAGAGAACAATACCTTTCTTTTTCAAGTCCAGTCATTCATTATTAATACCACCGCACTGTTGTGAAGATAACCATTTAAATTATATATGCGTGTGTGTGTCTTATAATATTGGTTAGTTTTTATTTAAGCTTAGTCTCTACGTTCAAGCAAGCTAATGATGAAATGATATATCATTCTCTATGTGCTTAAATCCTAAGTTGCACGGACACGGACACGGACACGACATGGACACGGGTACGGGGATACGGCAATTTTTGAAAAATAAGGACACGACACGGCGGGGACACGGCGGTTAAATAATTAATTAAATTTTATATTTAGGCATATTTTTTAATATTTTTAGACATAAAATACGTTTATGTCTAGAATTTAAATTATGTAAAAATTACAAATAAGTAAACTAACACCCAAAGTAGTACAATAATACATTTTAGTAAAATCACCTACAATATTTAACTTTAATAAATAAATAAAACTATAGCAGGACACCAAAATAAAAACCACCAAATTCATAATAAACAAAAAACTGAGTAAAGAAACACAGTGACACTAAGAGCCTGAGACTGTGAGAGTGGGATTAAAAAAAAAAAAAAAAAAACTCTGATGCGTTATAACTTATGTAAATAAGTGACTAACAGTAACCATTTCAGCATTCACCAAACTTAAAATCTGAAAGAATAAAAAAAAAAAAAAAAACAGAGAGAGAAGAGAAGAGAATACTGAATGAAGAGGACGGACCTGCCGAGAGAGAGAGAGAGAGAGAGAGAGAGAGAGATCGGAAGGGACAGGGGGCGTCGACGTCTATGGAGCGCCGATCTAGCTCCGGTGAGGGACGGAGGCAGCGGTAGCGGGCAGAGGTCAGAGGGAGGGTGGGTCGCCGAGAGAGAGAGATCGGAAACAGGGCACGGCGTCGAGCTGTCGTCGTCTTTGGAGCTTGCCGATCTAGCTCCGGCGAGGGAAAGAGGGGCAGCGGCAGCGGCAACGGGCAAAGGTCAGAGGGTTCACCTCGCCGTTCACTGGGTTGAGACTTGAAAAATGAGAACTTGAGATCAATGATACGTGGGTTCTGAATCTCAGACTCTACACTTGCTTTTTTGTTTTAGGGTATCACAAAATCAACGGTATTGGTGAGTCCATCTGTCAAGATCTTTGAAATTTTTTTTTTTTTTCACTGCTGGCGTGTCGGACGCGTCGGGGCCGTGTCGGCGCCGCGTCGGCGCCGTGTCGGAGAATCGAAAAAAAAAGAGACACTCGCCGGACACCGGAATCTGGCGAGTCGTACCCGTTCCGGTGTCCGACACGTGTCGGACACGGACACGACGCCAAAAATGGCGTGTCCGTGCAACCTAGCTTAAATCTGCTGCAAGCATATTGTCATGTTCAGTGGGATAATCAAAACCACGTGCTGTAATCTATAAAATAAAAAGATATACGTTATGTTATTAGTGTATAACCGAACTCGCTGAGCCACTAATTCAAACTCAAATATCTTCACATCATGACATCTTTGGTCTAGAATGAACCAAAAAATAAAGGAAAGAAAATTTTTAAGGTAACGGGCATGAAAAGCAAAGGGGGTTTTTTTTTTTCTTCTTCTTTTAAGCAAGCTGACGATGAAATGATATATCAGTCTTTGTGAAATACTGTTACTCGTCCATAACTGAACTCGCTGAGCCACTAATTCAAACGCAAATAGCTTCATAGTATCAAGCAAGATATTTTTGGTCCAGTATAAACCCCCCCCTCCCCCCCCCCCCCAAAAAAAGGTAATGGCCATGAAAAGCAAATGCGTTCTTTATTATAATTATTTTTCTAGGATGATTTACGCATCAACTTAGTGTTGGGTCCCAAATTATATTATCACAAATATTAGTAATCCAAAATAACAATCACACGCATGTTGGGTTGAATATATATATATATATATACACACACATAATTTTAGAGTTAATAGATGTCCAATGGCAGCAAGCATACTAAGCAACTAGATTTATAAATTAAAGATATCACGTGGCTAGCTTCCAATGTTAGGTTTAATATATATTATATTAGGTGAATACATATTATATTAGATGAATAGATCCCAGTGGCATCAAGAGGGAAATACAAAGCAACTAGGTGGATAAATTAAGGCTATATAGTAGGATATATGATGGCTAGACCTATAGTGAAATACTAGAGTTTTATAGAGTTGCAGTACAATCATGTCTATTAATGGATAGTGAAAAATACGTGGAACAGAACAATTAGATTAAAATTGAAAGTGAATTGGATAATTAAGTGAATAAATGGAGGATTTTGGATATATCATTATTGTCTAGGATTATACTGTTTAAGCATAAAGATAGATTTATAAAGGGGAAATTGTGTATTGATGAACCTATTTTTGGTGTTGCTAGGTTTTAATTCTACTGAATTGTTGTGATTTAAGGGAGGTTGATTTCCTTTATATTTGCAACTAAGAGGTAAGTGGTGTTTACTAATTTTGGAGGTTTTCCCAAAATAGTATTGATTATTAAACTATTCTATATTAAAGAAATATGTTGATATTTTTTAAATAAATTGATACTTTATAAATGTTTGATGTGCACATTGACTATTTGTCTTATAAAAAACTTGTGGGACAATCTAAATTTATTTAAACATGTATGTGAGAATATATCCTTGTATTTTTGAGAATTATAAATGGGTTATTTTTGTGACCATCTTGAATATATTTTGAAAACCTATGGCAAGTTGTGATTAAAAGCTCAGTATTGTATTTAGTCTTTAGCAAGGGACCATTATACTGCAGTTAGTCCTTAGCAAGGGATGGTCCCAGAAAAGGGGATAGTGCACATTTGTTAGCTCCTTAGCAAAGGAGTATACTATTGAGGATCCAAAAAGGAAGCTCCTTAGCAAAGGAGTGCATCTTTAGATTCCAAAGGAGCCATCCTTAAGAAAAGAGATGAAAAGGAAGTTCCAGTCCCAAAAAGGGGACAACACAACCCTGTCAACGGGGCGTAATTGTTGACCACGAGAAAAGCCTAGGAAATTGTGTGTATGATGATATTGATTTATATATATGATGGCTCACAACATAAAGATATTTTCTTTATATGAAAAATTGATGATAAAATATTGATGAGTTGCAAGTTATGAAATCGTTGTAAGAATTATTTATTTGAAAGGGTTGTTTCCACACCCCAAATGTTAGTGAATTCCACTTATTGAGTTATCTCACCCCTTTTATTTCCCCTTAAAGATACATTAGAGGGATTATTGGAGTAGAGATTCTGGAGAGACAGCAGTTACAAACTATTTTGAGGAACTGAGGATATTATTATTATTATTTTTTATTGGCATTGAACATTGTATTGGAGAATTATAATTGATGATGTTTTGTCTTTGGTGGATTAGAGCTCTGGCATTTGTGATGAGAATTAAGGTTGTTGGTTTCTTTCATTTAATATTTTTATAGATTATTCAGATTGAATATACATTTATTGCTTATGATTTTGGGGCGTTACAACTATGATTGAACAATCAAAATAAAATCTAAATTTTAAAACTGTCTTTTCTTTAATGAGGAAGAAACATTGGATAATTTGTTTACTGGCGGCAAGATAGCTTATATAAGCTGTGCAGTTCGGATCATTCTTAATTTTCCAAGTGGAAAATTTGGAGCCAAGATCCATCAATGCTTGGATTTGTTGTTAGCTTGCTAGTGAATTGATTAATCAAGGGGGTGACATTTTTTGTGATTTTTCTAGCTACGTTATGATCCATCTGAAAATGTAGAAGCAGCTGCTATGGAGGATGAAGCTACTCCTGCAGTCAAGGTACTAATCTCCAATAAATTTTGTGTTTCTGAGTGCAGGTAAACAGATACAAGAGAGAGAAATGGTTTTTCATATAAGCAGAGCTGCATGTGAGTTTAGGATGTGTCTTGGTTGAAGCTCAATGTACTGGTGGATGGCTGTAAGCGAAGGAGTGGTAAAAATGGAAAGGAGCAAGTTTTGTTGGCAAAAACAGTGATGACAAGAGGATGATGGCAGATGGCTGGCCCCTATAGTTGGGACAGTGAAAAGCAAAACTGTTCTTATTTATCTCACAATTAGAGAGGGTTTTTTGATATTCCATTTGCAGGGGTTCAAGAATTAATGGGTGGTGCAAAACCAAGCAGCATTTCACTAGTCAGTCCACGGAAAAGTTAATATAATATAATATTTTAATATTTTTTTACAAATATGAAAATTAAAAATTGTGGTAGTTATTATTTGAAATTTATTATAATTGTATTTGTGTATAGAATTATATATTCTAGCATTATAATATACTAGCTAGTCGCAGACCCAGCGCGTAGCGCGTGGTAATATTTTTTGGATGGCCTTATTAATTTTTTTTCTTTTCAATTTGTACTAATTTAATAAATAGTATGGTAACTCATAATCATATTTTCATTTATTATAGTAACAATCAAAAAATGTAATGTATAGAATATTTGTTGTACTAAAACTAAAACAATACATTTTTTTTTTTCTAAAGAATTCAAAGGTAAGTAAGTGAAAATATTAATTTTTTAATACAATTAATATATAATATTTTGTATATCATTAAAAAGTATATATAATTTGGAAATTATTCTTTTAGTTTTAAACAACTTTTTCAAACCTAATTTTTTCTACAATACAATCAAAAACACCAAGAAATATATCTAAAAAAATTAATAAAACTCAACAAAACTACAATTAAAAATATAAAAAAAGAAAGGGGAAAAAAAAAGACTGTAACTCTTTTTTCCTTTTAAAAAAACCAAGGGTACAATTCCAAAGGGGAAAAAAGTAGAGATTTTTTTTTTGAAAAAGAAGAAATATTGTGTTAATGCGGTCATAATCTAATGTTACATCAAATCCAACATGTGAAAATGAATAGATAAATAAATAATTTTAAGCACAAAATTGAATATGTTTTCTTAAAAGTCTCAAAGAATAAACTAATAAGATAAGGAAGATGAAGAACAATGCAAATATTCATAAACGCTTAAAGCAATTACTCAAGCATCTAAGAACATCATATAACAAAAACATAACAATTCATTACTAATTTGTTGAACAAAATATTTACAAATAGTGAAAATAAACTGCATAAAGATCATTGTCTTCAATTGCCCTAACTTTTCCTCATTAGCTTTTCCAAACTATTTTGTTATTTTTCAAATAAATTAAAAACTGAAAACAACACAAAATTTGACAGATTATAATATGATATTCCCCAAATAAGATCAACAACAAACACCATTCATTAAAAGTATTTAGAGTTGTAAAGAAAATGATTAAAAAAAATACTTGCTTCAAGGAACACATATGAATTAGTCAATAATATTCATCAATCTAACGTAGAGATGCAAGAAAAAAAAATTTTCAACAAAAAAATTTAAAAAAAAAATTGAGAGAGAGAGAGAGAGAGAGAGAGAGAGAGAGAGAGAGAGAGAAAACCTTTTTGTATTGGAAAAATTTGCAAAGAATAAGAAAGAGTGAAAAATTTACAGCAAAAGGTAGGGAATAAGAATAGTCAAAATAAAGGAAAATAAATGGGCAAAATAATATTTCAAGCCAAAACCGCCCAAGAGAATATATATAGACAACATTTTTTATTTTGATTTTCCATTGATTTATTATTTAGTTATAACATCAAAAGTAAAGTAGATGAATATGTAAAGTTAAAATCGCTTAAAATGAATTTTTAAAGTCAATATTATTTTATATTTAATATTATAAAAAAAATTAGAGGTAAAAATATATATTAAAAAAACTAATGGTGTGGTCAATGACGTGGCGGATGAGATGGCTTAACAGAAATGTAGCAACAATAAATGCTACGCTTCAGCTTTTAGATATATATATATATATATATATAGATTTATTATGATTTTTTTTATATGAAATTTTCAAGTTTGTGTGTTTGGATACCGTTTATTTTGATGAAAATAAAAAATTATTACTAAAAGTACTATAGATAAAAGTAAAAGTTAGTTGAAATAGTACAGTAAGGTCTATGAATAGTGTCAAAAAGTGTAGTGAAACCCATGAATAATAGCAAAAACTGACAATAGTATGAGATCAACTAAGAAGTCAAAAACTGTCAAATTTATATAGATTATAGAATTTTTTTTTTTTTTACAAAATTTGCCAATCTACTATTCTTTTCTATGTACTATATAGTATATACAGTCGTATAGACCAAGAATGTTAAGACAAAAGCTGCAAACGACAGGTCGTGTGAAATTATTTTTTTCCTGTGCTACAAGTCGTGTTATAACCTTCGAAATTCATCACTAAGCTATAAGTCGGACAGTATTTATCACCTGCGTCGTTTAGCATAAACTTAGAAGTCGTCAGGTCGTTAATTTGTTTAAAATTCTGTTAAAGATGACTGGTTTTCCATTTTAGAGTTTGTTACATTTGAGTTTTGGTTTCCCGCCTTTTCTTTTCGACTTGTGTCTGTATAAGTATAAATACGAAAGGTCATTTCTGTAATTAAGTATGGAATGCACTTTACAATTTCTCATATAGAAAATATGTCTGTGTTTTTCATTTACCTTTCCATATTTTGCTTTCACTGCTCTGCACTTTATCATTTTTTTTTTCAAACAAAAGAGAAAGGACTAAAAGTCTGAAGCCAAGAGAATTACTATTTAGTAAGCTAAAAAACACCAAGTAATCTAGGTCTGCGGCAACATTAATTACGCGGTAGTGCCACAATTTTAAAGAATAACAAGACACTCTTAAGTCCTAACCAATTACATGAGGTGTTACATATTCCCAATTTCCCATCTGCTTCTAGTTATGGTTCACCTCTATGGGATTTAAAAACTTGGTAATAGCTCAAGAAATACAGTTTGTCTGGAAATTGGATCGAGTCGTAGGGACAAAGGCTGAGAGCTAGAAGAGAGTTAAGGTTGATTTGAACTATGAGCACATCAATCATTAATGAGCTAATGTAGCTTTAAGACTCTACTGATAACACTATTTGGCAGAACAAAGGTGGGTATATCATGCAATTAAATGGATAACACAAACAAACAAGCCTTAGATTCTAACACCTCTCATCCAAGACATTGATAAGTTGTTTTGTAGAAGAACCTTGTAGTGAACTATATATATATATATATATATATATATATATATCAAGACAAGCTCATTGGTGTCTTTCAAAGCCACTGTGACACAAGACTCATAGAGAATTACTTCATGTTCAAAAACAATTCTAGCCTAAAAGATAACATTTAACAAGTGATTTAAAACTTTAGTCGAAAGTGGGTTTAATTTTATAAACATTTAAAATTCAATAAATTAATTTGGACACAGAAAAGAAAAGAAAATTCAAACATTATACAAATGAATGAAGTAACTTGCACACAATGCATCATTTCAAAGCTAATGATTGGGGTAAAAATCTCAGGCTGGTTCAGCTCTAACCATTGCAGCCGGTCTTCATGGGGAAGCTAGCTAGGCTGGTTTACAAACAAGGCTTTCTTCATCATAAGAAAGCTCCTTCTTTTTTGGAAATAGTCTCAATTATCAAAGATAATACAAATCTATTTATCAGAATACAGCAAATTGAGGTGTCTCTAATCAAAAGAACAGCCGATGCAGCTGTTAAGGGAAGAAGCGGTAAATGGGAAGGAGCAAGTTTTGTTGGCAAGAACAGAGAAGGCAAGAGGAGGATGCTGGATGCTATAGTTGGACAGTGACAAAAAAAAAAAAAAAAAAAACTGTAGTTATTTGTCTCACAATTAGAGAGCCTTTGTAGATATTCCATCTGCAGAAATTTCAAGAATGGGCGGTGCAAAACCAAGCAGATTGATGGATGCACTTTGCATTCACCAAATACAAAATGCACTCGTGTAGATTATATTATACAATTAAAGGGACAAATAAAACAAACAAGCTTTAGAGTCTGATATCTCTCATCCATGATTTTGATCAGTTGCTATGTAGAAAAACTTAAAGTGACAGACATATAGCAGCCAGATTTGATCAAGACAATCTCATTGGTGTCTTTTAAGTCTGTTGTGTCACAGAATTTACCTCTACATAAGGCAAAGCCTTGTACTGTATTTTACGTAGTTTAATACACAGTCTTTAAGACTTTAACATACTTCATGTTCAAAAACAATTTTAGCCTAAATTGTATGATAAATATAACATTTAACAAGTGATTTAAAACTTAATGGTTTAGAGTGGGGTTTTATAGAAACTTGAAATTCAAAGAAATAAGTTGGACCCATAAAAGAAAGGAATATTAATAGGGGAATGGAGAAATAAACATTATCAACTTGATGATGTAGTTTGCACACAAAGCAGCATTTCAAAGTCAATCGCTGGGGCAAAATTGCAGGCTGGTTCAGCTCTAGCCATTGCAGCTTCGGTCTGCAGAGAGGGATCTAGATAGACTAGTTTCCAAACAAGGCTTTCTTAATCATAAAAATGCTTCTTATTTTTGGAAAATGGTTCCAATTATCGAAGATATCCAGTATCTGTTTATTATGAATACTGCAAGTCTCTAATCAAAAGAACAGCCAATGCAGCAGTAACAAAAAGTTCAGAGAAGAGGATGTGTCATATGCCCATGCGGTTGGGTTAATTTGCACACTCTGTCTTTCTAGTTCACAACATATATCTAAGGATGCCCTTCTTGATTCACCTTTGAGGTAAAAGAATTTAGAGAAAAGTCAATGAATAAAACAGAAACAGACAATGTTTGAATCCTTGCACAATTACCAAACAATTTAACATGGAGTATCAAATATTACAGAAGATCACACCACTTAGTCTTAAAGACGAACTCATGTTCATAAATCATAACCCAAAAAAGTTCAAATAAAAAGAAATTAACAGTCAATAAAACAAGAATGACACAGAAAAACAGTTTGAGAGTCAAGTTCTTGTTGCGAGCCTAAACCGCAAAATTATTTCACAAGCTGCCTCGACTTGGCGACATCCTATATATCAAACAAAACAGGAAAATAAACCACTTGGGAAAACAATTTTTATAGGAAAAATAATTAAAAAGGATAAGCATATATGTCTGGGGTCTGACTTACAAAGGAAAAGTCATGTAAATCTGCCCCGTACATTGAGTACGAGATTTCATTGCTGATTGCTAGGTGGCTCTTCATCTGAATCTGCTCCGTCCGTTGAGATCTCATCGCTAATTGGCTCTTCGTGTGAATCTGCTCCGTCCGTTGAGATCTCATCGCTAAGTGGCTCTTCGTCTGAATCTGATCCGTCCATTGAGATCTCATCGCTAGGTGGTCCAAATGCGGCATAAAAGGAAACGAGATTAGAAAGAAAGCAAGGAGTATTATAAGTAGATAAGGAATAAATTGAATGGCCCTCATAAAAGATAAACCAAAGATATAAAAGTGAAAAGAGAGTCATACTCATCAGAATCCACTTCAACGAACTCACAGAGGGGTTCAAGGGCATTCTTAGTAGCATTGTCCCATTCCAGCGACTCCCACCATTCTTTCTCTGTTATAATCCGTAATGAAGAAGGTGGAGAAGACAGTTGTTCATCCCGCAGAGAAAGAGGTAATCTCTTAAGCTTTGGACACTTTACTATCTCAATATTTTGGAGAGAATCACAAACTATTGCATTACTTCTACTGCAGATGGTCTCCAGTCTCGGTATGTTATATAATGTCAAGTTCCTCAATCGGGGGAATATTGTGGTGTCCATTCCTTCCTCCTCTATTTCTTCTTCAATTTCATCCGATGCTGCACCTATTATTTCCTCTAATCTCTTACAGTATTTGACTTCAATCTGTTCCAGGTTGGCCAGGTTTTGCAGCAAGCCAGGCGTGAAGAGCTTCTTTATATTCGGACACGTGTCAATTAAAAATTGTTTGAGACAGGAAAAGGTGCCAGGTGGGATGTCTAGTGGTGATGCAACTTTCTCTTCCCTAAACAGTACTTGTAACTTACGCAAACGTCTGAGCTCAAGCCTTTGAAGAGGGAAGGTGTAAGAATAAGAAAGAACGTCTTCTATTTCGTCACAGTCCCCAATATGAATAGTATTCAGTTCTCTTGCGCATTCCAAATATGGAGCATCAGATGAACTTCTTAAATTGTAATTATCGAGAATCCATAGGGTTTGAGCGTCTTTTGGGAGCAGACTTACATCGCAAGATTCGCAACGGACTAATGTTATACATTTGTCCCAATATTTGCAAATTGGGTAATAGTCTATACACGTAATATTTCCCACTACAAATTCGTAATGCCTAAGTTGTCCCTCCCTCAAGGATCCCACGTAATTATTGTAGTCATCAACACAATCAAATGCTCCTTCAACACACTCTAATTTCAAGCTTGCTATCTCCTCTACATTCAATTTTCCACATTCGGGCCGACAATCAAATTTGAGAACTTGGAGTTGAGAAAGTTTGGATAAAATCCCCAATGGAATCTCCCGTATTCTGGTTCCACCAAGATTGAGGTATCTCAAATTGACCAACATTTCCAAACCATGAGGTATTTCTTCTATACTTGACGATCGAAGATCCAACTTCCTTAATGCCATAAGCTTTGCTAATGAAGGAACATGATGTAAACGGTAACAATTAATAAGCCTTAATGTAGCAAGATTCTCCAGATTAGAGATTGAATCCGGCAAAGATGTAATCATACTGTCACGTATATGAAGAAATTTGAGTCCACGCAAATTCTCAAAAAAAGAATTTGCAATGATTCCACAAAAAAAATTATTTTCTAGAAGCAAGGTTGAAAGGTTAGGACAACTTGGTGATATATTAGGACAGTTTCGCCCAACCCTCCCGTCCATCAAACAAACCTTTTCAAGATCCTTTCCCCATCTTTCTTCATGCCTCATAAAATCTATCACTCTATCGCCAGCTGCTCCCATGAACTTAGGACCTGCAATCTCGAGGGCCATGTCTCTTATTAGATCATGCAGTTTCACATTACAGTTAATCCCAGTTTCTAATAAGCAAGCCCTTTCAAGTTTATTCAACATAGTATGGCCCTTATCAAACTCTGCTTGCCTACTCTCCATCCGTTCTATTATTCCCTCATCAATTAAATCATCAATCAATCTATCTCTTTCAAACTCATGGTCTTCACAAAATAGTGCACAATACAATAGACAATGTTGAAGGTCCTCATCTTTTAAGCGTTCGTAACTAACTCGAAGCCTCTCAAATATATTTTTGGGCCCCTTTTTTGGTGTCCTCAACTCATTCAATGCATTCCTCCATTCTGATACGTCAATTACATTTTTTAAGCTTCCCGCTATTGTGACGATTGCAAGAGGTAAATGAGCACATTCTTTGACAACCTCCTTCACAATTGGTTTTATGTCTCGAGTATTCAAAACATCATGACCCACTTTATCCAAAAACAAATTCCACGATTCTTTTTCTGAAAGAAGCTCCATTTTAATATTCACACAATCCATACGATTACAAACTTCCAAACTTCGAGTTGTCAATAGTAATCTGCATCCATTTGTTGGAGTGGGCTCTGAGATCCCTACATCCTCAAGTTGAAATGCTTCCCACATATCATCTAGGATTAACACATACCTCTTCCAATTTATCAATTTATTGTTTAGCATGCCTGCCCTTGTAGTTTCATCCCCAAAGTTTGTGAGATCTAGATCCAACTTGCGTGCAATGTCCTCTTGTAGTTTGAAAACACTTGATGGCTTTGATACAGAAACCCAAATTATTTTATCAAACTTGTCTTTCTCTTTTAATAGATCATTATTGATTTGTTTCATGACTGTCGTTTTACCAATGCCTCCCATGCCATAAACAGCAATCTTCCTAAAATTTTCATCCAATAAGTGTTCCCGAACCATTTCAATTGTTCTTTTGGTTGTACTTTCTCCTACTAATGTTGTAATCAGCAATTCTTCTCCATGGCTTACAGGTGGTTCCACTACCAAACTATCTCTAAAACCACCTCTTTGATAAAGTTCTTCCACTTCCTGTACCTTCTGGCATGCAAGTTTTCCCATATGCATACGTGGGAAATACTTCCAGATCCCTCTGCCACATTCTTCTTCAATAGTTTGTATCTCCACGTTAATTGTTTCTACCTTCTGGAGCCAAAGTTCAACTTCTCCCTTTGGTCTCTTTCCTGGAAAAAGTTCAGACTTCATTTTTTCTTCTACGTCTGTCTTCTGACATTCTAGTTCTTTCCATTTTCTCTTGAGATTATTCACATGGTCACCAGCGCTGCTATGATAATTGTATAATTTGCCAATTTCATCCCAAATATTTTTTCCAAGTTCAAAAACTTGGTTTAGTTTTTCTGGTTCAAGAAATTGGGCTAACTTCTCCATTCGTAAATCCCTGCATAAGGTTCTATATCAGAATTCTCTTCAATTAACCTTTTTAGTTCTACCTCATCTGTTTCTCAAAAAAAAAAAAAAAAAAAAGTTCTGCCTCATCAAAATCAAAACTTTACATGTTTTTTCAATGAAATACTATAATTAATTGTCATCATATCATATATTAATGGGATAACTGCATTGATTTTCAGGAATTAATTATCTAAAGAAGGTGCACTAATTATTTATATAAAAGGAATTTATATAGTTATTTTAAAAAATTTATATAAGAACACTTATTATAAAAAAAAAAAAATTAGAATATTACAATCTAATTTCCAAGCAACGAATCGTAGTACCTTAGAAGACTCAAGACAAGATTCTATAGTTGCTAGTAGGAGCATCGTATGTGTTGTAATAACCTTCTAGTTTTCTTATTAGGGATTGCCTTAGTGTTTATTGTTTAAAGTTTTCACTTCTGTGTGTGTGTTTCAATTATTTTGATTGTGTTTATCTATATAGACATTGTGACTTGAATCTTGATTAATTAACTACCCAGATTAAGTTGTGAATCAATTAATTAAAATTGGTAGTTAAGCCAATTAGAGGTCCAAACGTATCTTTCAATTGATATTAGAAATATAGGTTCACTCGTGTAGGTCTAATCTTCTTCTATAATCCTTGGCCTCTGTTTGTCATGGATAAACATCATAAACTCAAGTGTCATACACTCATACTACTCACGATTGTGTTGATTTGGTTTTAAGACAATTCTAATGGCGATCTTAAATTGTTTGTAATAAGCATCTTAGGGAACTGATAAAAAGTTTAAGAAATATTCTAATAAATCCTTAAGTCTAGGAGTGAAATTTGATAAATCAAATAAATAGGCCAAATATACTAGACTCCTTTGTCACGTCCACCTCAAAGTCGTCCACTGATAAATACAACTGTGTTTGTATCCCTAAACTGATAGTAGTGAGGACAGAGGTTAATTTGGCCTATTAATGATCTACCTTTGCATAAACTCCACTTTCAAAGGTATGTTGGTCAAAAAGTCTCCATTTGATAAAATCGAGAGTGGCGTAGAATATTCAAATTTTTACTCCTTTATAAAAAATGTTATGAAATTTTAAATGATTTAGGATTAAATCTTATTGTATTTCGTATTACTGGATGGCAAAAATTTTTAGCTAATTTAATTTTGAATGTTATTATAAATTTATATTATGAAACCATTGAAAATGAGTACTACAAAAGTGAAATTTTGAAAAATTAAATTAAATATAAAAAAGAAAAAGAAAAAAGCATTTGAATATGCATGTAGCAAGCAGAGGTGTTCACTGTCTAGTCTAGTCTAGTCTAGTCTAGTTATTTCATTTTTTGGGACCAAACCGGTCTGTTCAGTCCCAAAAAAGCTTTAGACCAGGCCTAACTAGACAAATGATCAATCTCAACCCGTCCTAGTCAGTCCGGTCTCGATTTCGATCCTGGGCCTGCACTTTGGACTTTGAATATTTTGGTTTTTTGCAAATAATTTTGGTCTAACTGATTCAAAAAAATCAAAATATAGGTTCAATTGTATTAAAATAAAATGAGAGGAGAGAATGGGAGAGTTAAATTATTAATTTTTAATATATATATATATATATATAGAATTGTCCTGTTCAATTTGGTTGACCCTATTTTTTTTTTACAAAGATGGAACTAGGAGTGACTGAATTCAACAGACCATACCAAATTTTCAGTCCAATCTGAATGGTTTTCTTTTTTTTTTTTTCTTTTCTTTTCTAAGAGTACACGATGAAGCTAGTATTATTTGCTTTACTAAAAATTGATTTTTTTTTTTTAATCGGTTAAGATTAGGCCCCCTATTGGGAAAAAAATCTTTGATTTTGAAGTATAAAGTGGCCTGAAATTTAATTTTTTTTTATGAGAGCAAATGTAAAAAAAAAAAAATTATTATTATTATTATTCCTTATTTAATAGTAGCGTATATATTTTAAATTTCTTTAGTAAACCAGTCACAATTTATGTTTTCAATCAAATATCAATAATCAGAACAATAAGTATTAGTTCTATTATTAATTAATTGTTGGTATTTGTTTTTTAACATATCAATGATCTCATCATACTTTATATTGTTAAAAATATTAAGGTCTAATCATGATCCAAGTCAATTATCCTAATTCCTAATGGAAGTTCAATGTACTTGTACTGTAAACAAGATAATATCCTAATCCTACTTATAATAACCTTAATTTTAGAGCATGTAAAGGAAGTTTAGAGTTAATCTAGAATTAGTCTAAAGTTCATTGTAAAAAAATAAGTTTATAGTATAGATCTAATTGTTTAGGGCTTTTTAACGAAAACATAAATTGTCGGACCAAACCATGTTAATTTTAGTTGTAATCTTTATTTTTCTCTTTCAATCATAATCCAACATAAATTATTACATGGTAACAAAGCTAATCACATCAATTGTAGCATATATATGAAATCAACTTTCAGTAGGATAAGTGGCAGAGCACAAGCTATTAGGAAATCAAACGAGATTAGAAAGAAGTGAGCAGTAGTATACCTGGATTGAAAAGGCAATATATACTCAGATACCCAATATTTCTTCAAGATATTGATTACAGTGGAAAAATAAGCATTAAAGTTACGCCAAGAAGGTAACAACGAGCATCATAAATCTCCCTCTGTAGAAAGGGGAAAGTGATTCAGAGCACAAGATTCAATATGTGAAGCATTTTTTATGATGTATAAAGAAAATGGGAAATTAGAAAGTCAGGAGAAATTTCGTAGAACTTTGCTAAGAAAACTCGGTTTATCTTTTTCTAAAATATGTGTAATACGCTACTTTGAATCTGTCCAAATTGTCCAAGTCTTAGCTTAGGTCTTCGACTTTTTGTCTTTGAACCGCTCACCCCATTAAATGTGTTCAATTTTCAGCCATTCCTTTTTTTCACTTTGCCCAACGTGGTGTGACAAATATCTTAACTCTTAAAGTACTTTCAGGTTTCAATAAATATTTACAAATTTTTTTAAAGAAAAAAATCTAATACCACCATTTATTTCATAACTCTTTTACTGTAATTGTGATGCGATAAAAAGTAACTAATAAAAAAAAATGAGTTTATATATAAATGGTAGATATTTAAATTCACAATTGTGCCAAAAAAAATATAAAATTGTATGATTCTAAAATTATTTTCTTTTAAAAGCAATAGATATAATTGAGTATATAATTATTTTAATTTAAAACTATTAAATTTTTTAAATTTTTTTATTTTACTTAATATAATATAAGTGTGTCCTTATAATTTGTATATTATTATTGCTATCACAAGTTTAACTAATCAACATATATATAAATAAATACTATATTTATCTTTGCTCAGTATTTGATATTTCTTATTTGTCTTGTGAAAGTTATGATATAAAAAAAATTAATTTGGAAGATAGATTTTTATATTTAATTTAATTATTTTAGTTATTTCTTATATTTAGACTAATTTAATATAATTTTTTTATTTTATTTAATTATTAAATTAATTATGATGTAAACACAGTTCGATTTCGGTTCGACCTCGGTCTAACCTCAAAAACCTTAAACCTCTCTTTTTTATGGTTTATTAAACAGTACGAATTTCAAAACCATGCTCATTATCTAGTTGGAGAGGAGTCGATGCAACTTGCAAATGAAATGCCCATTTTACGTACAAATATTTTAATTTGCGTAAAATACATTTTAATCCCAGAATTACAATTTCACTTCTAGGGTCCAGATACAGTAGCAGAAGATACCCTTTTTCAAGGATAAAAAAAAAGAGAGAGATGCTATTTTCACTTCCTTTTCTAACAAATTATAAATAGCTATGAAGCACGGGTGCAGATTCAGGTTCAGGTGTGGGTACAAGATTTGGCAATTTTTGAAAAAGTAGGGTACGGGTGTGGCGAGATACGTTTTTAAAAAAATTATTTTTATTTTTATTTTCTATATACATTGCTAAGCATACTTTTTCATATAATTATAAACATATACCAATTTAAGAGCAATAGTAGATACTAATTAAAACATGATGTTTATAAATTAAAATACAACCCACAAGTTTGAAACTAAAACATTCCATGATGTTTGGAAATTAGAATACAACCCATATGTTTGAAACTAAAACAAAATAAAAGATAAGTTTTCAAGACAATCAAATACAACCATCATCTTCATTTTCAATATCAATAGCTTCACTTTTGTTAAGGCATATGTGATTTGATGTTAGGAACATATATCAACATTTTATGTAATTGGCTAATCCTTTGATAAAACACACTTTACTTGTAATTGGGTAAATCTAGGATATGTTTAACGCTTCAAAAAATAAGTTTTTAAGTTCAAGTGTTAAAACCATGCAAGTGTGTCCATGAATCAAGTGAGAAAGTGTAGGATTTTAAAGCTCGACAACTAGCTCAACAACTAGCAGCATTTATCGAGGTTTAAAAAGCTATGAAGCCTGTTGTGAAATTTTAAAGTATTGGCAAATGTACGAACCGTACCGAAATATAGTTTGACAAGAACGAGGTCGAACCCACGAGGACTTGAATGAACATAGGAAAATTAATTAAACTTTAACCAAATTAATCCTAATCTAGTTTAATAAAAATTGTTTGTTTTGAAATTAAATAAACTAAGAAAATAATTAAACTAAGAAAAAGATATAAAGCAATAAAAAGATGTAAACAATCTAGAGAAATAAATTAAGGTTTTGGAATCCACCTTGTAAGTCATATCAGCATATATTTATGATAATTAATTTTTCCCAACTTACTACATGATAATCTAGAAATCAATCTTGCTATCATAGAAAATATTCTCATTAAAATCCTTATTTTAAAAATCAAAGGCATGTTCTTCTTCGCTTCTTAAGTAAAAAATCAAATCATATCTAGAATCTCATCTTAGTCAATTGATATGAAGCAAGAACAATTTAAATCATTAAAGAACGACTATTGTGAGAAAAATCAAATCACATAAATATTACTGATAATCCTTAATAAGGTTTCATCCTCAACCCTAATTATAAATTTAGCTACTCATGGTAATTGAAGAAAACATAAAAATAAAATACTAACATTTAGCTAGACAAATAAAATAGAGAAAGAAATAGTCACAGTGCTGTCATGGAGAAAAGCTACAAAGAAACCACATACGGGACTGCCTCTTACTCCAATTTTCTAGTTTGCATCTCAGCCCTAGCACTAGCCTGCCTGAATTTTGTCCTAAACCTTTAAATAGATCAATAAATCCTATTACAAGTTGAATTCCCGTTAGGAGAAAATCCCAAATTTTTAGGCTTCACTTAACCGACGATTTTGGCCCATTTAACGTCAAAATTCGGACTTTTGGTAAACTACAAAGTTGTAGCCCTTTAAGTTAAATTTCTAGCCCAACTTAAATCATCTCGATTGGACATATAACCCGAAAGTTATGCCAAAAATACTAACTGATATGTAGGCTGGAATCCTAATCTGAATTGGACTTGGATTTCGTGCAAATTTCCTTTGATTCTTTGCTCCAATTGGACTTAAATTTAATTGAGTTGGCCTTTTTTAACTTCATCATGGCTCTTGTAAAAGTAAAATCCATTAGCTTTCTTCTTTGCACAAATCCACTTATTTAATTTCATTCTCCTACAAAAGACAAAATCACTCAATAAGATTCAATTAAGTACAAAATTGATTATTCAACATTATTCCAAAATCAAATATAAAATGCACGGATTATCTCAAAATAAGTATGACAATGCTTTCTAACAATGATATAAATATGCAAAATAAAGCTATTATTAATGCACATCAAATACCCCCAAACCTACATTTTGCAAGTTCTCGAGCAAAACAAATAAAGAGTAAAACAAAACAAAGAAATTAAAAATAAAGAAAAAGGAAATCCTAACTAATCCACTTTCGCTGGAATATTCAATTGCATTTAGCGTATGCAACAAGCCTTTAAACCCCTAGCTTACACTAATGGACGAGTTGTAGTCTCGTGAGGGTTTGCAGGGAATAAACCCACAAAATTCAAAGAATGAATATTAAAATAAACAAAACAAAGAAAATCAAACAAAATTTTTTTTCAATTGCCTTTTGCAAAGAGGATTAGTTCAAGTTCAAAAACACAACAAATGCTAAAGAAATTTCTCATGCCATCAAAACTCAATGTGGGTGAAAAATGGTAGCCAACCCAAACATACTCTTAGTTTTAGAATAAACTTGACTCGAATCTCTGTTTGAAAGTATGCTTCAACTCAAATCTTTCCGGTGTTATCACTCAACAAATGAAATCACTCTGAAATGGGGTGTAACACTCTCAACAATATATGTGAGCGGAATAATGTAAGCAAAATCAAACATCTCACATATAAATCACATGAAAAACGCTTTATCAAAGAAGAACAAGTAGTCTCATGAAAGGATGCCAAAAAGAATTTATACCACACTTTTTATACAGTCATATCAATATCTGAACTACACAATCTTCAAGATCAAATAAGGACTTTATTAGGATGTAATGTAGGGTAAAAGTAAAGGGAATAAAATAAAAATGGGTGAAGGTAAATAATAAGAAGTGTTTTCAAGATTTGTCGGGATGTCAACTCTTTTTAGAATTTCCATTCAACAAATTTTTTTTTCACCTCTTCTTTTTCTTCAAAGCAGTATTCCTTCCTTACATTTCACTTCTCAAAATTTGATGAGAACCTTTTTTATTTTTTTCCTTTTGACATTTTTCCTTTCTTTTTTTTTTTTTTTTTTGAATTCACTTTTTCCTTTCTTCTTTGAATTCTTGCACAAACTACCACATTGAAATAAACTGATCAAATTCCATCTTGAAACACTATGGATAAGGGTTTTAAGAAAGAAAGGCTAATTAAAAGGCTCAACGGGGTGACTAGCGATAATGTATCAAGAAAGAAAAACACATGTATGGTTCAAAGTAGACAAAAATGGCCTAATCTCATCTCTCAAAGACTAGTATAGATCATTCAATATCAATGACTTCAAAAGATTCAAGTGTGGCATAAAATTAAAATTTTTTTCTTGGCCAAAACAAAGAACAATGAGACCACAACAAGGGAAATATGTTACGCACTTCCAAATGAACTTTAAGATTAGAAACAATAAATTATCCTCCAAAAATAATGATTGGCTCAAAACTCACAGGGGTTACAGTCTCCACATTGTTATCATCACGATTTTCTAATCATTTTTACCCTTCAACAACAAGTTGTGTCTGAGTGGCTACATGCATGTGCAATGAATTAAGCATGAAAGCAATGAAATTCTTTAAGCAAGAGTAGTATAATGAACTCAAAACATAAACCTCAAGCTAGGCAAAAGATTTTTTTTTTTTAACACAACTAAACAAAACAAAACAAAACATAAAGATAGAAATCTATATACATCCCCCCCAAACCTAAACCAAACATTGTCCTCAATGTTAAAAATGATACTCTTAAATATATGTCTTGAACGAAAAGAGAGCAAAATATTAATATGCAACATGAGAACCAAGTAGAAACAAGTAAGGTAAGGAGAAGGAGGAGACGTACCTTGATCAAGCTGATTGTTATAAATTTTAATTTCTGTCAAATATCAGATAGAACAAAAGCAAATAAAACTAAACAAGAAAATAAACACAAAGTCTAATCTAGAAGCAGAAAATAAACAAGAGAAAAAAAAAATGCAAACCTGATAAACACAACTGGGATCAATCCTGATAAGCAGGATCATCCAAGAGGACTTCTTCAACTTCTAGAGGCTCAAGTTCTAAAAATGGTTTCAAATGTTGGCCATTAACTTTAAACATATCATCATTTTTAGGATTCTTAATCTTAATAGCACCACGGGGATACACAGTGCGAACTATGAATGTATCAGTCCATTGAGATCGGAACTTACCTAGGAAGAGATGCAAACGAGAATTATAAAGAACTTTCTAACTAGGTTCAAATGATTTTCTCAAGATGTTTTTATCATGAACCCTTTTTCATTCGATCCTTGTATGATTTGGCATAATTGTACGCATCATTGCGAATTTCCTCCAACTCATTGATTTGGAGTTTCCTTTCAACACTTGCTTTGTCAAGATCAAAATTCAACCGCTTAATAGCCCAATAAGCTCTTTGCTCTAACTCAACAAGGAGGTGACAAGCCTTACCATACACAATTCGATAGGGAGACATTCCAATGGGAGTCTTAAATGTTGTACGGTATGCCCACAATGCATCATTGAGTCTTAAAGACCAATCTTTCCAAGTAGGGTTAACTGTCTTCTCCAATATTCTCTTGATTTCCCTATTAGATATCTCTTCTTGGCCACTTGTCTGTGGGTGATAAGGTGTTGCAACCTTATGAGTGATACCATATTTCTTCATTAGTTGTTCAAAAACTCTATTGCAAAAGTACTTTCCTCCATCACTAATAATGGCATGCGGTGTACCAAACCATGCAATCACATTCTCTCTCAAAAACTTGACTACAACCTTGTGATCATTAGTTCTACATGCAATGGCCTCAACCCACTTAGAAACATAATCAACAGCAACAAGGATGTATAAGTTACCAAATGAATTAGGAAAAGGACCAATGAAATCAATACCCCCAAACATTAAATACCTCAACAATCAAAATACGGTTCAATGGCATCATATTTCTTTTTTCAATTCTCCCCAACTTTTGGCATCTCTCAGAGGCTGAACAATATGCATGGGAATCATGAAAAATGGAAGGCCAATAAAATCCACATTGCAAAATCTTGGCAACAGTCTTTCTTGAACTAAAGTGGCCTCCACACACATGATCATGACAGAAGGATATAACTTTTTGTTGGTCACTCTCAGATATGCATCTTCTAACTATTTGATCAGAACAGTGCTTAAACAAGTATGGTTCACCCCAAAAGAAATACTTAACCTCAGCCAAAAATTTAGACCTACCATGTTGAGTCCAATGTGAAGGCATTTGATTAGTGACAAGATAATTTGCAATATCAACATACCAAGGTCTATGGGATACATGCAAAAATTGTTCATCAGGGAAAGATTCAAGAATAGGTAAATCATCATCAATGTGCTCAACGATTAATTTAGACAAATGGTCAGCTACTACATTTTCGGTTCCCTTCTTGTCTCGAATCTCAAGATCAAATTCTTGTAACAATAAAATCCATCAGATAAGTCGAGCTTTAACATCTTTTTTGGAGAAAAGATACTTCAATGCTGCATGATCTGAATAAATTAAGACCTTAGACCCCAACAAATAGGACCTAAATTTATCCAAGGCAAAAACAATTGCTAACAACTCCTTATCTGTCGTAGAGTAGTTCATTTAAGCATCATTAAGAGTCTTACTAGCATAATAAATCACATGGGGAACCTTTCCAACCCACTGTCCTAATACAGTACTAATTGCATAATTAGAGGCATCACACATAATCTCAAAAGGCACTTTCCAATCAGGTGGTTGAATGATAGATGCAAAAGTCAACTCAATTTTTAGTCTCTTAAATGCATGGCGACACTCATCATCAAACACAAATAGGGCATCTTTGGCAAGTAAGTTGCAAAAGGGCCTTGAGATTTTACTAAAATCCTTGATGAACCTTCGATAGAACCTTGCATGACCCAAAAATGATCTAATTTCCTTAATAGATCGAGGAGGTGGAAGGTTAGAAATCAAATCTATTTTGGCCTTATCAACCTCAATACCACTTTCTGATATGACATGCCCAGAACAATTCCCTTTCTCACCATAAAATGACATTTCTCCCAATTAAGAACAAGATTCTTCTCCTTACACCACACTAACACTAAGGATAAGTGGTGCATACATTCTTCAAAAGTGGATCCAACTACTGAAAATTCATCCATAAATACCTCCAAAAATCATCCCACTATATTAGAAAAAACATTAATCATGCACCTATGAAATGTACCTGAAGCATTACATAAACCAAATGGCATGCGATGGTAGGCAAATGTCCCAAAGGGGCATGTGAAGGTACTCTTTTCTTGATCTTCTAGTGCAATGGGAATATGATTATATCTAGAATATCCATCAAGAAAACAATAATAAGCATGACCAGCTAACCTTTCTAACATTTGGTCTATAAAAGGAAGAGGAAAATGATCTTTTCTTGTCATGGCATTCAACTTACGATAATTAATGCATACTTTCCATCTTGTTTGCACACGAGTTGGGACTAATTGATCATCCTCATTCTTGACAACTGTTAAGCCAAATTTCTTTGGTACAACTTGAACTGGACTCACCCAATTACTATCAGAAATTGGGTAAATAATACCCACATCCAAAAGCTTCAAAACTTCAACTCTCGCTACCTCTTGCATAATAGGGTTTAGACGTCTCTGCAATTCACGTGAAATTTTAGCATTCTCTTCCAAGTGAATTCTATGCATAACCACAGATGGACTAATACCTTTGATATCAGCAATTGACCAACCTATAGCTTCCTTATGCTCTTGAAGTACACTTATCAATTGGCGTTCCCTAAGGTCATCCAAATCTGAAGCTATAATGACAGGTAAGGTCTCAGAAGGACCTAAAAAGGAATACTTAAGTGTGTCAGGTAATGGTTTCAACTCCAACTTTGGCGGTTCCACAGCAGATAGGGGTGGGGATGAAGAAAGTGGAAGAGGGATCACTTTTGGGTGCCAACTATCAGTACTTAAGAGAGGAACATAATCTAACAATGCATTGACCTCTTCAATTGAGTGTTCAATATCAAAATCGCAACCAAAAAGATTTAAGCAAGCCTCTAAAGGATCCTCATAACTCTATTGTAGGAAAGTATCATGGACTAGACTCTCAATCATGTCAACCTCACAAATATCCTCATTATCTAGCACTTGTTTACTTATATGGAAGATATTAAGCTCAACAATCATGTTTCCAAAAGAAATCTTCATTACACCACTCCAACAATTGATCAAAGCATTGGATGTTGCTAAGAAAAGGCGACCTAAAATGACATGGATTTGTGTACTGGCATTTAGAGCAACTCAGTGTCTAACACAACAAAATCAATAGGAAAATAGAATGCATCTACCTTAATCAGCACATCCTCAACAATACCTCTAGGGATTTTCACAGACCTATCAGCTAATTGAAGTTTCATGGTTGTTGGTTTTAACTCCCTCAAACCTAGCTGTAAGTATACTGAATATGGTGATAAGTTCACACGTGCCCCCAAATCTAGCAAAGCTCGCTCAATGAGATGATCCCAATCTTGCATGAAATTGTAAGGGATCCTGGGTCCTTACATTTCACTGGATATTTATTCTGAATGATTGAACTGACTTGTTCTGTCAAAAATGCCGTTTTAGGGACATTTTTCTTTCTCTTCATTGTCACAAGATCTTTTAGAAACTTAACATAAGTAGGAACTTGTTGAATTGCATCAAGAAATGGAATGTTTATTTGCACTTACTTAAAGACCTCTAAAATATCTCCAAATTGTGCATTTTTCTAAAGACTGATTAACGTTTGAGGAAATGGAGCTTTAGGAACAAACCTCTTATCAAGGGGAGAACTAATATCCTAAATTGGAATGGATGGTGGGTTGTCCTTCTTTTCTCCATGATCATCATGTGAAGTATGAATTCCTTTTTCCTTTAACACAATATTTTCATCATCCTCCACTTCTGGCATTTTCACTTGATTATCAACTTGCTTACCAAACCTAAGGGTAGTAATAGACTGAATATGTTCTTGTCCATGAGTAGAACTAGAAGAACCATTGATGGTATACTGTCCTTTTGGGTTAGGTATAGGTTGACTAGGAAACTTTCCTTTTTCCCTCTCTCTAACTTGGATTGCTAACTGGCCAACTTGATTTTCCAACTTTGAAATAGCTTGAGTATTCAAATGGGTGGAACTTTTCATCTCTTGAATGGCTTGGCTAGTTGATTGCATGAATGTTTTGAAAGACTCCTCCAAAGATGGTTGTTGTCTTAGTGGTGCTACAAACTGAGGTGTTGATTGAGGAATGGAAGGATATGCTTGAGCAGGTGGACGAAATTGACTTTGTTGATGCACTTGATGTCCACCTACATTTGTGGGAGGCTGATTTTGCCTCCATGAGAAATTAGGATGGTTCCTCCAATTTGGATTGTATGTCTTTGAAAATAGACTAGCAAATAGTTTTCCATAATTGTTCAATGCATTTGCTTGCCCAATATAAAAATTAGGGTACCCAGCTGCAGAAGGACGCATTTGTGTTGTATGCATAGGACTTGTATAAATAGAGCATGTTTCACTTTGAACTTGATTGACAGAATTCATCCCTCTACCTAAAGCTAAAGCTTCAACCTTACGAGTGAGATTGTCCAACCTAGCTTTTATGTCTAAATCTTCATTGACTTCATACAATCCTCCTTTCTTAATTGCAGGGACAGATCTCTCTTTACCGTTGGAAAAATCCTGTTGTTGTGAACTTTCAGAAAAATTCTCAAGAAATTTGTATGTCTCACCGTCTACAAGACTAAAAATCCACTACAATTCATAGACTCAATCATGTTACGATTTGTCTAAGTCAAACCATTATAAAAATATTGTACTAGTCTCCATGTTTCAAAACCATGATGAGGACACTTTAAGATCAAGTCCTTAAATCTCTCCCAACTCTCATAAAATTTCTCTTGTTCATCTTGATAAAAATCTGCAATTTCTCTCCTCAAAGCATTGGTCTTGGCCATTGGGAAAAATTTAGAGAGAAATTTGGTGACCAACAGTCCCATGAAGTGATAGATCCAGGTGACAAAAAATTAAGCCATACTTTTGCCTTATCCTTCAAGGTAAAAGGGAATAAACGCAAGCGAACAGAGTCATCAGAGAAATTCTAGAACTTACAAGTAGCACAAATCTCAAGAAAATCTTTCATATGCATATAAGGATCCTCTCTATCCAATCCATGAAAAGTAGGAAGAAGTTGGATTATTTGTGGCTTCAACTCAAAATGTGCAACAGTGGTTGCAGGCAATACTATGCAAGATGGAGGGTTGGTGGTTATGGGTAAGAACAACTCCCTAAGAGTTTTTGAATCTTCTCCTATTTCTCCCATTGTGGACGGACAATCAAACTAACAAGACGATTTTCTTAATCACGTATCCAAGTTCTCATACACCAAGCACAAAGAAATTTTTTTTTTTTTCTATTTAAAAAAAAATAAATTTTAACTACAACTAGTAGAAGGAAAATATCAATTAAGACCTAATTTATTTTCCTAACCAAGTCCCCGGCAATGGCGCCAAAAACTTGTAGTGAAATTATAAAGTACTCGCAAGTATACGAACTGTACCGAAATATAGTTTGACAAGAACAAAATCGAACCCACAGGGACTTGAAAGAACTTAGGAAAATTAATTAAAACTTAACCAAATTAATCCTAATCTAGTTTAATAAAAATTGTTTGTTTTGAAATTAAATAAACTAAGCAAATAATTAAACTAAGCAAAAGATATAAAACAATAAAAAGATGTAAACAATCTAAAGAAAGGAATTAAGGTTTTGGAATCCGCCTTGTAAGTCATATTAGCATATATTTATGATCATTAATTTTTCCCAATTCACTACAGATAATCTAGAAATCAATCTTGCAATCATGAAAAATATTCTCATTAAAATCTTTATTTTAAAAATCAAAGGCATGTTCTTCTTTGCTTCTTAAGTATAAAATCAAATCATCAATTGTATCCACAGCCAAACAAATCACAAGATATATCTAATTCTAAAAATCAAATCGTAAATTGTATCCATTGACAGACAAATCACAAGTGATATAAAATTTTATAGTCAAGAATTAATAAACCAAGCATTCAATTAATTAAGACAAATCCTAAATCATGAGAAAAACACGATTGAACTCATATCTAGAATCTCGTCTTAGTCAATTGATATGAAGCAAAAACAATTAAAATTATTAAAGAATAACCATTGTGGGAAAAATTAAATCACATAAATATTACTGATAATCTTTAACAAAATTTCATCCTTAACCCTAATTATAAATTTAGCTACTCATGGTAATTGAAAGAAAACATAAAAATAAAATACTAAGCATTTAGCTAGACAAATAAAATAGAGAAAGAAATAGTCAGAGTGCTATTATGGAGAAAAGCTATAGAGAAGCCACATGCAGCACTGCCTCTTGTTCCAATTTTCTATTTTGCATCTTAGCCCTAGCACTAGCCTCCCTGAATTTTGCCCTAAAGAGCCTTTAAATAGGTCAAAGAATCCTATTACAAGTTGAATTCCCATTTGGAGAAAATCTCAGATTTTTAGGCTTCATTTAACCGATGATTTTGGCCTATTTAACGTCAGAATTCGGACTTTTGGTAAACTACAAAGTTGTAGCCCTTTAAGTTAATTCTCTAGCCCAACTTGAATCATTTCGATTGGACATCTGAGCCGAAAGCTATGCCAAAAATACTAACTAATGTGCAGGCTAAAATTCTAATCCGAATTGGACTTGGATTTGGTGCAAATTTCCTTTAATTCCTTGCTCCAATTGGACTTAAATTTAATTGGGTTGGCCTTTTTTAACTTCATTATGGCCCTTGTAAAAGTAAAGTCCATTAGCTATCTTCTTTGCACAAATCCACTTATTTAATTTCATTCTCCTACAAAACACAAATTCACGCAATAAGATTCAATTAAGTACAAAATTGATTATTCGACAATATTCCAAAACCAAATATAAAATGCATGAATTATCTCAAAATAAGTATGATAATACTTTCTAACAATGATATAAATATGCAAAATTAAGCTATTATCAATGCGCATCAAAGCCCGAAGCTCTACAGCTAGCTCAATAGATACTTATCTGTCGAGGTTTATGAAAGATCTGTTTTTCACCCAATTCGTGAGTATGTGTTTAGGCTTTTTTTTCTCACAACCCTAAACATGTATAAGGATTTTTTTAAGAGCTATCACAACTGATGCAACTGAATGCAAAAGTTTTTCACAAGCATATTGTGAACCGGAGACATATGCCCTAGTTCATCTTTCTCTTGAAGAAGATGCTGTGTTTGTACCTCATAGGGTTTTGTGACCAAGCAACTTCATGATCTTCATCATGTGATGAACTGAAGAACTTTGCAGCCAACATCCTTCTCAAGTTAGTGATTAAGTCGCGTAATGGGATCCGCGCAATTAGTTAGTCACGTATTGGGAGCCGTGCATTAAAAGGAGAGATTATCACTACAGAACAAGTCCAATTGGGTATTGGTGTAAGGGTTCAACTGTAAGATTGTCATCTCGGCAGCATAGACATGGTTTCGAGTTGGGTATCTATGGGTTTATGTTTGTATGTTTAAGAGAGTTTGTATTTGTTGTTTTTGGCTGTGGGTAAGAGGGAAAAATATGAAATTTGGAGTGGGAAAGAGAGAAAATATGGGCTATGGGTAAGAGAGAGAAAAAAAAAAGATTTGGAGTGGAAAATAGAGCAAATTTGGGCTGTGGGTAAGGGAAAATAATATGAGATTTGGAGTGGGGAAGTCAAAATATGCTTTGTGCAAAAAAAAATTTCTTCATTGTAAGCTTTTTTTTTTTTTTTTGGTCTTTGTGGAGTAAAGAGTTTTTGCTCAATTGCTCTGCAATTTTTATGTGGGTACTGGGTATTGTGCTCAATTTCGTTCTAATATGATTTGTGTATTGTAATATGATATATGTGTCCACTTACTTGCTTTCCATGACTTTATATAGCCACCTAATTATCTCAGCTGGGCAATTAATTCCAAGCAAAAATATGCTATTCTTTCTATTATTTCATATGACCATTTTCCTGAGAAAGTTGTAGTGAAGAACTTGCTGTTTGGATTTGGGGTAAGTGAAGTAAAGAAGGGTGGGTAGGGGATCTGGTGCATTAGTAGTATATGTCAGGTGTGGGTCCTAATTTTTTTAGTTTTTGGAGTTGAAAACAGAACCAGGTTTAGGTGCCAAACCAACTTTGGAGATATTTGGGGATTTTTTAGTGATAAAAAATGAGTTATAGAGTGATAAGTGATGATATTTGAGTAAGGAGTAATAACTGATGGTTTTTTTAAAACCAAACAACCCCTAAATGGCTCACATTATGACGATTTGAGATATGAGAAAATCAAATACACTCACACATAATCATAACTGCTTGATAGGGGACTATCACCTTCGAAGTACATCCTATAACTCCCACATCTTCTAGAAACATGCTTGCAACCATAATTAAAAGCATTTTGATTCTTTTTGCTTTTGTTTTTTTTTTTTTTTTTTTTTTTGCATATTTTCTTTTTGAGTATATCATGTATGGGCATATAATAGAGAGAAAAGAAACACCCCAATTATGTAAGCTTAAACATCACAAATTTGCAATGCTGAAGCATACAAATGTTATTCATGATTGGTGAGCTTTAGTGGTAAGATGGTTATTTATACCTTTCTTTTAAGATTTTTTAGTCCTTCCCGTCAAAAATTACAATATGAGTGTTAAGTATAAGAGATTACTTAATCGTACTCATCACAAACACAAGCCACAAAACTCACTTGCTTAGTTATGCATTGAGATGCTCATCTAAGCTACAAAAGATACAAAGTTTAAAAAATTTTGTTTCAATGGCCATCCAAAGTACACAAATACCAATATACACAAAACACACACTGTTTTTGTGTTTTTCTGATTTCTCAATTTTTTTTTTTTATTTTTATGAAAAACAAGATAAAAAAACTGAAAATAAACAAACAAAAACATATTAAACAAAGCAAAGCATAAAAACTAGATGCAGATGCACGAGAAATGAGGAGAAGGAGGAGAGATCACTCCATGGAGATTACACCAATGTTTTGGCATAGGAATTCAAACCGTTTGCTATCAAGAGGCTTAGTGAACAAATCACGCTTTTAATCATCAGCGTGGATGAACTCAAGAGTGAGTGTACCATCTTCAACAAGCTCCCAAATGAAGTGGTGTCGAATCTCTATATGTTTTGTTCGAGAATGTTAAATAGGATTTTAGAGATGTTAATGGCACTGATATTGTCACAATAGATGGTAAGATGTTCTTGACGAATACCATAATTAAGGAGAAGTTTTTGCATCTAAAGAAGTTGGGTGCAACAACTACCGACAGCGATGTATTCAGCCTCAACAGTGGATAAAGAGATGGAGTTTAGCTTCTTACTCATCCAGAAGAAAAGATTATTACCCACATAACAGCAACTCCCCGAAGTACTTTTTCTATCATCAGCATACCCAGCATAGTTTGCATCAGAATATCCAGCTAAGACATCATTGGTGTCCCCCTTGTCCCCTCTAGCTGCTTGATTTCTTCAAGGAGTTTCTTTTCCTCTGACAATGGAATGCTCTAATGTTGTATGTAGTAATGAAAAATATGGATAAAATGTTTAAGCTCTTCCTCAGATAAACATAAACCACTATGTCGACCAGCATTGCTTGAATTGCGTAACTTCACAAGAGCCTGTTGCCAAGGTTCCATCTCCTCTCTTTTCTCATCCAAGATCATCTTAATTTCCTGTTGTCATCTTTCAGAGCTCTAATCTGAGAAATTAACCCTGCTCAATCCAACCTTTTTCCTTCAGTGCTTCAGTGATCTGAAATCAGACATGATTTTTCCCCTGGTTCTCTTTATCTGCCTAAGAAAAAAATCAAATAAATGGATTTGCTTAGGTGCTGCACACCCGTCAACTGCATCCTTAGGGAAGTTGGCATTTGAAACATCATTTCATTCTACTTTAATTGGTTCATCTCCAAGTGAACCAAATTTAATGGTCTCCCTAAGCCCTGGCTCTTGATCCAGTTTGCCATTTTCCTTCTCATGCAAAATAGTAGTGACTGAGTCTTCTTCAGCTACAGTCTCCACTGGTCCTTGGATCATCTTGGTCCCTTTACTTGTCTAACACCTGCACCCCAACTCGTCTTCAACTACATCACAAATTTTATAATAACAAATCATAGGAAAACTGGTTTTCTTAAAGTCATTTAGGCTTCTACTCGGAATCAGTGCTGTTGAGAAGTCCTGGTGTACTGCTAAATGCCTCTCCAGTGCTTTTAATGGCTCATGCATCATCCAAAGGGATGAAAAAAAGAGAGGGGGGGGGGGGGGGGGGGAGGCGCGTAAGCATGTACAAATTCTGAATGGATTTTCAACAGAGTAACACCAGTAGTGCTTGGTACAGGCAAGAGAAGTAGGAGAGGGGACAGAAAAAATGCTTCATTTCTCATAAAGTTGTGAACTTGTGTCTTTAGAAGTTTAATGTGGGTTTTTCATATTAAAATGAGAGAAGAAATTGAAGTAATTGAAAGTTATTTATGTTGTTTTGTGACTATTAAATATTATTGTCTCACTAAATTGTGGACAACAAAGGGACAAACTATTAGTGCTTTACTGAACTTCTGAAACTTAGCAAATAATTAAAATGTATTAGTTGCATCAATGTGAATCTCTTAAGATTTATGTCATAGAATAAGGTTGGGATGGTGCTTGGCACATCGATACCTAAAACCATGCAACATTTGTCATGCAATCAAGGAGTCCTTAATGAATGCATTATCATGTCTTAGCATCGAGCATATGGCGCAATATTCCCTTTCTATAAATACCCTTATAAGTTATAAGGATTCAAATCTTATAAGATTTAACTAAGGATTTTATGATTTTGCTACACATTGGCTGACTGCAACAACAACAACAACAACAACAACAACAACAACAAAGCCTTAGTCCCAATATTTTTGGGTTGGCTATGAATCCTCAATAAGATTACTTAGGTTCACATGTATTCTATGCCTAGGCTGACTGCTCAAGATAAAATACTTCATATGAATTTGGGTGGAATTAGATGTACCAAATCAGTGTTCTTAAACCATAAGTTTTTGTTAAGATCGTTCATTAAGTTGCCTTGGTTCCTGTTTTAATATGACATTTGCTGGTTTTACTTGTACCTGCAATATTTTTATGTTGTCAACCCTGCTCTTCTAGTCTTATGGAATTCTTGGTACATCCTCTACTATGGAGCCCATGACAAAGAATTTGCCATCTGTTAATTTAACCTTCTTTTCCTTTATTCCCACTCATTTCAAAATTACATATATCTGCTGATTAGTATGATATTTTCCCAACGTTTGGACTCCATGTTTGAAGATAAATAGATCATCTTTTTTCATCTGTTTCTTAACCTTGATGTTTTGGGGAGGTGTAAATTTTTTCCCTTTGAGAATCAAGTATGCTATTGTACCATTGAATATTACTTGATGTTTGGACTCCATGATTTGAGATATGCGGAGGTCTTCATTGGACCCTCTTTTCTTATATATTTATATTTCCAGATCCTCGTTTGGTTAAGGTTGCAAGAGGAGATCCTGTAAGTCGACCTCCAGCATGGATGATGCGCCAGGCAGGAAGGTATATGTCTGTTTATAGAAAGCTTGCAGAGGGATATCCATCCTTTAGAGAGAGGCCAGAGACAACTGATCTCATTGTAGAAATCTCTTTGCAGCCTTGGGAAGCTTTCCATCCCGATGGAGTTATTATTTTCTCTGAATTACTTACCCCTCTACCTGCCTTTGGTGTCCCATTTGTCATAGAAGAAGTAAGGGGTCCCGTTATCCAGTCACCAATTTAGGTTTTGTAGGAGCACCTTGGACAATAGCTACATATATAGTGGAAGAGTGTACAACGCGCACATATACAACCATAAAGACCATGTGCCATACTGCACCACATGTATTGAGGGCCCTTCTTTCTTATTTGACACAGGCAATATCAGACTACATTGTATTCCAAGTGGAATCTAGGGCTCATTGCATACAAATTTTCGACTCAAGGTTAAGCTAACTGATTAAAATCAATTGCATTTGTAATTTATGATTAATTTCTTCATGAATTAATAAATTATTAATTTTTGGTCAGTGTACCTGCAGCACATTTACCATTTTTTTCAAACATCACAAATTTAATACTCTCAATGCAATCTGCTTTGGCTTCTGCAATCAGAGGATCTATTTTAAATTCATCCCTTCTTATAAATATTATTATAATGGAATTCAAGAAATAGTTATGTAAATAGAGTGAATGAAGTATATATGAAATGTAATATAAATAATTTGGACAATAAATGGTGTAAACATTTTTGTACGTAAAGTTGAGATCATATGTCATCAATCATGAATTAGAAACAGATACAGAGACCGATTATGGACTCAGACTTCATTGACAGACTGCAGAATATACGTTTAACAGAGGAAGAAGGCGAAATACTAGAGGTTCGAGCTACACAACGGCAAAAAATTCTTGAAGAATGCTCACTCACTCTGTTGGGGCGCTTCCTAACAACCAGACCCTATAATCTGAGAGCAGCAAAGGCAATGCTTCGAGCTGCATGGAAGCTAGGGAACGATGTCAGGATTATTGATGTGGGAGAGGGAGTACTTCAATTTAAGTTCAAGCTAGAAAGCCAACTACAATGGGTTCAAAAAAATGGGCCGTGGAGCTTCGAAAATCACCCACTCGTGCTACGTAGGTGGGAAAGGGGCATGACGGTGAGGTCCATAACATTCTCGGGTCTACCTATCTGGGTGCAAATATGGGGTTTACCATTTGACCTTATCAACGAGGAGGCTGCATGGGATATTGGCAAAGGTCTCGGTCAAGTAATAGAGGTTGACAGCAAAATGTTCACATCGGAACAAGCTCGGTTCATCCGAATCCGGGTAGAGATACCGTTGGACAAACCAATTCGAAGGGGAGGGTGTGTAGCAAGTCCTGAGGGAGATCGAGTCCCGGTAGGATTCAAGTATGAAAGACTAGTAGGGTTGTGCTACCATTGTGGCATCCTTGGTCACAAGTTAAAAGACTGCCCAACACCAACTGCACAGCAGCAGACCGAGAACCCATATGGGGAGTGGCTTAAAGCTGGGTATCGTAAAACTGGCGATACCTCAGATCAAAGGCGAAACAACACTCCCCAGTGGGAAATGACGCTGAAATTAGCACAGGGACGACGGGGGCAGCCCAATGAAGCAAGGGTAACATCCAAAGGAGGCATTGATGACAATAATGATCAACATGGAAAGAAACGTAAGCAGCAGGTGCAGAATCTCAGGAAACAGTTATCAGACAAAATAATGAAGAGGAGTTAATGCGAGAGGATTTTCAGGAGGTCAATCAAGCCCATAAGGAAAGTGTAACGAATGGGTACCTAAATGGAAGGGAGGTAACGAGAAAGGCAATTATTTCAACAGAAGCAATTACTCCCATGATTGTAGCCGACAATTTAGTAAATGTCCAAGTTGAATACGTGGGAGTTTCTCAACCTACACTCAATCACGCACCCCAGGATCAGGAAAAAATACCACGTGAGGAAGCATGTGAGATTACTAAAACTCAAACCAGAGACCATGCAGAGAACACGCCAACATGGAAGAGACTAGTGCGCCAAACGGACTCTCCCATGAAGGTTAGCAATACTACTCCTAATAACGTGGGGTCAAAGAGAGGGCAACCAAAAGGAGATCGGGGGGTTGAACAAGAAGAGAGGAAAAAAAGGAAGAACAGAGATGAAAGCCATGAACAACTTTGTCAAACAGTGGAGGCTGCGGTGCAGCCCCGCCGAGAAAAATGAAAATCCTAAGCTGGAACTGCCGGGGGCTTGGGAACCAACTTGCAGTAGATGTCCTCTCTCACCTTGTGAGGGAAAAAGCTCCCAAAATTTTGTTTCTCATGGAAACAAAACAATTAGTTGACGAGATGCGCAAAATTCAAGCAGACTTACCATACCGGTGTATGCTAGCGGTTCCAAGTATTCATAGAAGTGGTGGGTTAGCCCTATTATGGATGGAGGAGATAGACTTGCATATCCAAACTTTCACTCTTCATCACATTGATGCTCTCATATTCAATGGCTCAAATACCTCATGGAGATTAACAAGTTTTAATGGTTGGCCGGATGGACAAAGTAAACATGAGTCATGGCAGTTACTCAAGCACCTTCACACTAGAAGTTCGGCTCCTTGGATTTGTGTTGGGGACTATAATGAGATCATGGCGTCAAACGAGAAGCAAGGCAGATTACCAAAACCAGTGAACCAGATGCAGGTTTTCGAGCTACACTCCTACATTACGGTCTGGTGGACTTAGGCTTTCAAGGTAATATATTTACTTGGAATAATGGTAGACTTGGAGATGCATTTGTGCAGGAAAGGCTTGATAGAGCATGTGCCACGGTCGAGTGGAGGGAAATCTTTCCAGCTGCTCGTGTGACTCACCTTCAATCATCTTATTCTGACCATGTGCCAATCCTTATCACCACACATGATCCAAACCAGCAGATTAGGAGAAGAAAGATACCAAAAAGATTTGAAGAAAAGTGGGCCACCAAACCGGACTATGAGAGAGTAATTCAAGAAGCATGGATGACCGAAGTGGGGCATGGCAGCCCTATGTCAATTCTGTTTGAGAAAATCAAAAAACCAGATTTGCTTTGGTTAACTGGAGCTGTGCAGCATTTGATAGCTCAAAAAAAGTATTTCAGGAAAAACAAAAACAATTGGAAGCCCTTTGCTCCCTCAATAGTGCTAATCAACTACCTGCAATTAAAGGATTAAAATTCGAGATAAATGATTTACTGCATCAGAAGAAATTGGCGTGGCACCAACGGTCCCGATCCATTTGGCTACGGGCAGGTGACAAAAATACAAAGTTCTTTCATCAAAGGGCCAGCCACCGAAGACAAAAAAACCAGATCTTAGGGATTTTTAACGAAGAGGGTAACTGGAATACTACGGAGGGAAGCATAGCCCAAACTGTAGAACGCTATTTTCAGCACCTCTTCACCTCTTCCAACCCAAAAGACATTGAAGGAGTACTAAATTCGGTGGACAGACGGGCCACCCCAAGTATGAATGCCTCTTTTCTTCAACGGTATACTCTAGAGGAGGTTAGAAAGGCCCTATTCCAAATGCACCCATCCAAGTCACCAGGCCCCGATGGTATGTCTCCATTCTTTTTTCAGAAGTTTTGGCACATTGTAGGGCATGATGTCACAACAGCTGTACTATCAGTTTTAAACTCTGGCCATATGTTGAGAAAAATGAACCATACACATATAGTGTTAATTCCAAAGAAAAATGGCCCTACACACATGGTGGACTATAGACCCATTAGCTTAGCCAATGTAATATCTCGAATCATATCTAAGGTTATTGCTAATCGTTTGAAGTTTATTTTTCCAAATGTGATTTCTGATGCCCAGAGTGCCTTTGTACCTAACCGTTTTAATCACTGACAATACTACTGTAGCATATGACTAACTTCATAGGCTGCGAAACAGGAGAAAGGGAAAGAAGGGGCAGATGGCGGTGAAACTAGACATTAGCAAAGCTTATGATATGGTGGAGTGGGTCTTCTTACAACAAATGATGGTGAAATTGGGCTTTGCTCCCTCTTGGGTCCAGTTGGCAATGGAAACGGTGACCTCAGCTTCGTACTCAGTTTTAATAAATGGAGAGCCAAAGGGTTTTGTCAGTCCTACTAGGGGGATACGACAAGGTGACCCTCTCTCACCATATCTATTCCTTATGTGTGTGGAAGGCCTTTTAGCCCTAGTGAGAAAAGCAGGGGAGACAAGAGGGTTAAAAGGAATCAAATCTAGCCAAAATGGAGTATGGGTATCTCACCTCCTCTTCGCCGACGATAGCCTTTTATTTTGTCAAGCAACAATGGAAGAAAGCCAAAAGCTATTACAATTGTTGGCACAATATAAGGCTGCATCCGGTCAAGCAATCAACAGACAAAAGACTTCCCTCTTTTTTAGCAAGAACACGAAGCCAGAGGTAAAAGAGCAAATAAAACAACTATTTGGGGCAAGGGTTATGACAAAATGTGAGAGATATCTTGGGTTGCTAATGGCCACGGGTAAATCAAAGGTTAACACCTTTAAAGATTTACAAGAAAAAATCACCAAGAGAGTTATGGGATGGAAAGAAAAAACTATTTCAAAGGCAGGAAGAGAAGTCCTTATCAAAACGGTGGCGCAAGCGATACCTACATACTCCATGAGTTTATTCAAATTACCATCTTCCATCTGCGACAACATCAATTCCATGATGGCCAAATACTGGTGGGGTCAAAACCAAGAAGAAAGGAGGATATACTGGATCAATTGGACGAAACTGTGTTCTGCAAAGAAGGAAGGAGGGCTGGGTTTCCGTGATCTTCATGCTTTTAACCTAGCTATGTTGGCAAAAAAGGCGTGGAGATTAATCGAGGATAATCATTCTTTATTTTACAGAGTGTACAAGGCACGTTATTTCCCAAACTCATCTTTCATGATGGCTGAGCTTGGGAATAACCCCTCCTTTGTGTGGCGCAGCCTATTATTAGCAAGGGATATCATTAAGGAAGGCACTAGGTGGAAAGTGGGTGATGGCTGTAGCATTGGAGTATTCACACACTCGTGGCTATCACACACCCCTATAACACGGATTGATGTACCACCAGGTATGAAGGTTTGTGAGCTAATAGACCAAGACACAAGACAGTGGGACCGGGGAAGAGTAGCTGCCACATTCACTGCCCAAACCAGGGATGAGATCCTTTCCTTGCCACTCAATAACACTAATGGCCATGACTCTATTATTTGGATGGAAAACAGGGCAAAAAAATTTACGGTGAAATCAGCATATAAGGTGGCCTATAGACTGCGACATCAATACAAGGCAGAGCACTCAGCAGCCAGAATCCACGGGTCCACTTGGAACATGATCTGGACGCTAAACGTGCCACCAAAAGTGCGCACCTTTATATGGAGAGCTTGCTCAAATTTTTTGCCTACACGGGACAACCTACACCGCCGTAGGGTGAGAATAGACCGGACTTGCGAATTGTGTAAACAGGAACCCGAGACCACCTCCCATGTGCTATGGACTTGCCCCTTTGCAAGGAATGTATGGGCTCTAGTCAGAGGAAGAATTCAGAAGAGTAGCAACGGTGTAGAAGATTTCTTCCTCCTATTTAGACAGATGCAAACAAAAGTAAGCAAGCAAGAACTGGAGCTATGGGCGACCATGGCCTGGGCAATATGGAATGCACGAAATAAGATGATCTTCGAACAGTTCCAGTCCCATCCAAATATAATTTTGGAAGGGGCGATGGGCTTGCTTGAAGAGTATCAAAGCCTGATGGAAACACAAAGGATAGCTTGATTTTGCTTTTTAAGTAGTTTTCCTTTATATTGTTTTTAAATTCCCACTGTATGGACTCAACATAACTAAGTGGCTGGGGCCCCTCATGCCTGTGGTATTGTCCATGGGTTTGTATACCTTTTATATCAATAATATTTCTACCATTCATCTCAAAAAAAAAAAAAAAAAAAAAAAAAAAAAAAAAAAAAGCTAACTTCTGTGCAAACCAACAAATATAAACAATGCACGAAGCGGAGGAATTAATTAAGAATAATAGTTTTGCTCTTATAATAAACGCATCTTAGCTCGTTTTTCCAAATTCTACTGATTTGATTTCTGCTTTGAAATATCCACCTCTCTTGTGATTTAGGTCTTGATTCGTCCTCCTCTCAGCTGATTTGAGTAAGTTTGAATCTCTTTTTCTTTTAAGAACAGTAAATTTTTTTTTTTTTTTGAATTTTGATTGATGATACACTTTGCTGAATAGTGTTAGATTTTTATTATTTTCAATTATATATATTTATTTATTAGTTAACAGATACTTAAATAGTTAAAATATAATTTGGAATAAAATATAAATATTAAAATGAACAAATTTAAAAAAATTATTATATATAACGCCATATTCCACATTTTATTCTTAGTAAATGACCTTTTATTCAAATGACACTTAAATTTATTCTCTTATAACCACAGTGTACTCTTAGTGCGGTGATCAGTCTACAAGTATAAGTACTTTTGGGATGTGGGAGGCAAGGGCCAAAATTCAAGTCTCCAAGAAAAAGCTTCATACACATATACACTTAGATTAAGTTAGAGTAAAAATTCTATTGTGTATCAAAAAAATTTTATTCTCTCATAAAAAATTAAAAATGAGACAGGCTTGCAGGGTTAAGGAAGTTTAAACAAAATGTCATGGAAATTTATAACTAAATGACCTTCTCACCAGCCCTCTTCCTTACCCGATGGTAGGCAAGAGAAAATAAATTAACTTTTCCAAACTAAGTACACTATTACTCTCTAGAAACGTCAATTACAACACGCAAACTTAAAGATAACCATGTAGGAAAGCATTGCTAATGTCTAATTGATGTAGACGCCAGTGAAGGGAAACCCTTTTCAAACAAGTGACAGGAAAAAAAAAATTACATATAAAAAAATAGAAATGAAAGAAAATAAATATAAAAAAAAAAGTGAAAGGAAAAGAAAACAGGATGTGACCCATTTAACAAAATTGCAGGATTTCAACTGTTTTGTTTATTTTGTTTATTTTCTTGTGTGTGTGTGTGTTCCGATGAGCAGAGCATGATTTGTGTAAGTTTTCACATTTTCTTATTTTTCCTTGCTATTAATTGCAAGCATATCCGTTTGGTTGAAACATCTGAACCGGTAAAAAGCGGAAACTGGAATTAAAATCAGTTCTTTTTAAAATCGGTTCTTTGATTGTACCGATTTTTTAAACCATGTTTATAGATTCTACTCTACACGTTTACGCTACATCAGTGAGATAAAAATTAAAATCTATTATATTTGTTACATGATGATTACTCTTTACCATTAAATCAAAATACTAATAAGTTCCCTCTTGGTATAGGTAGGATTTGAATCCAATTTACTTATTTTATAACAAAAGAATTTACTAGTTTAAATAATAGGAACCACCTCAAATATAAATTTTAAAGCTTGAAATAAAATGATTCTGTTTAGTCCCGAATTACTTGAGAAAGTTCATTTACTAAAAGCTTGAAATTCAATACTCTCCAGGCTGGGCTGGAGAGTGATGAAACATTTAGTCCAGTTAATAAGCCTCCTACGGTAAGAATCATCTTAACCTTGGTAGCTCAATTTCATTGGCCTCTATATCAATTAGACATCAGCAATGCTTTCCTAACTGGTTATCTTAAAGTTTGTGTGCTGTAATTGACGTTTCTAGAGAGCATTAGAGTACTTAGTTTGAAAAAGTTAATTTATTTTTCTTGCCTACCATTGGGTTAAGGAAGAGGGCTGGTGGGAAGGTCATTTAGTAATAAATTTACATGATTTTTTGTTTTGCTGAACTTCCTTAACCCTGCAAACCTGTCTCAATTTTACAAGAGAATGAATTAAAGTGTTATTTAAGTGAAAGTTCATTTACTAAAAATAAAATGTGAAATATGAAGTTATATATTCTTCTTAACTTGAACAGAACAGCAATGTCTAAAAGTAACAACTTGCTGTAGCTTAGCAATCCAGGCTGTAATGCTTGTCTTTTGTTTTGTGTCTTGAATATTGATGGTTGAATTTGTTCGCATTTACCAGTCACACGTGTGGACTTGGAAACCCCTGTCTGTTAGTTCATTTATATTTTTTCCGCAACTGATAAATATCTCACAAAATTAGAATTCAAAGTCGAAAAGGAGGCCAACTTCAGATGACTATTCCTTTTTTAAACCATGCCAATATGCATTAAATAGTTAGCTACCTTGTGCAACAAATAGCAACTACTCTTTTCTTTTTTCTTATTTTGTGTTCTCATTAATTAGTTGCTTCCAATGCTAGCTTTGGATTTGCAACACCACATCCACAACACTATTTTAGTTTTGGCTGTTTGGGGAGGAGAGAGATTGATATATGGGCATATAGTTAGCTAGCTAAGCCCTTCCAATTCCACCACTCTTTCATAAGTTGTGCTAGTGCCACATAAAGTGACACAACCACATGAGCGAGTTGTGACACAAGTTGTGCCACTTTATGTGACACCAGAATTATTGGTTGCTTTTTCTCTCAACAAGTAATTAATTTGTCAGATTAGGAATTTATTGTTTTTCTTGTCTTTTCTTTTCTTTTACTCAAGTGTGCATATGTATCAAATATTAATAATCATTGGGGTTTTGGCTGGAAGGATTGGTCATTATTGCATGCATGCACAAGCTTTATCTTCAATCTAAATGGGGTAAAAATAAAATAAAAAGTAAAATGAGTAACTAAAATCTAAATTTTTTATAACTTTTGATGTGTATGCTCCAGTGGATTCAACATGAACAGACCATTAAGTCAAAATACCAATAAGTTCCCTCTTAGTATAAGTGGGATTTGAACCCAATTTAATTATTTTATAACAAAAGAATTTACTAGTTAAAATAATTGAAACCACCTCAAATATAATTTTTAAAGCTTGAAATAAAATGATTCGAGCTCACGCTCCTATAATTTTTAACAAGTTAAAATTTGGGAGCACAAAAATGTTTGTGTTCATTTTGGCATTTTCATTCTCTTTCTTTTGGGCAAATTGAGATACGGTTCAAGGAACTATATTTGATCATGTGGGTGAGCATGCCACTTGGGCCTTCATAATGTACACAACTATTTTGATAGTATTTCCATTCTTATTAATTGAAGGGCCCATGAGCAGCTTTTACCTTCCTCTCCAAAAGAAAGAAAGAAAGAAAGAAAGGGCCCATGAGCCAACTGCCCATAACGAACATGCTGCAAGAAAAAGAAATATAGGTTTTCTGATGAGTAAGAGATTCAAGCTTGTTTGGAAAAAGATGTTCTCCATTTCATGGTCCAAATTAAATGTTTTAAAAATCTGAATGTATAAAGCCTGCAACGTTATTATAATTTTAAATTATGTGGTACTCTATATATTGTGAGATCTAGAAAATAAAATCTAAGCAATGAAAATTATGAAATTGACAAAATGAACAAGATTTGAAATGGAAAGGAACAAGACAGCCCCACACCACGCACTGCTGCAAATGAACTAAGTTGTTTGTGAATAGTTTGAGCTCGGCTCAAAAAAAAGTATCATCTATGTTTATTTGTTTAGAAAACAAGTCCAGCTCAAGTCTTAAGTTTACACTCGATTATTAAATAAACCAAGCTCAAAAAAAAATAATGTGTTTGTGAACAAACTCATGTACACGTGAGCTCAATTTAACTCTATATAGTATTGTATTTTTATACGTATACTTGTCTAAAATTATATTTATATAGACTTAAAATTAGATTATATAAGTTTGTCAATTGATTCATACGGTATTAAATTATTATTTGTAGCTTATTAATGATATAAACAATATATTCATAGTTAAAATTCATAAAATTGTAAAGAGGTAAAACATTTTAGTCATAAAAAAGGTTAATCAAGTAACTCGTGAACAAGCTCGAGCTTGCTCGACAAGAAAATGAGCCAAGGTTGAACATAAAATCTTATTTGATAATAAACTTGAACTTTGCTCGTGTTTGAAAAAAAAAAAAATTGAATGAACAAGCTTGAATGAACATTTAATACTTGGCTCAGCTCAGCTCATTTACAATCCTACCACGCACCCTAAAAACATACAAAATTTTCATAAAATTCAACTGCTCGTTTAATTATTTTGATTTTTTTTGAAAAGGAAGGACATTTACAACATCAATTATCAAAATCATCCAAAACAAACAAAGAAATATATATTTTTGTTAATAAAAAAATTAGTTCTCTAGAATGGAGGCCTGATTGCATACGTGTTTCTAGACATATATATACCGTCAATTTGTCATGTTCTTGCCTCCTCATCCTGCCTGATATGCCAAGTTTAAAACAATCAAATAATCTAGAAAGGAACAAAATATACGTACATATATATATATATATATATATATAAAAAATAAAAAAGAAAAGAAAAAAGAAGTTAATACAAAGTTTGTAATAACTATTATTGCTTTTTTTGGGGGGGGGGGGGGGGGGGGGGGGTGGGGGGAGAAGTGAATTTGTATGCTTGTCTGATTACTTGTTTCGATCGATAGAGACAACTCTATGACAGAAGCAAGCATTGTTAATTTACAATATCACCATACAATCAAATTTTTAGATCAGGAAAAAAAGGTCACTGTCCACCACTGAAATATTGTGTTTCCATGCCTGCTTGCTTCATAACTTGTTTTGATAGAGATGCATCAACAGCAAGCTAGGAATGGTCAATTATGTTTATGTGTCATTTTAAAATCTTAAATTATATGATATATAAGTACAATCCTTAAGAAAACTACCATTATTCTTAAATCTTAATCGAAGAAGACAAAAAGACCACACATGATGCAACATCTTCCAACGGACAAGTTATCTCATTAAACTGGCGCCGATTCTCACTGCCCATAATCCCTTCAACTACTTAGCTTATCTTCTAAAATAAGATATTTCTGCACCTAAGTTTGTCACTTCATGAATACAAAGAATATTCTCTTCTGTGCAAGCCTGCAAATCTTGGGTCTTAAAGGCAAAAGATAATCAGAAGATCTAATAATATATACAACTTTTTTTCAGTATTGTTGAAATGGTCGACCGTGAATGATGGTAAAAATAGTAAACAATTTTAACAAATATGAAAAATATTATGAAAAAAAAAAAAAAAAGTTGAGTTTTGGACCACTACTGAAAATAATATATTCCCTATAGCAGCAAAGTACAAACAACTTTTTCTTTATTATTTGCAGCGTCACCTATTTTATATATTTTTTTTATGAAGTCACCTATTTTATATTACTCCATAATGAATCAAAAGATTCATGAACTTTCACCAAAGAAAAGAAGATTAATGTACTAGCAATAGGAAATTAATGATTGAGTCCATTGGCTAATATACTATTTTATCAGGAATTTGTAACATCATGAATGCTGCAAGTTTCGATAATAGACAATTAACCAAACATATTGACGTGAACATGTGACAATTTTTATTTATTTTTGTGGGTTACTGGATTCTTGTTCATTTGTCAGCATGACCATATGAATGTTGGAATTTTACATATTAACTAACGACCTACCTTAGTTTAGTTATAACTTTTTTATGCAATCCCAACAGCTTGATGCTACAACTCATTGGACAAGTTGTTACTAACATGTTCCAATCTTTTCTTTAATGAATAAAAGTTCTAAACATTTTGATTCCCTTTTTCAATGATGTAAGGACAGACTTTTGGCTCAAATAATGCTGAGACATAATTTTTTTAATATTTTTTTTTTACAATTTGTTAAAGTGACAAATTTTGATTAGAATAACATTTTTTTTTACATGAATATTGATTACAACAGACTATGTTAATATGTGTGAAAAATGTCATATGTGACTCGATTTATTTATTTCAACACCTTGCATGCCCCTTAGTCTAAGCATGAAAGATAATGTAAGGATAGAATATTTTGGATCGATATCTTTTAGAGTTTTAAGTGTAACTTCACTCTTAAATTTTCAAAATTCTATTAATTTAAAAATGAGTGAATTAGGTATTTTCACCTCATCAAATGATGTATATAGATACCAAATTGATGATAGTAAGCTTTATATATAATGATGGAGACACAAATTTTTTTAATATTTTTTTTTTTTACAATTTGTTAAAGTGACAAATTTTGATTAGAATAACATTTTTTTTACATGAATATTGATTACAACAGACTATGTTAATATGTGTGAAAAATGTCATATGTGACTCGATTTATTTATTTCAACACCTTACATGCCCTTAGTCTAAACATGAAATATAATATAAGGATAGAATATGTTGGATCGATATCTTCTAGAGTTTTAAGTGTAACTTCACTCTTAAATTTTCAAAATTCTATTAATTTAAAAATGAGTGAATTAGGTTTTTCACCTCATCAAATGATGTATATAGATACCAAATTGATGATAGTAAGCTTTATATATATATATATATATATATATATAAATGTTGATGATTTGATAATATCAAACTCACTTATTTTAAAATGAATAAATAGTTTTAGGTACTGCATGACTCATTTTTTGAGTTACTATAAAAAAAAAATACTTCCAAAAAATATTAAGCTGATCAATATGAATGGCCAGCTATATGTATTGTTAATCACAAAATAATCATGAGTCCTGCAGTATCTTTCACTACTGTATTCATGCCAAGTTTTCCATAGGATAATGAGCCTAGCCATGGCCTGCCAAAAACCAATATCTATTGGAAATATTTTAGCGAATAAACAAGTTTTGATACAAAAATAATATCTCAAATAATTAGGAAGAATATAAAATAAAAAAGAGTTTAGAACAATCTCACAATACTATAGAATCACGCTACAAAAGCGTTGTCCTTAAAGGTTGATTCATGTCACCCGGAGTAAAACTCGGTGCGACTGGTTCTTTTGGCCAAACAACCTCACAGGATTAGACTATAGCGTCAACTTTCATGATGGACGCACTTCCACTCACGAAGGTTCAAGAACAATCCTCTTTTGCCTTTCCTTGTAACAAATATAAATTGTAGAAGAATATGTGGGAGAGAAAGATAGTAGAGTTGTGTACATCGAAAATATAGAGTAGTAAAAAGACCCTTTTAGAAAATGTATCATGTTGAGTATTATATAGGCTACTTATGAAAATAATAATCTATAGTTATTGGTTATTAATAACCTTTAAAAACTTAACGGTTATATTATCAATTATTGTCTAACGGTTATTTTTCTCATAATTGGCCAATAGCTATTTTACTTATAAATTTCCAATGGCTAGAAAATAAATAAAAATAAAAGTGTTTGGAACACACATCCACACCAACAATATCTGCCGCTTGGAGTTGTTCGAATTAAATTGTTAAAAAAAAAAAAAAAAAAAGAGGAAATGTTAATTGATGTCTTGTTAGTCAACCATTTTAAGAAAGTTTTTATGGGGAAAAAAATTAAAGTTTAGATAGTTTTTATTTTTTATTTTTTATTTTTTTACAAGATAGAAATTTTAATTTAGCCTAATTTAAGTGTATATGTGTGTGAAACTCTCTCTTGGAGACTTGAACCCCAAACTTTGCCCCTCACACCTAATAAGCACTTATGTTTGTGTAGTGACCATCGCGTTAAGAATGTGCGGCGATATATTTTGACAGCTTTTTCTATTTCTTATAAAAGTTGTACTAAAACTTTTCTAAAATATTTGTTAAAAATTATTCTAAGGGCACTCCAACCCAAAAGATAATGCTAAGGCAATTTGTATTTTGCTCATATTTTTAACATTTTTTTATCTTGACTAACACCTCCGATCGACCAATTGGCATGAGGGCAATCACTATTGGAGAGAAATCTTTATCATTCTTCATTGTGCCATTGTGGTGGACCTTATTTATTGGTTAAAGGCTCATATTCTATTTTCATACCTTTGGTATGTCCATTTAAAATACTTTACATCACTCTCAGCTTCTTCTTTTGATGATTCTCATCTCTTGGCAATAAGATTTTTCTTTTTTCTTTTTTTTTTCCTTTTTATTCATTGGATCTTTTTGTAATGTCGGAAAAGAAGTTTGGACTATAAGTGTACTCGGCTTTTTAAAGGTGCACACCCTTTTTCAAATAGCATTGAAAATGTGGAAAAAAAACATTATCAAAAGCATGTCGGCCATTATAGCGAATTTTTTAATGTCGTTACTTGCTATTGCTATTGCTATTGCTGTCCAAGTAGCCTTTTGCTTACTAAATGAAGCACTAAAGAAAAGAAAATACCACTTATTTTGACTCTTAAAGAAGATAATATATATATATATATATATATATATATATATATATGTGGGGGGTGGGGTGTTGTGGGCGGGTGTTGTGGAAGAGAAAAGTAGAAACAAATATTAACGTCCGAATACCTAATCATTCATCTCCACGCTAAAAACGTAGTGACTAGTTGACATATCATTTTTGAAAGGGCGGACAATATCTTTAGGTTTTTTATTATATAAACAATACGAGGTTCTACTATGCTGTACTCTTTTTGAAAAGATAATTGAAATAATTTTTAAAGTTAAAAGATAAAAATAAATAAATAAATACTTTTAGTATGCGTTTGGATACCGCTTATTTTGCTAAAAACTGAAAAAAAAATATATATTTTTTTTCTGTTTGCTATAGTGTTTGTCACTGTTTATTGGCCTAAAATCACTGTTCATGGCCAATGAACAGTGACAAACTACTGACTTAAAAAAAAAAAAAAAAAAAAAAAAAAAAAAAAAAAAGCCACAAACGCACAAAACGCGTCCGCCCAAAACGCTACCCAAACAATAATAATTCTTTGATTCAATGCTTCAAGACTTTTCTTATTAAACAATAACAATTCTTTGTAAGACTCTTTGTTTTCTTTGATTTAATGTTTCGAGCTAATTAATACTCCTTGCACTTCTACGCCTTTATATATATGTGTGTGTGTGTGTGTGTGTGTGTGTGTCCACAACCCTCTAGGACATTTTATCTCAAATACATCCCAACCAAGAATGATGTCATATATCTTCAATATTTCAATAACACCTACCTAGCTTCAATTACGTCGTCTCGTTTAATCTTAACCCATATGAGTTAGCTATAACCAAGAAAGATGACCTGCTTTTTTTATCGAGCAACGACGACGACTTATTGTTTTGATGTTGAGGTCAAATGTTGTGAGTTGTGTAAAAGAGCTAGATATGATTGGCTTCAGATATTTAGGTGTTTGGTGTGAGAAAGTTATAGCTGTATTTTGTTTTAGAACTAAATATAAATAAAAAGAAACATTCTAATTGATTATTGACGAGATTGATTTTTTTTATTATGTTTTAAAAATCATAATTTTTAGGTTTCTTTGTAGTTTTTTATTGTTTAGTGCAATATAGTAGCTTTCCCTTAACTAATCCTAAATTAACTCTAAGATTACAATACTTGCTCAGCAAATAAGATGAGGATTATATTGTTTGCTCTGCAAACATATAGATAATGGTTATATTATGAGTACCTTTTGGCCCATAAGAGCATCCACATCAATGGATGCATAAATGTGCAAAATAGAAAAAAGTCACTAATTTTACTCATTTTGAGCAAAAAAACACCCACATCAATGGGTGTAAACTCATGTATAAATGCACGTTGCTACAGTACCCGTGTACATTTACACAGGCACTGTAGCATGTGTATTTATTATATTTATAGTTTTTTCTCTCTCCTCTCAACTGACTCTCACCTCCCTTTCTTTCTCATTTCATTAGAGACTCAGGTAGTCAGGCGCACAGCTCTCTCTTTCTCTCATCTTATCTCATCAATTTGGCCTGCTCTAGCTTCCACCGATTGCCGAGGAGCAAGTCAAGTCCGTTGCCTACAAGATCGATCAAGCCGAGTTGCCAGACGAGTCCGTCGCCTACAACATGAACAGAGTTCTCCGGCGGAGAAACCTGAGGCTTTGTTCTGAGCGTCAAGGAGCAGAAATTAGGCCACCACGTTGACGAAGATGAAGACTTAGACGCCGAGGAGCAGCTCTCTCTTTCTCTCATCTCATCAATCTTTAGAGTTTTTTGGGTTTTTTTTTTTACTGGGTTTGTTTCTTTTTTTTTCTTTTTTTCTTTTTACTGGTTATCTTTGGGATTCCGATGTGATCGGAGGCCGGAGGCATCAATCTTGAGAGAGATGGTGGCTGTGCGGGTTGTGTTGGGGTTTGTGAGAGAGATGAAAGTGTCAAAGAAATGAATATTTTATTTGAATAAATATGTATGATAAATAAATTGATGTGAATATTTTGTAAAACTAAGAGTGTAAAAAAGAAAAAATAAGTTTTAGACGTGCAAAATAAAAAAAATTTTGCACATATGGACGTTGATGCTCTAATATCTTCTAACATCTATAATTTGTATAGACTTCCAGTTTTCTTTTTTGCACCCTGTACAATGCAAATGGAAGTGTCAGTGTCATGGTTAAAGAGTATATCCAATATTATGAGCCTAATAATAAGTAACTAACTTTGAGCGTTCAAAGTCCAAAGATAAGACTTACCTCTCCTATTGAGAAAGAGACCATGGTAATAAATTCAGCAAAAAGAAGAAGAAGAAGAGATTATAGGTACTAAACACAATCCACAGGTTTATAGAAAAAAGACTATCCACAATAAAACGTAAGGCATAAAGTATCAATCAAATCATAATCAACCACTTGAAAACTTTCGCAACCAAACCTGTCCTATTCTCAATTTCTCAGTACGGAGATTTCTAAATCTATGTGCCTTTGAATCTTACGCAGTGGGATTCAAATTTGCTTTCCAGCTTTGTGAATTTTTGCGGTGGGCTTTGCTTGAGGGAGAAGGTTGAGACATTGAAATTGACTAAATTCCGGTGAGGATTTAGGCCATGTAGCCAAACGTGAATTACACCTCACACAAAAAAAAAACCACACCTATATGCCATCATACTTGGAACTCAATTGACCCACATCCTCATGTGGGTCTGGTCATCCCTTTTCATTTATGTCCAGGTCCTACCTTTAACTTAGAAATAACTCTATTTATTACCTGTTTAGGTATTTTCTGGCTCACTTGAAGTCCCAGCAAAGACCCATCATTCCCATAAAAAAAAATATAGAAAAAATAGAAAGCAAAGACCCATTATAATAAAAATTGTGTTAGAATGTACTTTATATCCTTTAATCATTTCTTGACATTTAAAACTTATTATTTGTGAACCATTTATTATTATGACTAAGTAAGTGTGCTATTTTTTCTAGGTGGAGTTTGTGTGCAATGCATCAATGCATTGGACACGTTGAAATTTGGACACATGTTTGAATCTCAATGTATTCAATGCATTACTATACTAGACACAAATTATGCCCTTTTTTTCTTTGTTGTGGTTTGTCAAATTTATCCCATTAACCCATCTAAAAGATTTTTTTTTTTTTTTTGTTAAAAATGATGTCATTTTTGGATAGATAAATGACAAGATTCTAATTAATGTAGACAGAATGAGCATATTAACATTGTTGTAATATTCGAGAGTATAAACTGTAAGTTTAATAGTCAATAGACCGATATAAAAATGACCATAAACTTGTGTAAATAGGACTTTATAGGAAAAATTAAAAATATAATAAAATTTATGGTTGTAATAGACTTTATGGTGTAATGATGGTCCTTAATTTTTTATTTGCGAATTAAGAGATAGTATTATTGTAGAAAGCATATAGTTGTAGGGTGAGAAGGAATTCCACTATAACTTGAAGATGTAATGGAAGTTTGTTAGTTTTAAATAGGGTGGGTTCACTCATTGTATTAGCTAGGCTACGTTAATTATTGAATCACATAGTGATTCAATAATTATTAAAATAGGGTTCACTCATTGTAATAGCTAGGCTACGTTAATTATTGAATCACATAGTGAAAGTAAGCATGTTTAGTATAAACCCGACACGAAATCAGTTTCTTATGGAAGGATTAACGTTACATTTTTCCAGGAAATGCATGACCAATCCTTTTCTAAGACAAAATTATTAGCAAAAGAAAGTGGAGCCCTTACTTCTGTGCATGCCACCTTTTAAACATACTTGAAATTAGGTCAATTAGTTGGGGGAAACAAAGCACATTCTACACGTTGCTAGAATGAGTAAGTGTGTGAGTGAGAGAAATGTCTATCAGTCTATGTAAGAAAATGAATTTCTATGATCATATGCATCAAAAATAACGCTATAAACCACAAAAACAACAAGCGCCAAATTAATAAATAAAGCAAAAAACAATAAAGACACATATTTAATTGGTGACAAAGTGCGAGGGAAAATATCTATAAAGGAAAAAACTTTACAAGTGTCACACACCCCAAATAAAGCATTACACTGAAAAAGGAGTTTACAATCTAGAACAAAATCTTTGTTGCCTAAAGGCTCTACAACTTTAATAGATGAACTCATTGTTGTGACCCACAGTCACTTCTGGAATGCTTGAACTTATCGTACGTAGACCCTTTACAAACAACACTAATGTGTTTATGATCAAAACCTCTAATAGACTTTAAGGCCTTGTTTGGTTTAAAAAAATGGTCACTTATCATTCATCACTCAATTTTCATCACTTATCACCCATTACTCATCACTTAAAATACCCTACTCGTTTGGCATCATCACTCACTTGTCATCACTCAATATTTTTTACACTGTTTATAAGCCCCATACCTGTCACTCAGTGCAGCTTTTTTTTTTTTAGTACCCAAACTCACCGACCCCAGTGAAAAAAAAAAAAAAAACAAAACAAACAAAACAAACCAGAAACCCGAACCCAGTAAAAGAAGAAGGAAAAAAAAAAAAGAAAAAAAAAAGGAAGAACTGAAGAGTCGGTGAAGGCCAAACCAGTGAAAAAAACGAAAAAAAAAATCCTGAAGACTGAACCCAGGAGAAGAAAGGAAAAAAAAAAAAGTCAAACAGTCAAAAAGTGCGGCTGTGGAGTCCTCCATGTGTGTTTAATTACAAAATGTCATTGAGTTATGAGTTATGGAAACTGAAAACAACTAAAATGTGTTTTCAGTTTCCATAAGTCATCACTCAAAAATTAGAGAATTGAGTGATGGAAACAATGATCTAAAACTCATCCAAACAAATACTCACTCATGGGACCCACTTGTTTTGGATGATAGATCATGAAAACTGAGTGATATCACTCAGTTTTCATGCAATCCAAACAACACCTTATCACCTCCTCTAAGATTTGATATTGCTATGAATTCATTGGGATGCAATTTCAAGCTATTTGATATACACCAATATATAAGTATTGTAGTTTCCAACATAAATGTTTAAATTCAAATCTCTTTTCTCTAATTATCAATTTTTTTTTTTTTTTTAAGAAAAGGCAAGAGAAAGAGGTGAGACAAAGAAAAGAGAGAATAACCCGACTTATAATTATTAATCAAGTAAAAATGACCAATAACTGTGAGTTAATTAATAACAAGTCTCCTATTGCCAACATGTGTTAATGTGGAATATAAGATCCCATTGATGCCTGAAATATACCAATCCTAATTGAACTAAGCTTTGGATTTTCGAAAGAGCATATAGGCTTTGAATAAAAAAAAGAGCACTCAGACTTGCAAGACATCATTGAAAGGAGAAAAAATTCACAGTCCCACAAATGATTGACCCTTCAAAAGTAAATATGCTTTTGGCACCAAAATTTTTTTAAAAAAATGTTAAAAGGAAATATTTAAATTAAATTAGAGTTTTTCTAATAGTAAATTTCCCTATATAATGACAGAAAAGGAAAACATCACATTATTTGTATTTCTTTTCTCACACAATAACTTTGATATTTTTAATTTTATTTTTTTCAAATAAAGAAAGTGAAATAGGGAATCTGTGGTAGCTTAGTGACCATTTGGTTACCAAATTTTGGACCAAAAATCACCTTTGCAATTTCAAAATTTGATTTAATGCATTTGGTAAAAAAATTTACAAATTGTACTTTTTGGATCCTATTATCCTATACCAAGATGTGTTTTTTTTTTTTTTTTTTACCAAGTGATGACTGATGAGCAATAACAAAGAAAAAGGTTTATTCAAAAAGTGAACCAAACTATCATTAAAAAAGATGAACCAACCTAGCAGACAGCAGTGGTAGGCCATAAGTAGCTTTCAGTCACACATTACCTTTAAACCTATCAAGCTTGATTGCCGCGAAAGTTGTTTATCCTTTTTTGTTTGTACATTGTGGACTTGGTATATGGTAATAATAGTTTTTTATTTGACTGTTTCTGTTACCGTCTTCTTCTTCTTCTTCTCTCTCAGTTTTTTGCTTCTTTTTTTTTTTTTCCTCACATCTTCTCCATAAAAAGACTAATAAAATAGTTTTTTTTTTAATAAATAAGTTAAAAAATCTTTGTGAGTTTTAATTAATTCACTTTATATCTTTTAATCTTGAATGTGAAATTTACAATTTAGAATTGAATCTTGCTTTCAATTAAAACAACTTATTGATTTCTTGATCATGGTAATTAAAAAAAAAATCATTAATAATTAAAGAACAGACAAAAGTAGATTCAAGTAGTATATAATATCTCAAAAAAAAAAAACAAAAACAAAAACCAAAAAGTCCTTAAAATCCCATTTAAAAGGAAAGCCTTCTAGAGACTAGACTCTAGAGGCATTCGCACGTGCCAATCCCTATCAGTTTGACAAACTCTGGATTCCTTTCTCTCTCATGAGTGACTCATGACATATCAAAATATCTATACCAGCAGCCAGAAGGGAGTACATTTAATGTTTTAGGACAGGGACAAAAACAAAACAGCTTCTAGAAGGCCTCACGCGTGCCAGACTAATCACACCCACACAGAGTCTAGAAGGAAAAGACCAATTTATTTTTGGCTTTTGCAAGTACAAATTAAAGTATTTTTCAGACAGGAAAACAGCCACAGCTTCTAGCCTTCTAGAATGCCTCACATGTGCCAAACCACTCACAGCCCCCCCACACGCACACACCAGTACTGTCTAGAAGGGAAAGACCCAATTTATTTTGGCTTTTTTGTAAGTACAAACTGCAAATATATTTCAGAGAGGAAAACAGCCACAGCTTCTAGAATGCCTCACACTTGCCAAACCAATCACAGCCACAAAGAGTGTCCAAAACACACAATCTTTAGCGCTTCACTCTAATATTTTCACAGCAAAACTTAGATATTAAACCAGAAGATTGAGTAGTGATGTTTATAGTTTTTTAGAAAATGTATAGATAAAAAAGTGTGTAAAAAAGTGTGTAATATTATTTAAAAAGTTGTATTAACGGACACCCTGTGGTGTCCATTAACAATAATATTTTTGTATTTTTTTTTATAAAAGTTTTTGTCTTTATTTATTTTTATGTTAAATATTCAACTTTTTAAGTATTATATGATGTTTTTTTTTTTACTTTTTTTGACAGTTTTTCTTTTTTTGTCCTTTTCACCTTAACAAGCACCGAACCATGGTGCTTGTTAACAAATTCCTTATTTAAAAACTGAAAATAAGTGCTTAAAATGCCCTACTAAACATATCTTAAGTTTTTATTAGTTCTTCTTTAGGCTAAATTTGTTGACATCATTTCTTTTATTTATTATTAAAAGTTTTTCACTTAGACTTTACTGTGAAATTTAAATGATTGTGCCTGTAGCTTTGTTAAAAGACAAAAGACCCATTTTAATTTGAGAAAGGTTATAATTACAAAAAAAAAAAAAAAAATTGATAAAAAATTTCACTCCATATTAATATGACAAATTGTTAGTTATAAATAAAAAAATAATATCAAAAATCACTTCAAATAAAAACTTATTAACATTAAATGTTGTAAAAAAATTTTGTTGTGTGTTGCTATTTTAATTTTGGCGGTACAAAGTATATCTAGACTAGAGAGTCTCAGCACCCAAAAAAAAAATCTAGATCGAAAACAGGACAGGATCTAGAAGGCCTTCACACGTGCCAAACCAATAAGAGCTGCACACTAGTCAACAATGTTGATTAAGGATAAAATTTAGTACAGTAGTTACGTGCTGTTCTTTAAGTTTTTCTCTTAAATTTAATCACGTGACTACTTAATTAAAAAATACACTTTTTTTTTATAAAAAAAATTCACATAACAGAATTTTAAGAAAAAAACTTAAATAATTGCACTTAAATATTATATGTAAGTCTTGTCCAAAAATTAATAGAAGGAAATGGATAGAGCCAATTCACTTGGTAGATTATCTTATCCGTATGAATTTTAGGATAAGGGCCAAAAAATTAGGTCAGGTCCCATGCATCCTTCGGTGAAAGCTCATTTTCAAGAATCCCCACCGTTAGTTTTTACGCGTTTTGATCGGGTCCGTTTGGCAGTTTGCAAAGCCAAACCAGTGGCTACGCGTACTTCCCTACCGAAACCTTGGGCCTTTAGTTTCTTCTCTTCTAGAAACTCTCTCACGTGGGAGGTGTTCACTTTACTTGCTCAATTTTAAATTGAGTTTTATTTTATTAATCAGTTTGCATTTAATAATTATATTCCAATGTTGTAGTCCGTCAAACAACTCCAAATACTTTTCTACCGAATATTCCAATTTCGAACCTTTTTTTCGAACAAAAAATGTTATCAAAGTTGAAAAAAATTATTAAATTAGTTATATTATTCCTAATTGACTATGTTTGATTATTCATTAGAAGGTTAAGAGTTTCCAATTGGAAACATTGCTACAGTTTGAGTACAAACTAATTTTCCATCCACTCGAAGTGATTAAACACCACTCAAAATAGGAAATTAACTCACTTTCACAAAGAGAAATGGATTTGACAAGAACTAATTCAAGAGGACTCTTTTTATGAAATACACAAGCTAAATATGAGAACAATGAAATTAAAATATACTTTATCGATAATAGTAATAAGATTACAACACCCAAGTTACAAAGAGCCTAAATTACAAAGCCTAATTCACGTTAGACGAATCTAACGCACTTACAAGTAAGAAATAATAACCTCCAGATAATATTGAGTACAAGAGAAAATGATATTCCTAGTTTTGATGGATGATTGTGCGTCTTTTGTGTGGAAGTGTCTCCCTATTTATACCTGAGACTTTGACATTATTTTACTTTCCTTTTCTAAAAGCATTGTAGTGCAATTGCTCTCATTCCATAAAACATTGGTTGAGAATCCTCATATAACTGTCTTGAAGTACCTGCTCTTATCCACATGCTTGTTACGTGCTTCTTTTGCTAAATTGGTATCGCAGAACGTATGAAATAGCTTACACAATGTGATTCTTGCGTTATCTACTCTAATCACAAATGCGCAAGTTGCTTTTATGACTTAAAGTAACTATCTTTACTTGGTTTCTAGTAATGTGATGCCACTTGTCTTTCTCTATCTCTGCCTAATGGCTTCATTTTACTGTTATTATGTTATGTATTTAGGGGCAAAGCCAGAAATTTTCATTTTGATGAGAGGGCAACTTGTGGTATTAATTTATTAGTCAATACTCAATACAAACTCTCACACACACTCAAAAATACATACATCTATGCACATACACATAAAGATATGTCTGCTGACGATCTTTTATAAAATTAAATTCATCTTTTACTATCTTTCATATATATTGAAATCTTTAAAATTTTAATTTTCAATATAAATTACCAAATAGTCTACTAAATTGAGTATATTTTTTTTCAATTGAACTAATAAAATGTTCAAAAATATAAATAATCCAGAACTTTAATATATATATATATATATATATAAGGAATTCTCAAACCTTTTTAGGAGAGGACTCCTTCCTTTCAAATTCATGGTAGACCTCACACGTGCCAAACCGCGACTGCATGTATTGCAAAGACGGATGATATGTACACGGCACAGAAACAGAAGATGAATTCTGAGAACTGAGAAGGAAGGACCCAATAATTCCATGAATGTTGGCGTCTTTATCTATCTTCTAGAAACTCTTAGCATGTGGGAGACTTTTGAGAACTTCTTACTACTTGTAAAGTGAAGTGTGCGTACATACGTGGTTAGCACTTTGTGTCGGCTACAAGTTACATGATTATGAGCCGCTCTTGATGTGAGCCAAAGCCAATCTCACAAAAGGCAATCAATGATTGAAATAGCCATTAGCCGATACACATTACCAATGGGCAATTCCACGCTGCGCACGTTGTATTGCCAGTTTGCATTATCCTACTTTTTTAACACGCTCAACGTGTAACACAAACACTACATAATATGACTTGGACAATCAAATTTAGACCTTTTTCTCTTTTTGGAACACCTTATCTTGATGATAATATGAGTTGGACAAATCAAATTTTCTTTTCTTTTTATCTTTTTCTTTTTGATAAACTTTATTCTCTTTTTATCTATACTTTAAAAAGAAAATGAAATCCATAACATTCCCTTATAATGTCATACCTAACCAAACCAAATATACTAAACTTATTCATGCAATGTATGTGAATTAACTTTTTTTTTTTTTTTTGAGAAGAGTGTATGAATTAATCATTGCGTAAAGTTTTCCTCTAAATTATGAGAGTTCATAAAACTATTCACGTGTATTAAATTATTGAAGTCATTATATCGTGTAAATAAATCATATGACTATTAAATAAATCATGTGATTAAAAGTATACCTTAATAATTTTATGAGCTGTTACTAGTTCAATAATTTTTCCAACTTTAATCATTTCCCCATGTTAAACATGAAAATCTTAATTCAAACAATCAAATAATATATTAAAATTTTGAGGGATCAAAATTTGACTGTTTGTGAAGCCTATTGCACGAAATTTTGAGTAAAATTTTCAATATATATATATATATATGTATGTGTGTGTGAACAAACCATGACTAGGTGGCCCATCTATCAACATTTATTAGACCCATTTCACATTAAATGTCTTTATGATTTAAGTTCATGCTGGCTCACCACCCTCTATTTGCCATGCACTAAGGGAGGTCCATTAGATCCCAAGCCTTAAACCATTATAAATTCCTAAAATCTAATATAACCTGAGATGAATGTGATTGGTTATAAATAAATATTTGAATTATTTTATTGTGATTGGTAATACGTTAAATTTATAAAGTATATATGGTAAAATTTGTAATATTTTTGCATCACTCATTTAAAAAATGACACGTCAATTTGTAAAACTATGAATGTATAGTGTCTTTAACATCATGAATTATGTACAACATTTGAAGATAAGTTTTTATTTTTAGTCAAACTAGTTTTAAAGTCAAGTAAACCAATGGACACAAGTAGAGGTGTGTGTGGATCGTATTAGATGGGTAAAGGCCAATATTTCTATCTAATCCGCCACTAGTGGGTTGGGAAAATTTCAATCTGCCACCGACTCACTGAAGTCTAAATCCATCGGATTGGTTATAGATTTTGGTGGTTTCAACTCGACGAGTTAGACGGGTTGGGTGGGTTGACACTATTCTTTTGATAAACTACAGAGTATATACTTACAAGAATAACCAATATTGGTGCCTAAACTAACCGTATTACAAACTATAAGAAGTTATGAACCACTAAGAGCATTACACATGCACAATAGTAAAACTAACTCTATTATTAGAAACTAAATGACCTTTAGCTTTTCAATCTAATGTTACATGTCATTTTGTATTTGTTTGCATCTTTAGTGGACTGATCTGAGTTTGTAGGTATAACTAGCTTTACATGTAATAGCATAACATTTTTTATAATATATAAAATGGATCAAATGACAAAACATTTTATAGATTTACAAGAATATACGGAGCCCAAATCAAAAAGACAAACAACATATTTAATAAAAATATAGAAACAAACATTAAACAATACAATACAAAAAAAAAAAGAAAAAACAATCACCTTGGTGGTTATCTAGGAGAGTACGCAGCTGATGGAAGGTGAAGAATTGAAGGGATAAAAAAGAAAAAGAGAGGCTTCAATGTTGGCTAAAGGTGAAGGCTAAATACAGAGTATGCGTAGTATGGCTGAAGTGAGTTTAGGATTTCAATGTTGACTTTTTATATTTTTTTTTAAGGAATTGTTACTGATTAACTGTAAAAATTAATTAGGTGAATTGATTAACTTTAAATACAAAATATATGGTTAAAAACTTTAAACTAATATATATTTTGGCGGGTCGGGTTGTAGCGGGTTGGTAATGTTTCAATCTGTTACCCAACTCAATCTACATTTTTGGGGGATCTAACCCACCTAACCCAAACTGTCTAACTTAATAATCTGCATGGGGTGGGCGGGTCAGCTGTAGGTCGGGTGGGTTGGTGAGTCAAGCGGATATTTTGCACACCCTTAGACATAAGTATTACTAAATGAGCATTTAATCATAATATTCATTATATTTTAAACAATAACTCTAGATTTTAGAGTTACAAAAAATGTAAAGACCAATTTGACAATGACCCCAAAATATAGAGACCAAAATGATATTTTCATTTTAGTGTCCGTTTGAGAATTGCTTATTTATAATAGCTTATTTGCATAATGTGAGACAAAAAACTAAAAACTAGTCTATTTTCAAAAACTGAAACTTAAATTATTTATAATAACGGTAAGAGAAAAAGTAGTGTGGAATCCAAAAACACATAAAAATAAGCAAAAAGTTAGTTTATCAAATGCCAAACACACTTATTAAAAGAATGAAAAAAGTCTAGTGACACTAAAATTATCACAAACTTTTATTTTTTATTTATTTTTATTTATGAAAATGGTGTATTTTTTTATGTAGGGGTAGATTAGGCCTGTCCACGGGTTAGTCCAAGTCAAGTTTATGCCCAACCAAGAATTGACCCGACTCTATCGAGTGGCAAATCGGAGGACCTTTCGTCAGCCGAATCGGTGATCAGATCGGTTTGAATTGAGCTTTGCACTAATGGAGTCGAATTCAATTGAAATTGAGAAGGTGGTGGCGCTAGGAGGATCTCGTCGGAGACTTTAGATTTCCTCCATATCTCCGACTAGATCGCGAGATCTCTACCAAATCTTGCTAAAAATCATTGTATTTTCACCAAATCTAGGTAGAATCTTAGACAACCATGTGATTTTAGGTTAAATTCTTAGTAGAGATGGAGGTCTCCGACGAGAATTCTAAGATATTTTGGTGGAGGGTTGGTCAGGTCTATTTATATCAGGTTTCAAAGGGAAGGCCTGCTATTCGACCCGCTCTTGTTTGGTTTTGAAGGAGGTCATCTGCCACTGACCGCCCCATGCATTAGTTCGGGCGATGGTTGGCTTGGTTTCAGGCGGGTTTGGCAGGAGACCGAGTTTGGTGGACACCCCTAGGGTAAATTATAGCGAGACGAGTATATGAAAGAGTATGCTTTAGGTCTATAGCAAAACACTTTAAAAGAAACTAGCCTCATCACACGCGCTTCGCGCGTGCGATGAGTCTTTTTTTTTAGTGGTCCTATTTTGTAGAAGAAAAAAAACTGTGTTTTTTTTATTTTATATATATAATTTTAATTTAAAAATGAATAAATCAATTTGAAAATTAATAGAGAAGTGGATAAAAATGAATAAATCAATTTGAAAATTAATAGGGAAGTGGTCCTATTTTTTAGGTAATGTTTTAGTGAGAGTTAGAGTTACATTTTTACCGGATTGTTCTTTAGTTTTATCTCTACTTAAACATAGGAATGTAGGGACATTTTTGAACTAAAAAAATGAAAAATTCAAACAGGAAAAGCCCCTTAAATAATAGTATAGATAAAGAAATTTCACAGCCATGGCTCATCAGCCATGTAAAAAACTAGTAGGCAAAAAAAAGAAAAAAGAAAAAGAAAAGAGAGAGAGAGAGAGAGAGAGATCTTCTAGAAGACATGCGAGTACCCTCACGGACCACTGAATTGCAAAAACAATTGCCTTTCCTTTCTTGAATCCCACACAACACAAACCCAAACCCAAACCCCACATACACTGCATTGACTCTCATATAAAACCGTCTCCCTCTCTTTCTTATTTCATACTTTCACACAGACTTTCATTCTCTCTTTTCTCTAAAACTCTCTATAACTCCTTTCCCATTTTACCCCTAAAACCCCCAAATTTCCTTTCTCAATGTTTGGAACTCTGATCCTCCCCGCCGCCGCATCTCTCTATTCCCCGCCGGAAACCAGATTCTCCTCTTCCAAACGGTCAGTCAAGGCGTACGCTGCCACGGCGACCGAGGCGAGGCCGTATTCCTCGTCGGCGGCGGTGCACCCAGCGAGCCTGTATGAGGTGCTTAGAGTGGAGCGAACGGCTTCGTTGACGGAGATCAAGACGGCGTACCGGAGCCTGGCCAAGATGTACCATCCGGACGCCATGATCCAACAACACCACCAAGACGAAGACGACAAGCCAGAAATCGAGTCGGACTCCGAATCGGACGGCAGAGATTTCATAGAGATTCACAACGCATACGCGACGCTCTCCGATCCGGCGGCGCGTGCGCTCTACGATCTCTCCTTGGGGAACACCACTTCCCAGTTCAGCAGCCAGAGGGGACCATTTGGGTTCGGCGTCGGATTCGGATTCTCAGCTCCGAATCGGACCGGATTTTACCCGACCCGAAGATGGGAAACCGATCAGTGCTGGTAGCCTGAACTAGGAACCTCGTAGGTCCCCATAGATATTTTCTTCTGTTTTTTTTTTTTTTTGTCTTAATCCAAAAAAAAAAAGAAAAATTTTTCTTTCTTTTTTTTTTTTTTGTTCTCTCATTTTTGATTGGGGGTATTTTTGTTTCTGTCACGGTGACGTGGCAATGTAGAGAAAATCTGTAAATTCTACCACCACCCAATTTTCGAGTAAATATTATATATATGTTAGCAAATGGAGCTTTACAGTTCAATGAATCACATTATAAAGTTTTACATTGTTTAACATTTCTTTTTAAATAAATGGGCAATATAAGCATAGGATCGGAAATTCAACAAGGGACTAGTTTTGGTGGAGAAATTATACACGTCACTTCTACTATGAGAACGGTATAAATTCTCGTTTTGAGCGTTCTGAGAAATTTATTTTATTTTATTGATAGAATGAGAAATTAATGTTTAATGCTTGATTGGTTAGTCCTGAAATTTAGTTTTTGAATTTTTTAGAGTTTAATGTGAATTGTTTCTGTAACTTGAAATTTATTTTCTTAATAACTTGGATTTTATTCTTATTATATTCATGAGAAAGAGAAACAGTTATACATACAGACAGTGGAGAGTGGTCCAACGGTAGTGGTTTGGAAAGAAAGAAATTTCAATTTCTTATGTGAGTGGAGATAAAGAAAAGAAAAGAAAAGAAGTTGGTATATAGAGATAATGTTAATAATTTTTTACCATTTATTTTAAATGTTGGTTTACAATATGGGTTTAATTAGTTCTTAAGTCACTTCACTTGTAATTGAATAAAAGATTAGGGTTTGAATTTGGTTTATATGGAAAATTTAATGTGTTTGGACTTGATAAAAAGCGTTCATTATAAAGCAAATTCATAAATTAAAACTCTATCGAATTTATAAACATCATCTTACAATATAATTTTTTTAAAGAAATTCATTATACAGGCTATAGATGTATTTGGTTCAACGTTCTAGAAGATTAAAAGACTATTTTTAGGCCTTTCGAAATATTAAAAGAGTTTTTTTTTTCTCAATCTCAAAAATTCTATTTTGCAACCGTTACAGTTTACCACATAAAATTCGTTACAAGATATATACTTTTTGTTTTTCCAAAAAAAGAAAAAGAAAGACGTATACTCTTTGAGTATATTTACATCGATGCTACCACCTCCTGTAGTTGTGGATGGTGATAGACTGATAGTTACAAATGCAAGTGCTAGCTGGAAAACAAAAGTATTGACGAAGAAAATGGAGTGCAATAACAGCGATTGGGTTGGAGTTGATTGACAATTTCAACTGAATTGTTAGATGGGCAGAAAATGTCCTTTGGACGGGTTTGGAGGAAAAGTTCGTCCTCGTTGAACTTTGTTTCTATGAGAGTTGGCCCACTTTCAATGCACACCCTCTTACAAAGTAACAACACATTCCTTTGATTTGAAATCTCTGAGACTCACCTCAATACTACAGAAAAAGAAAGGCTTTGTTGGAAAATTCTAATCAAAATTCAGCTTTCAGATGTTTTGACTAGAAGGAAAAATCTCATTCCAAAGAGAAAGCGAAGATGTTTACAAATTAACATTCCCTAATGAAATTTGACCAGGGAAAATTAAGGAAGGTACATGAAAATTTTCATCAGGAGAAAAACCTTCTAGACAAGTTTTTTTTTTTTTTAATAGAAAAATTACAAGAAGGATGGAATTATTTCACAGCCCTTTTGTTTTTCTTCTCCTCTCTTTTGTTTTTGTTTTTGCTATAAGCCATTTTAATTTTTAATCCCCACCTAAGCATTACTGCATTAGCATTCATTTTTACAAACATCTATTGCGCAGTATACCACAGTTCAATTTTAAAATGCAAAATTCCCCAAAACCCTTGCTAGGGGGTTTCCATTCACTATTCTCTATTGGCCTGTGTAATTCCACACCTTAAAATGCAGACTTTGAACTAAAATAAACAAAAAGATAGCATTTTGGTGTAGAAACAACTGCTTCAAGCTCAAGCACCATGCCATACCAAATGCTTCTTCTATCAATTCAAATGCTCCACACCACACACCAACCCATGTGTTGTAGAAAAGCCTTGCTGGGTAATTCACAGTGGACCCATTAGTTTTTGCAACAATTTCAGGTCAGGTCAGTAACGACTTGGATTTTTGTAATTTGCTGATTATTTGGGAATTGTATCAATTTATTTATTTTTGTCTAATTGGGTATTTCGTATTTTCCTTTTCTTGGTTAGATTCAATTATTTGTGCTATGGTGTAGTTTGTGGATCACTTGGCTTTTGGTGAGAAAGCCTCATTGTATTTCTTTTTTAGCTAATGGGTAGTAATTCAATTCAGGTTATAAGAGTGAAGTGGTGTTAGGTAATGGATGCAGAGTGAATGGTAATGATATGAGGGTGTGAATTGCTAGTTATCTTGGGCATATAAAAAAATAATATTTTTTTGGGGGGAGAGAGAGTTGTAATTTAAGATTTGGATGATACATTTGAAAGGACAAATCCAAGCCCTTGTTGATATGCTTGTGGCAGAGGAAGGTATATCACTTGGGAGTATTTTGTAATAGGTTTTTTTGGGAAAATTTTGCAAAGTGCATATGAGCAAAGTTATTCAATTATGTAGCATATTTTTTGAAACTTGAGTTTTCAAGCATTATGTTTAATCAAATATATATATTACTAAAAGTTAAAACGTAATATTTAATGTTGCTACGCTCTTATTGAGCCACATCAACAACCATGTCATTACCCTTTTTTTTTCCTAAATTTTTTCCGTAATTTTAAAATACTTTTTCCAAAATTTTCCCATAATTTTAAATACTGTTAAAAAGAAATGATCTCCAACCCGCGCCATAAAGTCCAACTTACATTAATGCTGTTAATGTTGTCCATCATAAAACCCAAACCTAAGCCAAATAGTCTTTAATGCGATCCGCTTTGTCTCCCCTCATCCTCTTATTGCTTTTCTTGTCTTTCACGCTTTCAAAACTTTAGAATTTCACCTTTCTAACGCCAAACTTTCTCTCTTCCCTCCTTGGTCTCTTCCTCTCCCCATTTAACTGAATTACTTCTTCATACCTGTTCAATTGCCACTATGCTTTAAAAATTAGAATCCCTATTAGGTACACATTAACTCTTCTTTTGTAATTAACATTTTGCTATTCTTTCAACTAATCAAGCATTAATTCAGTCCGTCTTCAAATCTGTGTCTCTTGATTAGTGGTGATTCTTCCTATTCCCAATCAAGAGGTTTATCATAACGTTTCATTGTTGCCTATTGGAAATAGAACAACCACTACATTTTTTCTATATATATCTGCAATTTCTCTTCCTCCATAGATAAAGAGTCTATCAACCTAACCTATGCCAATGCAAATCCAACCCTTCCCACCAAGAAGCCCCCACAAAATTATCAGATTTGAAGCCATGGATATTTGTTGTGGGGTTCTCAGCAAACAAACAGACCAAAGCAAAAACAAAACAAAACAAAAAAACAAAAACAAAAGCTTTTATAATCAAAGACCAACCACCAAACCAAATCAAAAACCTCCTGGGTTTGAAAACAGTGGATGGTTCTCACAGGTTCAGATCACAGAATTTTTTTTTTTTTTGAATACTTACTGCCATTGTTGATGCTTCAGCCACTATGAGATGTTGTCAAACCATGAGATTGCATTGCTATTTCTTCTTATTCTTCTTTGTTTCTCTCACTCTCGCTGCGTTTTCGCCAATTGTGCAAGTGTTCTTTGCTTGATAGTCACAATGAAGGTTTGGCTGTTGCAAACAGGCTAGTTGTACTTGACCCACTAAATGCTTAGGCAAGCTTAGCTGTGAACAACGTGTACCAATAGTTTGCAAGCTGTCAACCACTTATTTCTTTCTTAAATTGCCTTAGGTTTGTGTTTGTTCTTAATCAATTTTTAAATGTGCGGACAAACCAATGTCCGCCCCTCTTCCAGTTTTTGTAATTTTTTTTTTAATTTCATAAATGATAAATGGGGTTGGGCATGATAAAAAGAATATTGGGTAATCAAATGGGCTAGACATGATTTTTTTATAGATAATTTAGATAAAGACTTGAAACTCTAACAAAAAGTTTAAGTATATTAATTTCATATATATATATATATATATATATTCATTGTTTGAAATATAGATACATATATTTATTTGAATTATTTTAGTCAATTTTTATATTTTTACTAATTTAATATATTTATTTATTTTTAAAATAATTATTAAATTAATTATGACGCTATCACGGTTTGACTTCAATTCAACCTCAATCTACTCTTAAAAACCTTGAACCTCTCCCTTTTACAGTTATTTGAACAATTCAAGTTTCAAAACCACCATTGGTATAACAAATCAAAGAGCAAATTATGGAGAGAGATCACAACTTTTCTTTTCTTTGTTTCTCATGAAAAAAGTATATGGGAAAATGGTTTTTTTTTCCCCCCAAATTTGGTACGCTATGGTTGGTCATGATTATTGAGCGTTGGAGTTTGGTTGTGGATGATAAATAGGTCATGAATGTTTTTAGGGTTTGAGAAGATAGTTGTAGTTGGAGCTTTTGTGTGTGTGTTTTAATTATTTCACTCTTTGGTATTGGAACAGTTGTTACATTGTAGATATTGCATATATTAACCAATTGTAAGAGCTAAGGTCCCAAATTTTGCAGATTTAATTTTTAACTTGTCCCAAAGAAAAATTATGTATTTTTTTTTAATAATTAAAGTAATATACAAAGAACAAACTGAGGGTTTATGATATTGTATGTATTTAAATTATAGGTGGACAATTTTATCCAAACAAAAAAGCATGTCTCATTTATAGCTTTGTGCACAAAAAGTGTAGCAAATATACTCTTGCAATCCTGCTTTGTTTTTAAGTAGCTGTTTGTTTATTTTATTTTGGCCATATAAGGAATGCACATTGCATTGAAGTGTGCATTGCCATTTTTTGTTGGGCTAATACATTTTTCATATAAGGTTTTGTAGTTCTATTTTAAAGATCAATGAGCACTAGCCTTTTTAGATATTGAATATAGACTTCCAAAGAAATTCTTGCTATTTTTCTACTTGAAATTTCCAATGTTGCATAAAATTGGTAATTCTCTTTAAGGAGGTGAATGAACAGCCAGCCAAGGAAAGACAAAATGTGGCCTTGAGCAAGAGAAGATTGTGAACCATTCAAAAGGAATTGATAAGGATAAATATTTAATACTCACAAATAAGGATAAATACAATACTAATAAATGCATTTATTTCATTCCATATATGAGCTCCTTAACTTTTGGCACATACATTGTAATTAATAACACAAAACTTAAAAGTTTATTTTAAAAAGATTACTTTAAAATTTAAGTTTTAATATTATAGGTATTACATTTATATTCATAAAGAAAACAAGAATCTATTACAATTCTAAACTTATATACAAATACAATATAACCGAAGCCGTGGACTTTATGTTGACTTCATGAGATCTTGCCAAATTAGGTTTGCAAGCCTCACAAATTTATACCTCAGTTATTTATTTATTTATTTATTATTTTTAATGATCATTTTCAGCTCCTAATTGCCTCAAATTTTCCTTTCCATTCTTTCTCTCTGTTTCCAACCTACAAAGTCAATCACTTCCCTTCCCTCAACTAAGCCAAAACCCACATTGGATTCATCATTCTCTCAAGCCCAACTAAAAGCTGCAAAGAAAGATATGGAAAAATTCGATATTGGTCTAACTCTTTTGTTGAAAATGCACTTTATACTTCCTTTTCTGCATCTTCTAAATCTCAGAGACTCTTCTTCAAAAAAAAAAAAAAAAAATTTTAAGGCTGAGATCAATCAGCTGTTGAGTCTAATCATCTTTCTTTGTGAGCTTATCAGCAATGCCTCTGATATTGATCATTAACATAGATCTGCGATGTTGTTCAAACCTTGATTTAGTTTTATGCCTAAAACTATTTTGAAAATTAGAAGTAGAAATTAGTTTTTGTTTTTTGCACTTATAATGTTTGATATTTTAGTAATTGTGGCCATTTGGGCCTATTTTGGTATTGGCAACTAATGGCAACTAATGGTTTAAATTCCTATGTCTTCAGTTACAAAGTTATATATATAAGTATAAAACCCTGGGCTCAGGATGACTATAACAATATTGAGGTGTTGCAGGTAGCTGAGTATACAGAATGTTGAAGCAATTTGTTACTTGGGATCTGTGGTTAGTCAGCCCCACTCATCTCTCATTAGGTCTTCAACCTTCAAGGTGAGCATCTTTAAATGCGTGAAGGCTTAAAATATTCATTTATATTATTGCACGAGGAGGAAGCAGATATCTTCAAATGAAAGAAAGAAAAGAAAACAGCTGTTGAAAAAGCAACAACTTATGGTTCCCTAAATCAATTTATGAACACAAATTTAGGGGTGTCAATTCGGGTTAGCGTGTTGGGTTTGTGTCGTTTAGAGGTAGGGGTATTCGACTAAATGGCTCAACCCTAACCTGACCCATTTAATAATCGTGTCATGATCCTTCAACCCTAACCCGACCTATTAATAAGGCGGGTTGACCTGACCCAACCCATTTGACACGCTTAATAAACGAGTTGTGTTGGGTTAACACGAATGTAACACAACCCATTTCAACTTGCATAATATTAAATATAACATCCATCTATAAATAATTTTTTTTACATTTCAAAAAACAGTGCATACACTTCAAGTCTTCAATCCACGTTCAAAATAATATAGTTCAACAAAAATATAACATTCATCTAGAAATAAGTTCTTTACATTTCAAAAGAATTGCATACACTTCAACCCAAATTAAAAATAACAAAGTTTAACAAAAATAAAATAACATAGTTCAACAAAAATATAATATCTTTAAAACTCGTCAAATACTAAATATCAGTATTGAAAGAATTTGAGCAAATAGTAGACTAATCTTGACTATGACCACGATTATCATCCATAAACTCTTTGTTAATGTCCAAATTCATAACATTTTCCACAAGCTCATCCAATTTCATTTGTGCAAGTTCTATGCCAAAATATATATATATATATATATATTAGTAGTTCTAGGGTTTGTAAAGTTTCAATTTCCAATTATATCCCTTGTAAATTTTTGTAATTACTCACTTTTCTTTTCAAATTTAAAATATATGTTGGATATAAAAGGTATTTGACAAGTCTAAAATAAAATAAATATTTATTTGTTATACGAGTTAAACGAGTTGTGTTAAGTGGGTCATTTCGAGTTGACACAAATTGATGATGTCAAGAATCAAACCAGTGAGCTGCAAGGTTTGCGCGCGTTCCGGACCGTCCTGCACAAGTAGGAAAAACCTCAAAGGGAAGTACCGGTGTGGTACCGGCCAGCGACCCTCCGATGGTTAAGTTAGAATTTTACACAACTCCAGAGTGCTAGAGCCGGGTCTTAGTATACGTACCTCGATTTTTGGAGGGTGTGGCGGTATTTATAGTAGTGGTAGTGGCCTTTGGGCAAGGCTTGCTGGAGAAGATATCATTGTACCGAAATTGCCCTCGAGCAGCGTATGACGCAAGACTCTTCTGAGGTGACCAAGTGTGTTGGGCACGATTCCCTTCTTGGGGGTGGGAATCGTGCTTCGTAAGATACCTGGCTAGGTAGCGTACGCGACAAGATTCGCTCTTTCCAGGGAAGCGTACGTGGCAAGACAGGTCTCAGGGCCTGACATCAACACCCGTCGGCCTTATCCGTCGCCCCCGGGAGTGGGGTCGTCAAGCTTTGACACCCGTCGGGTACTTGAGCCGTCACGGACATGGCCGTCGGCGAGCGCAAGCTATCGCCGTCAGGATGGGAGGTTTTATCCCTATCAGGTGCCCCCTCAGCCCATCAGTCCGTGAACCTGATATGGACGGACTAATGGGGTGACGGTTCATTCCATAGCAAGGGTCGACTAGACAGGCTGTCATCAGTAATTAATGCCCGGTAATAAATGCAGGACACGTGTCGTCAACTTGCGGACCGTGTGCTCGGACCGAGGCGTCCCTTCGTCTCCCGCTATTTCTCCCATATAAAAGCCTTCCTTCTTTCCTCTCATTTTTCACTCTTTACTGAAAGCAAGCCATCAGAGCGCATCCGTTCACCTAGCAGAAAAGTACTCTATCCGTCAGCCCTTGTGTACCCGTCTCATTCAGGCAACCGTCGACTTCATCTTTCATCAACGCAGGTAACCGGTAAGCAACTACTGCTCGTTCATTCTTTTTCTTTTACCGTCAGTGTCTTTAGGGCAGTTGGACTTAGGGTTTTCCGTCACCTGTAGGTGACATGTCTAGCGCGTCGAGTAACCAGTCGTTTGTCCGTGACGGAGCGGGCTACGATGAAGTCAACCCGTCGGGTCCAAAGGATCCTGCAGCCACAACATCCTCGAGTGAAGAGAGTTCATCTTCCACCTCTTCTCCGTCGAGTAGTGATAGGGCAGAGAGCAACCTTAGTGACGGTGGAGAGGGGGACAAGGCTCAGGTCCAATCCGTCGTGGGTAGTGACGGGATGAGGATGTTTGTCTCGCTTTCTTTGTGGACGGTTAATGACTTTTTCTCCACAATCAAAGAGTCACATTTCAAAACACTTAGAAGCAAATACCAAATTCCTGTCAACATACCTATCCGTCTACCCCACCCAGGAGAGAAGTGTTATTACCGTGGTGTCCAGGGTGTCGGGGTCTATGAGCAAATGCTCAAGGCAGGGTTGAGGTTTCCCTTAACCAGACTGCACCGTCACCTACTTCATTACCTGGGGCTGTCCGTCAACCAGGTTTCCCCAAACGCCTGGAGGGTTTTTATTGGGGTAGAGGTCCTGTACGGATCGTATTCAAAGGGAAAGAAGAGATTGACGGTGGAGGAATTCTTCCACTGTTACCGTCCAGTGGAGATTACAAAATCAAGGGGAATGTACAGCTTCGTGGCAAGGAGCCCGTTGCTGAGGTTGGTGGGTGACACTCCAGATTCCAATAGGGACTGGAAGTCTAGGTATTTCTTCATGGAAGGGGACGAGTGGATGGGGAGTCCTGGTGAGACCGAATTTATGCCCGTCGACACCACTTGGGGCGTTTTACCCCCGTCTGGTATGCCTTTTTTCACATTCTTTTCTCTGCTGCAAGCTTTATGGGTTTCTGACCGTCCTCTCTTGCAGCCCAGAACCGTCCACAAGTTTCCCTCGAGGATTGGAGCTTTTTAGAGAAGATCTTCCAGAAAAGTGAGTTGACGGAGAGGTCTTGGGCCAGACTAGTAACGCTAGAGGCAATTTGTCGGTACTGTGACGGACCTGAACCGTCCAAGGAAGCCCTAAAGTACGAAACTCAAGTTCGAGCACGTAAGTCCGTTCACCTGAGCCTTGTACTTAGCCATTTTCCCTCTTCTTTCCGTCAATTCATGTACCGTCTTGTTTCGCAGAAATGGACGAGGCAAGAAGGAGAGCCATAATCAAACAGCAAGCAGCTGCAAGGAAGAGAGAAAACCAAGCTGCAGGGACGGGCGTGCCCAAGGTGCCCGTCACAAAAAGGAAACAAGACCCGGAAGGGGACCGTCCCCCCAAAAAGCCCAAAACCGCCCCCGAGACCGTCATCGGGCTGGAGGCAGACGGACAGAAGGTCCCTGTCAAACATGGTAAGGGGAAGGGCCTGATGACGGGTGGCCCCTCGCCTGCCGCCGATACTCCGCCCGTCCTCCTCCGCGAGGACTCTAAGTATGCGATCGAGAAGCTGTCCTCCATACTGACGGTGGACGATTATGAAGACATTGGAAATCACTCAACGGAGGCCATGGGGGAGACGGGCCTTTTCAACTTGGCCCAGGTAAGCAGTTTTTTCTTTTTTTTTTTTTTTTTTTTTTTTTTACCGTCAATCTTTCGAGTATATGGATTTGTCCTCACCGTCATACTGACCTTGTGTTTCTGATTTTCAGGCTGTCGTCATGATGAAGGGCCTGATGGACCGTTGTGTCCGGGAGGAGACGGCTATGTGCCGTCTACAGGAGAAGACAACGGAGGTGGAGGACGAGCTTTCGCAATACAAGGCTTGGAAGGTGAAGATGGACAAGAAGCTCTCCCTCCTCAAGGAGGATAGGTTAGAGTATAAGAAGCAGACGGAGAATCTGCAGACGGTCCTCGAGGACAAGGAGCAGGAGATCCAGTCTATGAAGGATCAGCTCCGTCAGGCCAAGGACGACGCGATCAGGGAATACCGAGACTCTGAAGAGTACCTGACGGAGCTCGGTGGCATAATGGCGGACGGTTTTGATGAGGCCGTCCGTCAGGTGAAAGCCCTTTACCCTGAGACGGATCTCCAGCAGGTGTCTCTTGACGGAGGCCAGGCTCATACGTCCGTCATCCAAGTCGTTTCCGAGACCGCAGGCCGCCCCCTTGATGAAGGCCAGAACAATAGAGGTGACGGGACCCTTGAAGACGACGCCGAGACAACCGTCAAGGTCCAAACTGAAGAAGAAGTGAATGTAGTTGACTCACCCGTTCAGTAGACTTGTAATTTTTGGTAGAGAATTTTTGTAACAATAATGTCTCTTTTTTTTTGTAAGACGGTCACTTTTGAACCGTCGAGAACAATATTGTTTTCAGGAACATTTGTGTCAATTCATATGCTGTTTTAAATTTTGCTTGTGTTGCTTGCTTGCATGGTTCATTTCAAATGCTATTTGTGCTTCGTGAAACTGTTGACATAATAAGCCGTGAATATGATGAGCCGTCAATATAGCAGGCCGTCACAATTAATAATGTAGATAGTTTAAGCCGTCACCCCTGACGGGGCCTGTGCTTCCAACCTGTTATAGTAACGTAGTTGAGCCGTCGCCGCTTATGCCGTCACTATTAGACTTGGGTTTTGTCTTAACCTTTTAGGACGGTGCGGTTGGCTTTGAGCCGTTGCCGTTTATGCCGTCGTCTTTGGACTTAGGCTTTTTACGTTTTCCACTTAGGAAACCGTCGTGGCTTTTAAGCCGTCAGCTGGGGTTCCTGACGCTTTTATGCCGTTTACGAGTTTGGGCCGTCGTCTTTTAGACTTAGGCTTTTATGTGTTCCACTTAGGAAACCGTCGTGGCTTTTAAGCCGTCAGCTGGGGATCCTGACGCTTTTATGCCGTCGTCGAATTTGGGCCGTCGTCTTTTAGACTTGGCTTTTATGTGTTCCACTTAGGAAACTGTCGTGGCTTTTAAGCCGTCAGCTGGGGTTCCTGACGCTTTTTTGCCGTCGTCGAATTTGGGCCGTCGTCTTTTAGACTTAGACTTTTATGTGTTCCACTTAGGAAACCGTCGTGGCTTTTAAGCCGTCAGCTAAGGTTCCTGACGCTTTTTTGCCGTCGTCGAATTTGGGCCGTCGTCTTTTAGACTTAGGCTTTTATGTGTCCCACTTAGGAAACCGTCGTGGCTTTTAAGCCGTCAGCTGGGGTTCCTGACGCTTTTTTGCCGTCGTCGAATTTGGGCCGTCGTCTTTTAGACTTAGGCTTTTTACTCTGATTGTTCAACACTGAATAATAGTAGGAGAGACTTTGAATAAACCTCTGTGTCTTGCATAATTTTTAGTGAGGGGAAAACATGCCCTTTTAAAACCAGGAATACATTGAGGTACATCAATTATAGACCAATTACAAGTTGGGGGCTGCTATTCTCTCTTACTGGTAGTACTTTCGTAGGTGCTCGGCATTCCACGGGTGGTGCAGCTTCTGCCCCTCCAGTGTTTCCAGATGGTAGGTGCCCTTCCTTTGCCATGCCGTGACTCGATAGGGCCCTTCCCAATTGGGGCCGAGCTTTCCTTGGGTTGAGTCCCTAGTAGTGCCCATGATCTTTCTCAGGACGAGGTCACCGACCCGGAATTCCCTATGTCTGACTCGGGAGTTGTAGTGCTTTGCCATGCGATCCTGATACCGGGCTAACCTTTGCTCTGCTGCTGCTCTGTCTTCGTCGATCAAGTCAAGCTGCAGACGCAAGGCTTCGTTGTTCCGGCCTTCATCATGGGTGTTCACCCTGTAGGTTGTGAGACCTACTTCGGCTGGAATGACTGCCTCGCTTCCGTAGGCCAGCCTGAACGGTGTTTCTCCTGTGGGGGTCCTTGCTGTCGTCCTGTATGCCCACAATACACTTGGCAGTTCCTCGGGCCATAACCCCTTTGCCCCCTCAAGCCGAGTCTTGATAATTTTGAGCAAGGATCGGTTCGTCACCTCGACTTGCCCGTTGGCTTGGGGGTGGGCCGGGGAAGAGTAGTGATTCTTTATCCCCAGCTGTGCACAGAATTCCCGGAAGGGAACATTATCAAACTGTTTGCCGTTGTCGGAGACTAATACCCTGGGTATCCCGAACCTGCATATGATAGACTTCCAGACGAAGCTTCGTATGTTCTTCTCTGTGATGGTTGCCAATGCCTCAGCTTCCACCCACTTTGTGAAGTAGTCTATGCCTACCACAAGGAACTTGAGCTGTCGTATCGCTGTTGGGAATGGACCCATGATATCTAGTCCCCATTGAGCGAATGGCCACGGGGCCGTCATGGGGGTCAGCTCCACGGGGGGTTGCCTGACGATGTTGCTGAACCTCTGGCACTTGTCGCAAGCTTTGACATAAGCCTGCGTGTCTTTTCTCATGGTCGGCCAGTAGTATCCTGCACGGATCAGCTTGTGCACCAGTGACCGCGACCCTGAATGGTTTCCGCATACCCCTTCGTGCACTTCCCTCATGACATAATCGGCTTCTTCGGAACCAAGGCACCTTAGGTATGGGCGAGAGAAGCCCCTTTTGTATAAGACTCCTTCTATCAGGACGAACCTTGATGCTTGGACCTTCAGTTTTCTGGCGGCTTCTCTTCCGTCGGGCAAGACGCCATCTTTCAGGTATGAGACCAACGGCATGGTCCAGTTGCTTTCCGAGCCGACCTCGTGCATTTCAATGGAGTCTACCAGTGGTGAAACCTGCACAAAGTATAGCACACCGTCAATGCTGCTCCCCTGCCCCAACGAGGCAGTCTTGGCGAGGCGGTCGGCCGGCTCATTTTCTTCCCTGGGGACTTGGACTATCCTTGCTCCGAGCTCATCCACCCTTGATTTTGCCTGATGGAGGTACCTCTTCATCCTGTCGCCTTTACACTCATAGTTCCCGTTGACCTGGTTGACGACTACCTGGGAGTCGCAGGAGACGACCACTCGGGCCGCGCCTGCTGCTTTGGCAAGATCAAGTCCGGCTATCAAGGCTTCGTATTCTGCCTCATTGTTGGTGATTGGAAAGTCTAGCCGGATCATACAATCAATTTGGTCTCCCTCAGGAGAACGGAGCACGACCCCAATGCCACTGGCTCGTCTAGTTGACGACCCATCTGTATGTACATTCCATGCTGGGCTTGCATCTGCCCCCTTGTCTTCTGTGTTGGTGAACTCGGCTATGAAATCAGCTACTGCCTGTCCCTTGAGGGCGGTACGTGGGGTGTAGCGAATGTCAAATTCAGTCAGTTCTATTGCCCATAGGGCCAGGCGACCTGCGGCTTCTGGATTATGCATTGCTCGCCGCAAAGGCTTGTCGGTTAGGACGACGATTGTGTGAGCTTGGAAGTAGGGCTTAAGCTTTCTGGCTGCGGTGACGAGGGCGAAGGCGAGTTTCTCCATGGGCGGGTACCTTCCTTCCGCCCCCTGGAACGCCCGGCTGGCGTAGTATACGGGCTTCTGCACCCCGTCCTCTTCTCTAATCAAGGCCGCGCTGACGGCAGCCGGGGATACGGCCAGGTAGAGGAAGAGTTCTTCCCCGGGCTGTGAAGGACTCAGCAATGGTGGGGAAGAGAGATAGGCTTTTAACTCTTCGAATGCCCTTTGACACTCGTCCGTCCACTCGAACGACTTCTTCAATGTGCGGAAGAAGGGAAGGCATTTGTCCGTGGCCCTTGACACAAATCTGTTCAGTGCAGCAACCTTCCCGTTCAGACTCTGAACCTCTTTCACATTCTTCGGAGGGGCCATCTCCATTATTGCCCTGATCTTATCCGGGTTGGCCTCGATGCCTCTCTGGGAGACCATGAAGCCGAGGAATTTCCCCGCGGTCACCCCGAAGGCGCATTTCGAGGGGTTGAGCTTCATATTGTAGGAACGGAGGGTCCCAAACGTTTCCTTAAGGTCGCTCAGATGATCCTCCTCTTTCTGGCTTTTTACCAGCATATCGTCGACGTACACCTGAACATTCCTTCCTATCTGGTTGGCGAACATTTTGTTCATCAGCCTCTGATATGTGGCACCTGCATTCTTCAATCCGAATGGCATCACCTTATAGCAGAACAGTCCTTGGGTGGTGACAAATGAGGTTTTCTCCTGATCTGCCTCGTCCATCCGGATCTGGTTGTATCCCGAGAAGGCATCCATGAAGCTCAGCAGCTGGTGCCGGGCCGTAGAGTCTACTAGAGCGTCGACTCGAGGGAGGGGGTAGCTGTCCTTCGGGCACGCCTTATTCAGGTCCGTGAAGTCCACACACATCCGCCACTTTCCGCTGGCCTTCTTGACCATTACAACATTAGCCAACCAGTCGGGGTAGTAGACTTCCCGGATGAACCCTGCCTCTCGGAGCTTACTAACCTCCTCTGCGACTGCACGATCTCTCTCTGGAGCAAATACTCGCTTTTTTGTCTGACAGGCCGGAAGGAGGTTGCCACATTCAGCCTATGTACCATGACTGACGGATCGATCCCCGGCATGTCCTCATGGCTCCAGGCAAATACATCCTGATTTTCCCTTAGGAAGGTCGTGAGTGCCCGGCGGGTTGCCGGACCGTTGAGGGCACCGATTCTGGTGGTTCTCTCAGGCTTGGACTCGTCGAGAATTATCTCTTCGAGTTCCTCCACAGGCTCTGCCCCCGTCCTCTGCTCTATGTTCATCGTCTGTAGCTGGCCATTCATCTCTACCATCGCCACATAGCATTCTCGTGCGGCCACTTGATCTCCCCATAGTTCTCCTACCCCGTCCTCTGTTGGGAACTTGACCTTCAAGGCATAGGTCGAGGTGGCGGCCTTCCAGGCGTTCAGGGTTGGTCGCCCTATGATTGCGTTGTATGCTGAGGAGCAGTCGATAACTAGGAAGGTGACGTCCCTTGTAAGCTGCCGAGGGTATTCCCCGATAGTGACGGGCAATGTGATCGAGCCGAGGGGATATACCCTTGTCCCCCCGAAACCTGTGAGTGGTGCCTTGGTAGGGGCCAAGCGTTCTTTGTCAATCCGCATCTGCTGGAACGCGGGATAGTAGAGAATATCCGCGGAGCTTCCGTTGTCAATCAGGACCCGATAGGTGTTGTAGTCCCCTATCCGGATATTGACGACAAGGGCGTCGTCGTGCGGATGGTGGAGGTGTTGGGCATCCTCTTCTGTGAATTCCATAGTGGGGCTGCTGGTTCTCGGCTTCTTCCGGACGGGGCTCGCAGCCTGGACATTTTGGACTGTCCTAAGGTGGGATTTCAGAGCCTTCTTCGTGAAGCCGGCGACCGGTGTGCCACCCACAATCACCCTTATATCCCCTATAGGTGGCCTGGGACGCTCATTGTCCCGGTGGGGGTTCTGTCCCTAACGAGGCATTTCGGCCTTTTCTCTGTTGACAAACCTCTGCAGCTTCCCTTGCCTAATCAGGGTTTCGATCTGTTGCTTTAGATCGTGACAGTCGGCGGTATCATGCCCGTGGTCCCGGTGAAAGCGGCAATACTTGTCTTTCGGTCGTTTGTCCGAGTCTGATTTCATCTTTCCGGGAAACGTCAAGGACCCGTCGTCCTTGATCTGCATCAGAACCTGATCAACCGGAGCCGTCAATGGGGTGTAGCTCGTGAATCTCCCGGCATTGGGCTTCGGACGCCTACTGTCTCGGTTCTCCCCTGTCCGAGGCGCCTTCCGCCCCTTGTCCTGCCGGGTGTCTTCTTGCCTTTCTCTCTTCTTGGACGGCTTCTCTTCCCTTGCCAGTAACGCATCTTCCGCGTTCATGTACTTCGTTGCCCTGTAGAACACATCTGACATTGTCTTCGGGTCATTTTTGTACAGAGAGAACAGGAATTTACCCTTCTGCAGCCCGTTGGTGAACGCGGCCACTTGTATCCGGTCGTCCGCTTCGTCAATCGTCAGCGCCTCTCTGTTGAAGCGGGCTATATAAGATCTTAGCGTCTCATCCTCCCGCTGCTTGATGTTCATTAGGCACGCGGTGGATCTCTTGTGACGGTGTCCTCCGATGAATTGGGAGGCAAATAGAGCGCTCAGCTCCCTGAAGGTGCCGACAGATCCGGGCGTCAGCCTGCCAAACCATGTCCTTGCAGAGCCTTTCAGCGTTGCAGGGAAGGCCTTGCACATGATTTCGTCTGGCGCGCCGTGCAGGTGCATCAATGTTTTGAAAGTTTCCAAGTGGTCCAACGGATCCTTGGACCCGTCGTAGCTTTCCACCTGGGGCATGCGGAACTTTGGTGGCGTAGGGAACACGATGACAGGTGTTGTGAATGGGGAGTCCGTGCGGTGAACGAGGTCGTCGAGGTCGCTGGACACTCGCCCTTTGAGGGCGTTCATCATGAAGTCCATGCGTTCCTTCATCATCCGCATTTCCACGGCCATACTAGACTGGGCATGGCCGTCTGCCGACGGGTGATGCGGCTGTTGTCCTTCAGGTTGGCTCAATGCATGCCTTCCCTCAGGACCCTCATGGTCCCTCTCCTCGGCACTGCTCTCCTCCTGATTCTCTCCCTGATTGTCACCCGTCGCATTCCTTCGCAACAGCTGCTCTTCCAAGTCATTGTTGCGCTTCGTGAGACGTTCCACCGCGGCCGCCAAAGTCTGGACTTGCCTTTCAAGGGCCGTGGTGCGTTGTTCGTTGCCTTGGTCGTTCATGGTGGTTGTCCTTGAACGCGTGAGTACCATGCAACCCTTAGTCCGGGAAACACATAACAGGAACTTGTGCGAATTCCCACAGACGGCGCCAACTGATGATGTCAAGAATCAAACCAGTGAGCTGCAAGGTTTGCGCGCGTTCCGGACGGTCCTGCACAAGTAGGAAAAACCTCAAAGGGAAGTACCGGTGTGGTACCGGCCAGCGACCCTCCGATGGTTAAGTTAGAATTTTACACAACTCCAGAGTGCTAGAGCCGGGTCTTAGTATACGTACCTCGATTTTTGGAGGGTGTGGCGGTATTTATAGTAGTGGTAGTGGCCTTTGGGCAAGGCTTGCTGGAGAAGATATCATTGTACCGAAATTGCCCTCGAGCAGCGTATGACGCAAGACTCTTCTGAGGTGACCAAGTGTGTTGGGCACGATTCCCTTCTTGGGGGTGGGAATCGTGCTTCGTAAGATACCTGGCTAGGTAGCGTACGCGACAAGATTCGCTCTTTCCAGGGAAGCGTACGTGGCAAGACAGGTCTCAGGGCCTGACATCAACACCCGTCGGCCTTATCCGTCGCCCCCGGGAGTGGGGTTGTCAAGCTTTGACGCCCGTCAAGTACTTGAGCCGTCACGGACATGGCCGTCGGCGAGCGCAAGCTATCGCCGTCAGGATGGGAGGTTTTATCCCTATCACAAATAAATTGGCATGTCAAACGTGTCTATTACGGATTATTCGGGTTGACCTGTTTATGAACGTTTCTTATCGTGTTGCTTTTGGGTCGACCCGTTTATGACCCAAACCCATTAAGGCTCAACCCTAACCCGAAAAAACTCGTGTCGAGTTCGTGTCGTGTTCGCGGGTTGGGTCGAACATTGACACCCCTACACAAATTGATGATAAATGTATGATGCTGCAAAGTCAAACCCAGAATCTACATGGACATCTACTCCAAGGATGTTCTGTTATTTGAGTCATCATACAAAACACCCAGAACTTTTCTTCACTACAACAATACTACACTTATGTGTATCAGATATTTGCAATGAATTAAAGAGTGGAAATATACATTGCGCAAGTTTAGAAAGATGACTATCAATCCAGGCATATAAGTCAGCAATCAGCATGTAGAATATAAAATAACTGAGACATGTACCAAAAAATATGCATGTATGAATGAGTCCACAATAATATCAGAGTGAGAATTAACTTACCAGTAAATCAATCTATCCCAGCCACAAGTTGCTACCTTGCTTTGGTCCACAAGTTGCATACTTGAGAGTTCTGAAAACTCGGCATGTCAAACCAGAATTTACCCTTATTTCAGTCTTTCACCCTTAAATTCCAGCAACTTTGCAATCTACTATAAATAAATATCTGACACCAATGGATTTACCCTTTTGTCTATGCGTTGCTAGTATACAGTGTCTTTGTTGTGCTGCAAATGCTCAAAAAATTTTTTGATAACCAGCAGCAACTATTTAAGATTATCTTAACAATTTGGTCAATGACAACAGAAATTAGGCAACACAAGATATATTAGTTAAAGGAAAATGAATGAATATATGAATAAATGCTTCGATCGATACGTGTACATGCATGCACAAGAGATTCAACAACTGCAACAGAATCTCCATATAGTTGGAACAAAAGCAATGTCAATAAAAAGAAAAAATTGATAGACTCTGCTTATGTTCTGTATTCAAGGATTCTTCATCTTGATCCTCAACTTCCCGGCCACCTGTGCTGCTTTGGGATGGACTGGATGCTTAATACCATTGGATTGCTCTACCTCCACCCAGTTAATAACCTTCAGTATGAGAGACTGAGGAGCTTTCTTACCATCCCCATCTGCTGCCCCTTTTGTTTTCTTCATGCCCTTTTCCAATGCCTTCACCAAAAAGTCCATAAACCAATTTGATTGTTGCTTAGGCTGCTGTGGGAAGAGGCTGGTTTCTTGTTTTCATCGTTTTCTCCTATAACAGCAGCTTCAAGTGGCAGTTTCCAAGTGTGGTAGACGATTTTCTTTCCGAAGATGACTTATGGTTGAAATTTGATCTCAGGGCTTTTTTCATACTTGTCTTCTGCTCACCTCTTTCAGGAAAGGCTGCAATGGAATTGTATAATGTTGTTTGCCGTTTGGATAAATTTAGTTCTGAATTTCAGCTTTGATCCATTGATTTGTTATGTATGTTTTTGTGTAACACGGGACTCTTCTTCAGCTTTTTTGGCAATTGGATTTTGAGCCATTTCAGAAGCCAAAGTAGTTGCTTGAATGGACACCATATCAGTCACTGCTTGCACAATTTGATGATGTAATTCCAGAAACCGATCAAAAAAGCTGCATGAGTGTCAGGTTTAGCTGATTTGCTTAAGTTGGAAAACATCCTACAGCAAATCACGCAAGTATATTAGATGAATAGAATCTGATTAACAGAAAGCCAACTGATGTGGCACATTGACATCCTCGGAACGTCAACATTGATGAATGAAGCCTTGCAGATATAACATTAGCAGTACAAATAAAAGATTGATTCGGTATAAACAATTCAAAAATGAAAAAGGTCTATGATATTTGAAAAAGAAAAATGCAAAATTACAACTTGTGATTCACATTAAGTAAAACTTGAGGGCTCAGTCTTTCCTATTAAAATGAACAAACTAGAATTTGTTTGTAAATTATAAATTCTAAGTTGTTATTACAACAACAATAGTATATCAAACTAACAATTAAGGTTGATCCCACTATAATGTTACAAATGAGTTATTGATCCTAGAATTATTGCTTCTTTCTAATCACTAATTTTTTTTTTTTAATAGAATTATTGATTAGGTTCAAGCTACTTGTTACAAAAGAAGCTGTTTAGTTAGAAGCAGTAGTATGAGAAAAGAGGAAAATAGAGAAGAGTAACCATTTGGGTTGTTTTGTTTTATCTAAAATTTTCATCATGCAGTACCTAAAGGTTATTTAAAAAATATAATAATAATAATAATATCAATTGCAAGTATGAAACCTTTGGGAAAACCGAATGTGATAGACTATTGGCTTAGTGAGAGGGGCATACCTATAATTTCCTGAAAGCCTTGAGTGCACATTGGTTCACCATGAATTAACTTCGCAAACGCTCCAACAATTCTAAATCACCAAGATCATACCATTTGTAGTTTTCCCCTCGTGTCCTATACCAGAAAATAACAGTGGGAACATGCATGACTTTCCAAAAATCATGGCCTTCATTTGGTTGCAAATTAAGCACAAATTCAGTCGGCATTTCGTAAAATTTCAGATTTTTGAGGCTTGTCAAATAGAGGATGCTTGAGGGAACCTGCTTCAGCTGTGGGCAAGCTCCAATTCGGAGCACTTCAAGAACAGGCAAGGAACCTTTGTCTATTGTAAATCTAGTCAATCCTCCCAGATTGTGAAGTCCTAGAACCTTGAGTTTTTGGAAGCCTCCTCCCTCAAAATGTAATTCATCACCTCCATATCCACAGTAAAGCAAAAGGTAGATCAAATTAGGCAGAGCTTGAAGGACCTTTAATGGATCTTTTGTTAATCTGGACCAGATTAAACCAATTCTAGTTATACTCTTAAGTTTGGGAATCCATTCTGGCAACCTTTCTAGTCGCCCAGATAGGCGAAGAGTTTGTAGGAAGGGCAGAGGAGAAAACATCGATTGCAATTCAAGAACATCTCCCTCACTCGTTCCACTGATTCTCAACGATTGAAGGTGGCTCATTTTCTCTAGTGCAATGCACAAATCTGTCCCATTTTCTCTCTTCAATTTAGTGATTTCTAGCTTCCTCAACTGTCCCAAACTTCCCAATTCTTCGATAAGGGCAGCATTGTTGGCTTCAATCTTGAAAAGCTTATGTAAGGATTGTAAACAACCAATGCCACTGTGTATCTTTACTGCTCGTCGAAAATCAATATTGAGTTCAATATCATAATTTGCTATGTAGGCTACAAGATATCGTAGCTTGCGCAACCCGCTAATCTCCGCTGGTAGCTCAGAGACAAGGGAACATTTCAAATCCAAAGTCTCTAGGTTGTGCAGTTTACCTATGGACTTTGGAAGCATTTTCACTCTAGTATTTCTCATGCTTAAATATCTTAGATGGAATAAGTTTCCCACTTCTTCAGGAATGTAATCAATTGAAGCACCTTCAAAATCCATTATTTTCACAAGCTTGAAGTTTGCAAAACAAGTTAAAAGAAAAGAATTAGGCATTTCATCTACCCCTAAAATGAGAATAGAACGAGTCTGGGAACTAGTAATAGTCTTTAAAGGAGTGTTTATATTGTTCTGAATTGAGAGGCGTCTAGCAATTCTCCTAAAACTTAAGCAGTTTTGTTGTGAGACTAAATGGAAATTCAACTCCTCCGACTTTGAAAGAATGACCTCACGCAACATGTTATGAACTCGACAACTTCTAGTTCTGGCAATAAAATCAACCATTTCCACTTGAACCAAGCTTCTATGAATGAGCTGGTTCAAATAGTCTTGTGCAACTTCTTCCAATGTTAGCCCTTCCTTTTCTCTTATAAAGCCCTCAGCTATCCAAAGTCGGATTAGTCTTGTACTATTAATGGAGTAATCTTCTGGAAACATGCCGAAATATAAGAAACAAGATTTAAGGTTGTGAGGTAGATCAAAATAGCTAAGAGATAGACTTTTGGTGATATCAAGGAGATGGGGATTACTTTCTAGCTCTGAACTAAGGCTATCAAGAAATTTGCACCACTCATAAGCAATCTTTTCTTTGGTTGACAAAAGACCACCTATAGTCACAATTGCTAGTGGCAAGCCACCACATCTCTTAATTATGCCATGTGACAATTCAAGCAACTCAGAGGAACAACACCCCCTTTCACGTTGGAACACCTTCTTGCATAAAAGCTCCTAGGAATTTTCTAACAATAAAGGTGACAAGTTGTAAACATGATAAAATGGAGATTCTTTATTAGAGGGAGCAACATTCTTACTTCGGGTTGTGATTACTATTCTACTGCCTTTGTTGTTATTTGGTAAAGCAAGTTTTATATGTCCCCAAAAGCTTAGATTCCATATATCATCAAAAACTACCACGTACCTCTGCTCAAGCAAATATTGCCTCAATTCGTGAATTAGTTGTCTCTCTTCCATTGTGTCAATTTCCCTACAAGGAAATTCCTTCTTGGCCTTGTAGAAATCCTTTATCATGTTCCTCAATATATCATCGATCTTGTAGGATTAAGACACGGTGATCCAAGCACTGCTATGAAAGTGTGGTGCCACCTGCTCGTTGTCATACTCTTTCTTGACAAGAGTAGTCTTGCCAAGCCCACCAATGCCAACCACTGAAATCACCATACAATTAGATGGTCCTTTTACCAACAACTCAATTAATTCATCTTTGGGTGATTCAATGCCCACAAGCTCAATTTCCTCAATGAAAAAGGATGCCACACGAGGGTCATGCCATGTATTACGCTCGGCGTCTTTACTCGGTCCTCCTTGCTCCAAGTTGTTGAAACCATATCTTTCACCTCTCCCTAATTACCTTGAGATCACTGTTGATATCTTCAATCTTAGAGGCAATCACATGTCTCAGTTTTAGTTTTATGGTAAAGTGAAAAACCTTCAGCAGTAAATGGAAGCGTTGCCTTCGCCCTTGAGGATGTTTCGCTAAATGAAGTATGTATTCATCAATGACATCTTCTATATGATATGCTTTTTCCCTTACCTACTTGACCCAAGTTTTTGCAACGTTGCTCATGTCTCCCATCTCGGCCCTAGCTTCTGCATCCTCGAGGACTGAATGCTTTCAAGTTCATCTTTGACGTTTGCAACTTTGTCGTGAATACCCTCCAGCAGTGTGGCTTCTTGGGCTAACATTGGGATTAAATTCTGTATAAGTAGCCTGACTGCACTGTCTGCCATTTCTCCTCCCTTCTTAGATCATTTGACTACACACCTTTAGCCATGATCACCGATATGACTATAGATGATTGAATGGTTCTATTCTTTGAGCAGTATAAAGGGTTTTTGATCTACGATAAAGTATTATGGAAATGGGTTTGGATAAAGGAGACGCTAAGTCTTAGAGAGAGTTTGGAGGACAATATTACGAAGATGGAGGAGAAGAAAGGGAAAAATGAAGGGGCCGATTATCTCTTGGAAACTTGGCTTTTGTGTATCATAGATTGAGGATAGGGATAGAGATGATGATGTTGAATTGTTGATGATAATTTGGCGAGATGCAATGAAGAACGTGAGCAGCAAGGGTCTGGTGATGGTGGGGAATTATGGGTAAAGAAGAAAGAGCCGGTGTTGTTAAGGGAAATGGAATAGCAACTCGGAATTTCCTTATTGCTCCATTGAATTATAGCTGTTTCAAGAAAACTGGAAAAAGTCATCAAGAACAAAACAAATTATGGGAGAAAAACGAAAGTCCCGACCAGTGCACATGTGCATGTGCTGGACTCCTATTAAATGAGTAAAGTCAGCTCTTTTACCTTGCTTAGGGTCAGAGAAAACAACAACAAGAGAAAAGTCAGCTCTTTTACATTGGAGAGGGAGCCAGGATTGCGGTATGCAATCGCCAATCAGATCAGCGAAAATTTCAAGTCCTTGAGCTAGTGGGGCGGTCATTATCTTAATTTTTCTTGCAAGTTGCAGTTGCAGTTGCAGTTGCAGTTGCACAAGCATTAATGTCTGCTAATACTCCACCACAATAGAAGCAAATATTTCATAACTTCTTTTTTTTAAATTTTTTGGTAGGTATTAAGTTGTGATTTAGAGTAACATTATATGTGATCATTACCTTTGGTCCCCTTAAACTCTACTCATGAATTGCGTGAGACGGCTTGCCACTACTCAAACTCATAATCTTAGAGTTGGAAGGTATTGGGTTATAAGGACTTCCTACTACTAGGTCACTTTGGCAAGTGGTTAATAGGTAATATTATCATATTAGTAGTTGTAAAAAATTCAGGGAAAATTTTATATTAGACAAAATTTGGCTATAAATCAACTTAAAATAGGAAGATAATGTGTGTCATTGACATTTAAAATGATTGTATACAATCACATAATAGCAATCACATAATAGCATGTTATCTTTCTATCGTGGATTGAAAGCCTAAGGCTGCAACTAAATTTGTAGCCAAATTTTATTATTTTATATATTCAATATTATCAGCATTATAATAATAATGTTACCCTTATAAAGTATTTCAAAACATTAAAGTCGAGCATGACGAATCCAATTAAAATTAATTTTTCTTAAGGTCAAATGGCAATAAATAATGTGTCACAAACCCCACTTGTTCCAATTTTTTTTAAAGGTTTTAAGGACTCATTAAACACAAAGGCCTTAAAATTGTAAAAAATAAAATAAAAAAAATCCCAAAACTTGTAGAATTATAAATAATTTTTTAAAAGAAAAAAATTTCAGTTTTGCATTTTCCCTCATCTTGAAGAAGACTACCAATTAATTTTTATTATTTTTTGATAATTCAGTAATTGAGGGAGGGATTTGACTCCAAAATGTCTCTGTTGGAAACTTGAGAATGTACCAACCAATTTTACTACAAGACTCTTGGCAATACCCCCAAAATATTGAACCAATAAAAATCTAACACAATAAAAATCCTAAATTGTTGCCCAAAAAAGAAATTATATGAGTTTGTTATGAATGTACCAAATAATCATTTAAAATTTTAAAATGAATTTTCTTAACAACTTGTAAAAGAGATATTTATAAAATGTAAATACAAAAACTATATTAACATATTTGTATCTAAAATAGCAAGAATTTTTTATATATATAAGAAAAAAAGTGGAATAGATTATATTTAAATATTTAAAAATTACTAAAACTTATCTCCCCACCTTTTTCAAGTAATGATACTGTACTCTATTTAAGTTCTTTGTCTAGCTATAACTCCACTCAATATCTTTTTATCGATACAATTTGACATGCATAAAAACTGTTTTTGGTGATTAGGGTTTTGGATTATTGTAGTTTTTGAGAGAACGAAAACACTGTAGCCACACTCTGTATTTTTCCCTGATAATAGTAAAATCCTTGCAACTCCGTGGACGTAGGCAAATTGCCGAACCACGTAAATATTGTCTTGTGCGTGTGATTGTTTTTTTTTTTTTAGCGTGTGTTTTCTCTATTTTTGTTTCTCACAGATTGGGAATTTCGGGTTAAATTCCCTACAACTGGTATCAGAGCCTAGGGTTAGGTTTGAGTGGGAGCAATGGCAGAGGAAGCAGGAAAGACGTCTGGAATAGAAAAGTTCGATGGCACAGACTTTGGATTTTGGAGGATGCAAATCGAGGATTATCTTTATAGGAAGAAGTTGCATCTACCGCTTCTAGGGGAAAAACCTGAGACTATGAAGGCTGAGGAATGGGCTCTTCTTGACAGACAGGTACTGGGAGTTATCAGGTTAACTCTGTCTAGGTATGTTGCACACAATGTCGTAAAGGAGAAGACTACAGCAAATCTGATGAAGACACTGTCTGGTATGTATGAAAAACCGTCAGCAAACAACAAGATGCATTTGATGAAGAAACTGTTCAATCTGAAGATGGCAGAGAATGCATCAGTGGCACAACATATAAATGAATTTAACACTATCACAAATCAATTGTCGTCTGTAGAAATTGATTTTGATGATGAGATTCGTGCACTGATCGTTTTGGCTTCTTTGCCAAACAGTTGGGAGGCCATGAGGATGGCAGTAAGCAATTCTACAGAGAAGGAAAAGCTGAAGTACAATGATATACGAGATTTAATTCTGGCTGAGGAGATTCGCAGAAGAGAAGCAGATGAAACCTCAGGATCTGGTTCCGCCCTAAACCTTGAGACAAGAGGCAGAGGTAATGACAGAAATTCAAATCAGGGTAAATCAAAATCCAGAATTTCTAATCGGAACAGAAGTAAATCTAGATCAGGCCAACAAGTACAATGGTGGAACTGTGGAAAAACAGGTCACTTTAAGAGGCAATGTAAAAGTCCTAAGAAGAAGAATGAAGATGATTCTGCTAATGCTGTAACAGAAGAGGTACAAGATGCATTACTTCTTGCAGTAGACAGTCCACTTGATGATTGGGTTTTAGATTCAAGAGCTTCATTTCATACCACTCCATATCGAGAAATCATACAGAATTATGTTGCTAGTGATTTTGGTAAGGTGTATTTGGCTAATGGTACAGCCTTGGATGTTGTGGGTATGAGAAACGTCCGTATATTGTTGCCCAATGGGTCTGTTTGGTTACTGGAGAAGTTCGACATATTCCTGACCTGAGGAGGAATCTGATTTCTGTTGGACAACTTGATGATGAAGAGCATGCAATACTATTTGTTGGTGGTACTTGGAAGGTTACAAAGGGAGCCAGAGTATTGGCTCGTGGAAAGAAGACTGGTACTCTATATATGACCTCAAGTCCAAGAGGCACAATTGCAGTTGCTGAAGCAAGTACTGATACAAGCCTATGGCACCATAGACTTGGTCATATGAGTGAGAAAAGGATGAAGATGCTGTTGTCAAAAGGGAAACTACCAGAATTAAAGTCCGTTGATTTTGACATGTGTGAAAGCTGCATCTTGGGAAAGCAGAAAAAGGTGAGCTTCTTGAAAACTGGCAGGACACCGAAGGCTGAAAAATTGGAGTTAGTGCACACTGATTTGTGGGGGCCTTCACTGGTTGCATCCCTTGGAGGTTCAAGGTACTACATCATGTTCATTGATGACTCAAACAGAAAGGTATGGGTTTATTTTCTGAAAAATAAATCTGATGCATTTGAAATTTTTAAGAAGTGGAAGGCCATGGTTGAGACAGAAACAGGTTTGAAAGTAAAATTTTTGAGGACAGATAATGGAGGAGAGTACATAGATGGAGGGTTCAGTGAGTATTGTGCTACACAAGGAATTAGGATGGAGAAGACCATTTCTGGGACACCACAGCAGAATGGTGTGGCTGAGCACATGAACAGAACTCTCAATAAGCGTGCTAGGAGTATGAGGTTGCATGCTGGACTACCAAAAACTTTTTGGGCTGATGCTGTTAGCATTGCAGCTTACCTGATAAACTGAGGGCCATCAGTTCCCATGGAGTTCAAACTTCCTGAGGAGGTTTGGAGTGGTAAAGAGGTAAAGTTTTCACATTTAAAAGTTTTTGGTTGTGTAGTTTTTGGTTGTGTTTCTTATGTTCATATTGATTCTGATGCTCGTAGTAAACTTGATGCAAAGTCTAAAATATATTTTTTCATTGGCTATGGTGATGAGAAATTTGGCTATAGATTTTGGGATGAACAAAACAGGAAAATCATCAGAAGTAGAAATGTGATATTTAATGAACATGTTATGTACAAAGACAGGTCAACTGTAGTGTCAGATGTTACAGAGATAGATCAAAAGAAATCTGAGTTTGTCAACTTAGATGAATTGACTGAAAGTACTGTCCAGAAAAGGGGTGAAGAGGATAAGGAGAATGAAGATTCACAGGTAGATCAGAGTACACCTGTAGCTAAAGTCCATAGATCTTCCAGGACCATTAGACCTCCACAGCGTTATTCACCCACTCTAAATTATCTCCTGTTGACTGATGGTGGTGAGCTAGAGTGTTATGAAGAAGCCTTGCAAGATAAAAATTCAAGCAAATGGGAGTTAGCCATGAAGGATGAGATGGATTCCTTGTTAGGAAATCAGACATGGGAATTGACTAAATTGCCAGTAGGAAAGAAGGCTTTGCACAACAAGTAGGTATACAGAATAAAGAATGAGCATGATGGTAGCAAACGTTACAAGGCCAGATTAGTTGTTAAAGGGTTCCAGCAGAAGCAGGGCATTGACTACACAGAGATATTTTCTCCAGTTGTGAAGATGTCAACATTCAGATTGGTACTGGGAATGGTGGCTGCAGAAAATTTACATCTTGAGCAGTTAGATGTAAAGACAGCATTCCTTCATGCTGACTTGGAGGAAGACATTTACATGATTCAGCCTGAAGGGTTCATTGCTCAGGGACAAAAGAATCTAGTCTGCAAACTGAGAAAGAGCTTGTTTGGCCTAAAACAAGCTCCTAGACAGTGGTACAAGAAATTTGACAGCTTTATGCACAAAATTAGGTTCAAGAGATGTGAAGCTGATTATTGTTGCTATGTTAAGTTCTTTGACAATTCTTATATCATTTTACTGTTGTATGTGGATGATATGCTCATTGCAGGGTCTAGCATTGAGGAGATTAATGATCTGAAGAAGCAATTGTCAAAACAGTTTGCAATGAAGGAATTGGGAGCTGCAAAGCAAATCCTTGGTATGAGAATCATTAGAGACAAGGCTAATGGTACATTGAAGCTTTCACAGTCAGAGTATGTGAAGAAAGTTCTCAACAGGTTCAACATGAATGAAGCTAAACCAGTGAGCACACCCTTAGGTAGTCATTTCAAACTAAGTAAGGAACAGTCACTGAAGACAGAAGAAGAAAGGGATCATATGAGCAAGGTACCTTATGCCTCAGCTATTGGCAGCTTGATGTATGCTATGGTGTGTACAAGGCCAGATATTGCACATGTAGTGGGAGTTGTGAGCAGATTCATGAGTAGGCCTGGAAAGCAGCATTGGGAGGCAGTTAAGTGGATTCTGAGATATTTGAAGGGTTCATCAGATACATGTCTTTGCTACACAAGTGCAAGTTTGAAACTACAGGGTTATGTAGATGCTGATTTTGCTGGTGATATTAATAGTAGAAAGAGTATTACTGGGTTTGTATTTACTTTGGGTGGTACAGCTATATCATGGGCTTCAAATCTACAAAAGATTGTTACTTTGTCTACTACAGAAGCTGAGTATGTTGCAGCAACAGAAGCTGGAAATGAGATGATTTGGCTACATGGTTTCTTAGATGAATTGGGTAAGAAGCAGGAGATGGGCATTCTACACAGTGACAGTCAGAGTACAATTTTTCTTGCTAAAAATTCGGCTTTTCATTCAAAGTCGAAGCATATATAGACGAAATACCACTTTATCCGTTACCTTGTTAAAGATAAGCTGGTAATACTTGAGAAGATTTGTGGATCTAAGAACCTGGCAGACATGTTGACTAAGGGTGTCACTATTGAGAAGCTGAAGCTGTGTGCAGCTTTAATTGGCCTTCTAGCTTGAGGATAGGAGGATGAGTTACAGGGATGAGGGATTGTTTTTTTGGAAGACAACGATTGATGTTGATGATTGAATTAGTCTCCAAGTGAGAGATTTATTGGGCTTTGTGGAGCCATGGACAAGCCTCTTGGGGGTCTAGGGGCAACGCCCTGGGAAAATTTTTTGGACCCGTTTTGTAGCTCCTGTGCGCAAGACATAAAAACCGTTTTTGGTGATTAGGGTTTTGGATTATTGTAGTTTTTGAGAAAGCAAAAACACTGTAGCCGCACTCTGTATTTTTCCCTGATAATAGCAAAATCCCTGCAACTTCGTAGACGTAGGCAAATTGCCGAACCACGTAAATATTGTCTTGTGCGTGTGATTTTTTTTTTTTTTTTTTTTAGCGTGTGTTTTCTCTATTTTTGTTTCTCACAGGTTGGAAATTTCGGGTTAAATTCCCTCCATTCCTCATTACAATAATACTACACTCATCTGTATCAGATATTTGCAATAAATTAAAGAGTGAAATATACATTGCGCAAGTTTAAGAATGACGACTACAAATCAAGGCAGATAAGTCAGCATGTAGAATATAAAACAACTGAGGCATGTACCAAAAAAGATTCATGTGCATGAGTCCACAATAATATCAGAGTGAGAATTAACTTACCAGTAAATCAATCTGACGTTGCAAGAATTAATGGGTTTTTTTTTTTTTTTTTTTTTTTGCTACTTCCTGAAACTCATCTTATCTGTTTCAGATTTCATATCTTCAATCATAAAAGAGCTTGAAAATATGGACACATTTTTTTAAAAAAAATAGCTTGAACAATTGGTAATAACAATATGGACTATAAGTCAAGGAAGTTGATTTTCCGCTTCAGGTTGAGTTGATAAGGCATCAGCTTAGCAAGAAGAGTTTGGTGGATGAGAATGGAGGAGAGAAGAGAGGGGAGGAATCAATTCTTAGTCAAAAAAGGTATAAGGTTTTTTGGTTTTCGTACAAGAATTGGGAGTTTTGATACCTGTATGGTTTGTATGTTTGGTTGCTAAATAAATGTCAGTAAGTGTAAATTATGAGATAATGACTTTGTTTGTTCATTCTTCATTTGTACTCCTTGGTGTGACTGATTCCTAGCATTCATTGTGGTGTGTAAAATGATAGACTTAGTTTTGGATGTATAGTTAATAAGGTTTTGCATTTAGAGAATTTCTTTGTGCTAATCGGTAATTTTGTTTATCCAGATTTGATGAGTGTGGTATATCTCCATTGACAGTCAAGGCACTCTCTGCTGCTGGGTATGTTCAAATGACACGAGTACAGGAGGCTACAGTGTCTGCTTGCCTTGAGGGTATGCTGGCTGCTTCATTGCCCTTTTGGTTGTATTTTTCTTCCGTTTTTATGTTTGCTTTACCAATTGCTTAGTATGTGACTTCGTGAGTTCAAGATGCATGGAATGCGTGTGAAACTGTGTGTGTAGTAGGCTTCAAAACTCTCAATTACCATGTAGTCATGTTTTTATAATTGATATCATGTTTTGCAGTGTCAAACATACCAAAATTATCACATCCTCCTAGATAGAAATGAAAATCATACAGCCATTAAATCTCCTCTGAACTCTATCAGCTTTTCTCTGGATTCTGACAGTGCTACATTCATATAGTAGATCTCAATGATGCATTCATGCATTATGAGGGGCCATATTTCCAGTAATTAAAAATTTCCTCGAGTTGCTGAAAACCAGACCATTCAATTTGTGGGATCCATCTGGGTCCCATTTGGATCTCACAGCATGTGCAGTTCATCTTTATTATCCTTGTTTCTGATGCATTCATCTTTAAGATGGTTCATTGATATTTACTTGATTAGTTGTCGTGCTTGAATGCTAATTCCACCCAGACCATCAACACCATCCTAATTTAAAAGTTTTGAAGCAGGTCCTCAGAAGTATTTCCAAGTTAATGTTGAAAAAATCAATCTATGAACACAAATTTATGATAATGTCATGATGTCACAAAGTCAAACCCAGTATCTACATGGACATCTACTCCGAGGATGTTCTGTTATTTGAGTCATCATATAACACACCCAGAACTTTTCCTCACTACAATAATACTAAACTCATCTGTATCAGATATTTGCAATAAATTAAAGAGTGAAATATACATTGCGCAAGTTTAAGAAAGACGACTACAAATCAAGGCAGATAAGTCAGCATGTAGAATATAAAACAACTGAGGCATGTACCAAAAAAGATTCATGTATGCATGAGTCCACAATAATATCAGAGTGACAATTAACTTACCAGTAAATCAATCTGACGTTGCAAGAATTAATGGGTTTTTTTTTTTTTGCTACTTCCTGAAAATCATCTTATCTGTTTCAGATTTCATATCTTCAATCATAAAAGAGCTTCAAAATATGGACACATTTAAAAAAAAAAAAAAATAGCTTGAACAATTGATAATAACAATATGGACTATAAGTCAAGGAAGTGATAATTAAATTCTTTTTACTCAATATGTAAACTCAATTGTATTTTTGGGTGCTTTGTCAGTTGATAACAGTCTGAGGTATATCTGGGATTTCCAGATGTTTATGTTGTGGATGATTTGAGTTGCTCCATTTATTTTGTCTGCCTGGTGTCCGGAAGCCTGGCTAGGTCATAGATGTACCCACTAACCCAAATCTTTGACCTGCAATGCAAAAGGCATACAAAATGAAATGAATCATGTCAAAATACGAAAACCTGAATGACTTTCTGGTCTTGTGAACTAAAGAGTTCATTTTCCGAGCGCAGCACGAGTCTTGTTTTCAATTTATATCCTTAGATGGTTTGATGATATTTTGTAGCTAATTGGGTGCTATCTTGGTTACATGCTGATTCATGCATCATACTTTTTTTGGGGTGAAATTTCAGATTCCTTAGAAAATCTTTATTCTGAACACTATGAAATGGCAAATTGCTTCTTAGATATCATAGGCAAACAAATTTTCATGCAATTACCATTTCTTCTTTCCTACCTTTTTTTTTTTTTTTTTTGATGGTGCAGGGGGTGGTAAAGTTTGAAATTAATGGTTTTTCTCAAGCTCAATAAGTGATATGATAATGGTCATCTACAAAAGACGGAAGAAAATAAACAAAGAAATCGACTTATTCTTCACTCTTGTAAATGTTTACGTGCTGATAAAGTTGTCTTGTTCTACAAATGCATGTGTGGCTTAGGTGTGTCCTCATGAGTCTCTTTCAACTGATGTTACCAAATGAACCATAAGTGCTTGTTTAATACTTAATTGTCTTCCGTGGATCTGAAACAGTTCAGGGTTGTGGGTGAATTGCTATCTCGTCTCTATGCTTGTTATGGATCCTTTTAATTTTTATGTTTGAATCATTAATATGCACTTTGTGTGTTTGTGTTTTTGTTAAATGTTCAAATGGGTTGTAGCTCAAATGGTACCTCATTTTCTTATAATGCATGTGTAATAATAAAAAACAGAAATAGTATAAATAAAAAAATAAAAAAAAAAGAGAGATTATTTCTGTAAATATTGACTTTTTTGGGGCCAAAATTGTTGGCAATGATTTGTATGTGTCATCTTGAGATGAATACAAGATTGGAATGCCTTTTTTTTTTTTTTTTTTTTTTTTTGGATAATGAGTTGTGTCACTTAACTTTATGTCAGTATTTTTGTCAATTTTATAGGCTATGGGGTTAACTTTACATCGTGTCTTTTTTCTTTTTTTCCACTTATCCAATTTTTTTATTAAGTGAGACTCACATTATTTTAACCTTAACAGGCACCATGCAATGCTGGTTAACATTTACCTTTGATTGTATATTACTTGGAATACCCTTTTTCCAGGGGCTGCAGAAGTTCTTGTAATGTATCTGCCTAACATCCTTCTATATGTTTTAGTACAACTTCCCTGTTATCCCAACCAACACTGGCAGTATCTATCTTGCACTTTCTTCTGTAAATATTGTCTTTTAGCCAGATGTGTTTTAACTTCTAACTTCTAAGTTGTCCCAACCAAACTTCTAAGTTATATTATTTTAGTCAGATGTCTTTTAGTCAGATGCATTCCAAGTCGTTTAACAGCTAGAAGGTTGAGAACCATCACCACCAGCTTGATTGATGAGTGCCAGATTTAAAGAAGTTAGCTTCCAAATTGCTAAACAGATTCACCATGCAAGTCAAAAAATGTGAAAGACAAAGTAAAGTATTCAGATGAGTGTGTGTGTGTGTGTTGCAACTTCAGCTTTAATGTGATAATTTGAAACACATCTTAGACACCACATAAATATTGAACTTTAGCAACTTCAGGAAGATGTTAAAGAACTAAAAAACAGAGGATCTGACTACAAATAGAATGATGAGTTAAACATGTGTTATCTTACTATTTCTAAAAACATTTATGTCACCCCCCTTCAATTAACTTTAAGAGCAATTGTTAAGAAAAAATGACTTACTCAAAGGCATGGTACTACAAGAGGAGCATGAACAGATTTGCTCTATTGCATGGCTACAACACCCTCGATGAGTAACAAGCACATACTTTTTCTTATAGTACTCAGCAGTAATATTTGCAGCAACAGCATTCATTTGACAACTTATCATGGTTCTGGCATTTTACATGGGCAAGGCAATTTTTACTATAAAAAAATACCTAAACTGGAAAAAAGACTGCTACTGTCCTCAAGAGAAAAAACGATAATGAGAACAGATGCAAGACAGTGGGGGCAAGATTTGATCTTCATCTTGATTTTAAGAGCTATTGTTTGGCTATCTTTGTTATAAGACTCCAATCAATGACTTAGGGGGTTGGTTGCAATGGAATTCTAACGTTAATAGGAAACAAGCAATTCAACATGCAAGCACACGTTATGCAGGTCCTTTACATATACATATACCTAAACATATATATGTTATGGAGAGAGGGAAAGAGAGGAGAGCATTTCATATGCATAGCTGCTAATAGTGTCTAAATGGCTTTGAAGCAGGTCCTCAGAAGTATTGGCAAGTTAAATGTTAAAAATTTCTGACACAGAAGTCATTTTGAATTGTGTTTGGTAGAATGTGAAGTGCTCTTGGTGCTCTCAAATGCTCTATAAGAACACTACGTTTGCAATGCAGATAAGTTACAAAATTATTAATAGAAGTGTAGAACCCTGGGTTCAGGATGACTATAACAATATTGAGGTGTTGCCAGCTGATTATACGGAATGTTGAAGCAATTTGTTGCTTGGGATCTGTGGTCAGTCAGCTGTCAGCCCACTCATCTCTCATCAGGTCTTCAACCTTCAAGGTGAACACATCCTCAAATGCATAAAGGCTTAAAATAATCACTATATTATTGCATGAGGAGGAAACAAATATCTTCAAATGAACGAAAGAAAGAAATCAGATGTTGAAAAAGCAACAACTTTTGGTTCACTGAATCAATCCATAAACACAAATTGATGATGTGTGATGCTACAAAGTCAAACCCAGTATCTACATGGACATTTACTCCAAGGATGTTCTGTTATTTGAGTTATCATGCAAAACTCCCAGAACTTTTCTTTACTACAAAAATACTACACTCATCTGTAGCAGATATTTACAATGAATTAAGGAGTGGAAATATACATTGCGTGAGTTTAGAAAGATGACTATCAATCAAGTTTAAAAGTATACACTGCATAAGTCAGCATGTAGAATATAAAATAACTGAGACGTACCAAAAAATATGCATGTATGAATGAGTCCACAATAATATCAGAGTGAGAATTAACTTACCAGTAAATCAATCTATCCCAGCCACAAGTTCCTACCTTGCTTTGGCCCTATAGGTGCCACTCATACCCAGTGCATACTTGATAGTTTGGAAAACTCGGCATGTCTTCCAATCCCAAAACCAGAATATATGAATAAATAATTGACACCAATGGATTTACGCTTCCAGCAACTTTGCAATCTACTATAAATAAATATCTGACACCAATGGATTTACTCTTTTGACTATGCGCTAGTATAAAGTGTCTTTGAGAATAAAGAATATTGGCTCTTGTTGTGCTGCAAATGCTCATTTTTTTTTTTTTTTGAACACCAGCAGCAATTATTTAAGATTATCTTAACAATTTCGGTCAATGACAACAGAATTAGGCAACAAGACATATTAGTTAAAGGAAAATGAATGAATATATGAATAAATGCTTCGATCATACGTATACATGCATGCACAAGAGAGATTCAACAACTGCAACAGAATCTCCATATAGTTGGAACACAAACAATGCCATTATAAAAAGAAAAAATTGATAGACTCTGCTTATGTTCTGTATTCAAGGATTCTTCATCTTGATCCTCAACTTCCTGGCCACCTGTGCTGCTTTGGGATGAACCGGACGCTTACTACCATCGGATTGCTCTACTTCCACCCAGTTAATAACCTTCAGTATGAGAGACTGAGGAACTTTCTTAATATCCCCATCTGCCGCCCCTTTTGTTTTCTTCATGCCCTTTTCCAATGCCTTCTCCAAAAAGTCCATAAACCAGTTTCCAGCTTCTGTTTCAACCTGTTTCCCCAATTTGATTGTATTGCTTAGGCTGCTGCAGGAAGATGCAGGTTTCTTGTTTTCATCGTTTTCGCCTAAAGCGGCAGCTTCAAGTGGCAGTTTTCCAAGTGGGGTAGATGGTTTTCTATCCAAAGATGACTTGTGGTTGAAATTTGATCTCAGGACTTTTCCCATACTTGTCTTCTGCTCACCTCTCTCAGGAAAGACTGCAATGGATTTGTATAATGCTGTTCGCCTTTTGGATAAATTTAGTTCTGAATTTCGGCTTTGGTCCATTGAGTTGTGTATGTTTTCGTGTAATACAGGGGACTCTTCTTCAGATTTTTTGGCATTTGGATTTTGAGCCATTTCAGAAACCGAAGTAGCTGCTTGAATGGACACCATATCAGTCACTGCTTGCACAATTTGGTGATGAAATTCCAGAAACCGATCAAAACAAGCTGCAGGAGCATCAGGTTTAGCTGATTTGCTTAAGTTGGAAAACATCCTACAGCAAAATACGAGTATATTAGATTAAGAGAATCTAATTAAGCCAGGAAGTTCACTACAGAAATAAGTTAATAGAAAGATTTTTATACTTACTTGAGAGACCGAACTAGTGTTTCAGTAGCCGAAGCATCTCTTAGTGCTTGAAGGGCAATTTTCTGAGCAGTTTCTCGCTGCTGCACTGCTTCCTGTAAAGCATGGAATAATAAGCAAATGGAGCTGCAAAATTGAGTCAAAAAAGCTCTCTAAGGTAGGTACAGATGACTCAGGAAGGAAATTTACCTTGCCCAATATGCTAAGTTTTCCAGGTAAATTCATGGGGAGACTGGTGCTGGTGCTGATATCAGAAGCTGGATTGTCAGACTGAGATTGTAATTGAGGTGTCACCTTTGAGTTTGAATTGGAGTTCTGGGCATCTCCACCCATATTGAGGGAAGTTGCCACTCTTGCATTTCGTGTACTCGGCGGAGGAGTGGCACTTTTCTTTTCCTAGAAAAATACATTTATGTCAAATTTATAACAAAAACTTACCAATAAATAATTATACATAATTTGAATTAGGAAGTAAAAATCTACAACAATTTTTTCAACAGAATTGGGCACTGGAAAGGTGTCTATAACACAACATAACAGAAAAACATTCATAATTGATCCTGTTATAATGTTTGCTTTATGAAGATATCAAATTCAAAACAACAAAGAGAACAATGTACCTACAGCTAAGTTGAAGGGACTTATTGGGATCTTAGGCTCTCTTTCACAAACGCTCCTACTCCTTGGGAATTTCGAAGCAGAAGAAGGGGCTACACAGCTTTTCCTAAGCATAGCAGCAGGGCTTTCTCCCTTATTGTTATCCACCATCTTTGCCAATAGCCCTCCACCAAATGAACATCTAATACCCCCACCAGCACTACAATTTCCATCCTTGCCAACCCTCCCTCTTCTTATCATCGGAGACATTGGAAAATTATTACTACCACGCTCTTTCACCGGTGTACTACACTGATCGAAATCCAAATTAACTGGCTTGAAAACCATGGGAGAGGAAACAGAGACACCCTCTGCCCCTCCTGTCCCCCAAGAACCCCTTCTGTGAGTTTGAGCTGAGAGCTTTGAAGTGGACCTTGGTTCACCTTTCTCTCTAAGACCCATTAATGGTTCTGGTGTCCCCACAAATGGGTGCCGGCCCGGGATTGGTTTAGCGCCTTTTATGACCGGAACAGGAGACCCCGGCTCCAATCTATCGACATAGATGAACTGCCCAAGCTGCATTTTATTGCTGAGAACAAAATCATCTTGTTCTGAAGGAAGACTGACATAGATTGAGTGAGAAGAATCAGAGACTTTAATGTAAAATCCATGGCTTGGCCAAAGATTCTTCTCATCAAGATCAGCCGGAACGATATCTGTGACCTGCAAAAGCGAGTTTCTGTGCTCACTCGTGGGTTTCATCCCTGTGTTCATGCCATCCAAAAGCTTCATTAGTATTCCTGGTGCCAATGTTGCCATGGCAGCCCTTTTTCAAAAACCCAATTGTCAAACTCAAGGAGAGAAAAGAAAGAAGAAAAAGATTAATACTTGAAATCAAAGAAAGAAACCCAACAAGGAACCAAGAAATAGTAACAAGAAAAATTGAATGAGGAACAAAAAAAAAAAGTCAAAAAGAACTGATTTTGGGTGTGAAAGATTTGATTTTGTAGTGATGAAAGCAGAGCTGAAGAAGCATTGAATGTTTTGGTGATGAGATCAAGATTCACGGAGTTTTCATGTAGTAGTGAGTGGACGTAGGCAAGGGGCAACGGTAAGCTTTGGTTTTAGTAAAGGGACCCAAAAAGGAGCTAACTTTTTGAATTTTAGAATTTTGGAACGTTGAGGACTGTAACGGTCATATTTGAGGGCTGGTGATGTGTCAGCGTAGTAATAATTTTGAATTATATTATAATCAATCAAAGAGACAAATTAACCTGCCGGTTGCTCTGCCTTTACTTGTGATTTACACCTTTTTTTTTTCCTTGAAATGACATCGTTTTGGATTATTTTTTCACTAGCTTAAAAATATTGAATATTTGTAGCTACTATAGCTAGTAGCAATCTGAAGGTGACTGCTGATTGGGTGTGAAAAGGGCATTGACATTGGGTTTGCACCCTACAAATTTCACTGTATAATTCTTATAAATTGATGGGTCATCAATTATAAAAAATAATTTAAATACTCATTTATTATTTTGCTCAAGTGACTCATTTACATTTATTGCTAAATTTTTTTTATAGTAAAATTGTAATAACTTGAATATTTTCCTTTTTTATAACCATACACCAAAATTGTTGAGGGGAAAATTGTCAAGATTTATTTAATTTTGGGTAGAATTAATGTTTTTTTTTTTTAATTTTTGCTATTAGGGGGTAGAATAATGCTAGAGATATAAACTATTTTTCAAACTGTTGATGTAATGAGTGATTATTGGTAAAATGGAAAAGTGATATTAATGATAGACCTAGATGAAAACCAACATTAACATTTTGCAAAAATGTTGTAAAACAGTTCATGGCTGTAACTTTACTTGGAGGGGGTATCGGGAGCTCTTCGAGCACCTGACCTAAGACCAAAATTGTTGGGAAAATTGTCAAGAATTTTTTTTGGGGGGGGGGGGGGGGGGGGCAAAATTAATGGTTTTTTTTTTTTTTTTTTTTGCTATTAAAGGGTGTCTAGAGTTCTTTGAGCATGTGATTTTAACTTGAATATGTATAATCCCCTTATCCCCACACACAAAGTAATTAAAAGGAAGATATTTTAAGAGTAATCTTAAGATGCTAGTTGGAGATTTTGAATCCAAGATTTCATAAGGTATTAAGAACTTTTAAAAACTACTATTATACCAAGTTAGTCATGTAACAAGCCAACGAGTGAATGCTATATAATTCAATTTTATACCCCTTTTTTTAAAGTTGGTCCCACCAAGCTCTCACATGGTACTCATTTATTAACATATCTCAATAACAAGAGATACTTGCTTACTCATTAAGGCTGATTTCAGTGGCTAGACTGATGTCCCATGCCCCCAGCATCGTCAATCTAGGATGGTGGACTCAAGAGGCATTGGATAGCCTCTATCAAGGAGAGGATGGCGAAAGGAAAGCATATACTAATTGTATTGACTATTATGGTATGTTTGGGCTCTTTATAATTGGATAATTTCATTTTTTTTGTTGATAATTGATAGTTACAACATGGGAAAATGTGTTGAAATCCTGAAGTTCTCTAATAAAAGTATTATGAAGTGCCAACTAATTGAGTTCTAAAACTCTTGACATAATTAAATAAATATTTAATTAGATAAAATACTAAGAAATGTCAACTAGTTGAGCTACAAGCTCTTGGTATAATTGAATAAATATTTATAATAATTAGATAAATATGATTTACTTGTGAATCATTTTTTGAACTCTTTTCAATAGAAAAACCTTTTGACAGGAAAAGAAAATGGAATCAAAATAAGAACTTGAAGAAACTAACCTATTGACAACAGTTTCTAAGAATCTATCAAGAGTTCATTTAAGAAGTTAAAATTAATTACCAGCAGCATATTTGGAAGGAAAATTATTATGTACTCCCAGAGTACCATAAATGCGTAGTCCCTCCTCTCACATGAATGGTGGGTCCTACTAATTAAATTCATGGTGGGACCCACCATTCATGTAAGAGTAGGGACTACGCATTTATGGTATTTCGAAAGTACCTAATAATTTTCCTATTTGGAAATGGAAATGATATTATGATACGGAACCAAAGAAAAAAGCACTGCTATTACATCATAGAACCAAGGCCTTTCTTGATAGAATATTACTAAAAATGTGCAACAGGGAAGCATAGAGAAAATTAGTTCCTTGAAGTTTCTAGCCAAGTGAAGCTGATGGGAAGATTTCGAATCTATGTAATTTATGGATCAATGAAATGGTCAGCGCTGTGCTTCTTTCCATATGTTGTGGACATGAAAATATAGCTTTTATGTAGAAGTGCAAACTCACTTCAGGGGTTATGAGTTATGACTCGCATTTATGAACAAAGTTTTATGATTGGAACTTTGTGCACAATCTAGGCATAGCTATGTGAGTGAAAAAAAAAATACGTATCTAGCCAACATCATTTTAATTCGAAAAAATCTTGCATACAATTCATGTAAGACTGACATGTGGACCTCACATGTCATTCTCACATGAGTCATATACACCGGATGTATAAAATAACTTCTCTCTTAATTCATTGATCATAACAAATTTTTTATTTTATTTTTAAAAGAAGATAGATGATAGATCATAACAGGATGAGTATTGGGTTTGGAAAAGTTAAGAATGAATATTTTGATTCCCAGGCATCAAAAGAATGTTTCAGTGACGTATGCTCCTTAATCTTAACAAAGACTTATTGGTAGTAAATTATGGGTCGAACCTCTTATCTTGCATCATGCCTCATCTTAAATGAAAACCTTTATTCTTTGGAGAAGTTAGAGCTAGATGGTCTATGCTTAATTGGATATTTGATTTAGGGAGTAGCCCTTTCGCCATTGTAAATGTTATCTTGAAAGAGGCATGTCAGTAAGTTTGTGGGCAGCCCCTTTGCTGTTTTGTTTCGGCCTGTCTTGGTCTTCAATAAAGTTTTTCTGTTATAAATAAATAAATAAAAAAAACCTAGTCTGGTTCACAAACACAAACAAGAGTGTTTGGAACTAAAATTAAGGCACAAGGAAATACCAAAGTTAAGGCAAATACGACTTCTAAAGGTGCCCCAGAAGCTGTTCAAGTAAAGCTCATTGTTGCCTAGGCAAAAATAGATATCACAAAATACTATACAAACACAAACGTGTTGACGTAGATATCACATAATATATTACATCTAAAATTGAGCTTCATGCGTATGTGCATGCACACTTTGAGATGACGTGAAACCTCACCAAGGCAGGACCCTTTAGACCTACCCCTGAGAGTAAACCACGGATACTCGACTCCACCGGCCAAAACGTTAAAATTGAGCTTCATGTGTTTTGATTAGGAAGTAAATCTCATTCCAAAAAGAAAGTGAAGATGTTTACAAATAAACACTCCATAATGCACAAAAAAAAAAAAAAACACTCCATAGTGCAATTTGACCAGGGAAAAGAGATAAGGATGGTACAGAAAATGCAAAATTTCATTTCAGCGAAAAAAAAACTTTTGACAGGGAAAGAAAACGAAATCAAAATATGAACCTGAAGAAACTAGCCTATTTCACATATTCTAAGGATAATTTTACCCTATACTGTTGGGACCATTCCCTGTGAGATTTGTACAAATTTGCCAATACATTGAAAAGGTCTAGCTCATGTATTTGCACAATGGTGTGGAGAAGGTAAAAGTCATTTACAGGTCATCAGCATTGAGTTGATGACATGCATGAGAAGACGGATACTTGAGAGCTCAGTGCCAGTAACTGTAGGCAAGCTACGTTGATGGTTCAGTATCTTGTAGACTTGGTCAAAGATGGGCCGCACATGCACTGCAATCATTGGGTCTGCTGGTATTATTGCATTAGCAACGTCTGTCATCCAACCAAGTTTTCGGGTTGTATCATTACTGATATCACAGGCTAACTGCTGTAAAAGCGAAAGCAGTACTCCTTGGCTCAAAGGGAGAGGAACCATTGACAAGATCCCACGTAGATCAACCTGAAAGAGTAAAAAGGAGCAGAAAGACAAACTTTAGCAATGATTTCTATCTATCTATCAAGAGTTCATTTAAAATTAATTACCTGCAGCATGTTTGGAAATGGAAAAGATATGATACAGAACCAAAGAAAAAGCGAAGCAATTACGTAGTAGAACTAAGGCCTTTCTTTGTAGAATATTACTAAAATTGAGCAACAGGGAAGCACATAGAAGACAATCCAATTTGGAGATATGTAACTCCCATTGTTAATAAACCAGTAGAATTTTACATAATTTCAAGAACAATACATAAATTTAAAGTTGAAGATATCATCCAATTCCAAACCAGATCCAAACCCCCCCCCCCCCCCCCCCCCCCTCTTCCTCTCTTCCTACCTTTTCTGTTGCTTCCCAACCCCAAAAAGGATAAATAAAATAAAAATAACAGGGATGACCAAAGTGACAGTAGATTTCAACCCTCAACTTTGGTGGAACTCAGGATAACTTGGGAAAGTAAATTAGTTCTTTTTTTTATCATAAGTAATTAAAGATTATAATGCAAAATAGGAAAGTGACACCCTTTTTTCTTTCATGAATTGATTACTTGTCAAAAGGAAGGAAAGTAACTAAGCCTTATTCCCAAATTAGATTGAATACAATCCATGAAAGAGTAAATGAGTTGATGATGATGCAACTAGAGACTTTTAATCTTTCAACAATTTTGAGTACAAAAAATATCTACTGCATATTATGAGTTATTGTTTCTTGGCTAAATAGCACACCTGAGAACATAACCAGGATACGATAGACACATCACTTCTTTGTAGGGCAGCAGTGAAGGCCTCCTCATATTTGTGCTCAGATACTAATCTTGATAGCTCCTTTGTTGGATCAGGCACCTCAACCTAATACATATATCGAGAGTGCTTCTAGTCAGTATAGCCAACTGAAACTTGTATAGGAAAAAAAAAACAAAAAAGACATTTGATAACCACATATTGATCTTCACATTATGGGTTTGAAAGATCAGCACAAAATTAAGCAAACAGTGCAGACCTTCTCATGGAGACCACCCAAAGGTCCATTGCTCAGCTGGGAGACCAAGGGATTTACTGCACTTGGGTTTGCTCCTGCAGCTGCAAGAGATAGAAGCTTTCTCTGACCCTCGAGCAATTCTCCACCTAAAGTTTGAGTAACTGTTGATGCTGAATTAATCGCATCCTGCATAGTTACATAGAAAGTTCAAAATCAGATGAAAATACAAACAGAGTGTAGATAGCTGCAAACTAAGTAACAGACAGCCAACGGCAGTTAACATGTCCAACAGCTTTATCTTCTATTACTCACAGCCTACAATAACTACATAAAAGGTGTAGCGTTACCATCCATATCATGCATAAGATCCAACTGTCTGAACCAAACAATAAAATATTAAGAAAATAAAACAAAAAATAGGTATCTGAACCAAGCAATACACAAGATTAATTATAAAAGAAAACAGGCTAATATTAAAAAATTGAGAACCATAAGAGGTGCATTTAATTCCAATTAAGAGAACTTACATAATGGAACTTTTTTAGCAGAAACATCAAAAAAGTATAAGCAGAACCAACCCCAAAATACTTTCTCATCTGACCAAACACTGTCATTCAATAAGAATTGACCAGAAAAAGTCCACTGTCTGTTTAACCATATATACCTACTATTTTCCAACAGTCATCACTCACCTACCATACTGTCACTGTACTGAATTATTTTTTCATATCATCTCAAACAAACAGAAGTTCAAGAATCCAAATATTGGGACATGGCTTCAAAAGAAAAATGGATACTGTTGGGAAGCAAATAGGAGTAAAAATGTTAAAAGTCATTCAAGATTTAATATAGAAATACATATGAAAAGCACACCGTATAAATGACCCTACTATTTATAGATATGCAGTGATGAACTGCTGATACTATAGCGCAGCCAGTTCAAAGCAATCTAATGTAACCAATGGTGAAATGTTTTCAACAGCAAATAAACATATGCCACTTATTACATTTCCTACACAATCCAACGTAATTGTCTAAATTGAAAACCGTAAGGTTTAAATTCATGACCATAAGAGGAAAGGGATAAACATTCATTTAATAAAAAGGACAATAGATTGAGACCCGCTTTCTAATGATTTATGTGATGTGAAACATTTATACACACCCTAAGAGCAAGTGCCAATGGAGAATGGGTAGATTCCAAGTGCTGCCGGGCTGCATTTGTATGTTCCACCATTCCTTTCTGAAATGTAGCATCTATTTGCTCAAACATGGTTTTAGATGACATCTCAAAGGCAGGGATAATTGACGTTTCGAAACTTGATTTTAAAGAATCCTGTAATAAAATAGATTGCTCATGTCATTAGAATAAAATCCCCCTATTTAAACATTGTGTCTTAATCAACAATTCATAAAAACTATGTCAAGTCAAACTTATAATTACCTGAAGAGCCTGTTTGCCAGAAGTTTGAAACTGTGCTTGGATTTGCCTAGCAACAGTAGCTTCAAGTTTTGCATTAACAGATTTTTCCAATTGATTGATGGCCTTATCACCCGCTCCTCTCTACAACACAGAGCATCCATTAGACCCTGCCACAATAACAAACTTATAGAAGAGCAAGATCTTGCAGATTCTAACCTGAAAAGACTCCGCAATAGCTGAAGATATTGTTTTCTCAATAGCTGGAGTGATTGAGCGAACTACAGCTGGTCCTACTGCAGCCATTTCCTTCTTCACTGCTTTTTCTAACATAACTGGCATGTCTTTCATAAAGTTATTCATTAAACTTGTAACTTGCTGTGTTCGGTCTCGTAATAACTTCTCATTTTTTGCATTCTCTTCCTGTAGACGAGCCCACAAAGCATCGGTATTGGCCTTGACAGCTTTCTCCATACTCCGCCCTAGATTTGTCTCCAGTTTTTTACATTCTTTGCTAACTGGAACAGATACCATTGTTGTCATCTGCTTCTGAGTTTCTTTTTGCATTGCCATGATCTGCGTGAAATGGAAAAGAAAGGGGGGGGGGGGGGGGGGAGGGGAAAGAAAAGAAAAAGGAAAATGACAATTAAAGATGGATATGTAGAAAGCAGACAGGCTAAGCATGTTAATGAAAGAGCACCATACAAGATGCAGAAGTATAATAACTTTTTCTGCTCACCAAATTATTTCTGGTATGTTGCCAATTTCAGAGTCAAAATGAACAATTGTACCAGTATCTGATTCTCAACCCATGCTTAATAAGAACCAAATGTTAATGGTCTGAACGTTCTTCAGGAAATTCAAGTAGAATCTTGAATGGGAACAATGAGTGACTTGGGTTTCTTGGATCTTGGATTTGGTTTATGGTTGAATGCGGAAGTGTGGTTGTGAGTAGTCAATAGTTTGGAGGGCTTGGATGTGGGATTTAGATCATGAGAGGGTCAACCAAGGCTAGGTCAGCAAGTGTGGATGTGATTTAGGATGGATTCTCTAAGGAAAATGTTTGATGGTATTGCAATAGGGTTTTGGAATGGAATGTGGAAGATTGATGGTTGATGGAGTTAATAATTTGAATGTATGAATGAGTTAAGAGAAGGAATTGGCAAGGAAGTTAGTTAGGAGAACCTGCCATGTGATTGGCTAGAGCCTAACAAACTCCTCTAACTAACTGATAGGCTATTGTACTTATCACTAACAATATTTTAACTAACTAACTTTCTGTTACAAGTAATAAAAGCTGTTACAAGTAAAAGGAACTACACATTATACAACATAAGCACTAGTGCATATCATAAGGAAGAACTAATGACTGAACTTGCTGGACATTAACAAGTAGTAAATTTCCTGCTCCAAGCTGCCATACTTCAGTACTTGGCTGTGGCATGGTTGTAACATGCTGGCAGCCCCTTACAGCCACTTAAGGACGCTACAAAGGGACTGCGACAAGAGCTAATCCTTCTTTTTTTTAAGTATTAAATTTTACTAGAAAAAATTCAACAAGTACACGGAGTATATTAGCTGAAAATCAAATGAGAACTCTATTATTTTCCCACATGGCCTCATCTTATTGGTTCTATTATTCCCCCAGTGCAACCAATAATTCCAGTATGTGTTTTTCTGATTCACACATGTTAAATGTGATTAGCATGCCAGGGATTGTAACTAACTACTAACAACGAACTTGTAACTAACTCAATCAAAGCCTGTGTAATCTTAGAATCTCTACAATCTGAGATCTTATTTGTCATCCCAAGCTTGAACCACCTGCATGGGAGTGAGAGGGAACCACCATGCAAGCCCGGGGACAATTGGAGCTGGGATTGCCAATCCTGGGCCTAGGTGCTGTACGGCACTCTGGGCTCTAACCTAATGTGCCATTCAGCACTTAGGGCCAAGAACCCCAAATTTCAAGATCATATCACCAAAGACTATAGAAGGCCAAAATGACAGTAGCATTACTTATTTACTTTGGAAAGGAATTTATAATAAAATAACAATATTAAGGTATATGCCATGAATAGATTGCAGGACAGACCAAAGTTTCCACAATGAATACCACCCTCCAATTTCATTAATGAGAAAGAAGTTGTCCATGGCCACGTAAGTGCTGAGTCTCACTTTTTTTTAAGATAGGTAAGTCCCAGGTTTTTATTGAAGACCCAGAAAAAAGAGTCTTACCTACCATCAAAACTTAGTGAGTTTTGATGGTAGGTAAGACTCTTTATGAGATCAGTCTTCATGGGCAAGAATGCTGCTCATTGGTTGATGACTAAAATTGAACACATTGTTGTTGGGGCTAGTCCCAAGCAGTTCTTTACACTCAGAGAAGGTGATACTGCTTTCACTCTCCAAAGGAGTTCTAACTCTTTTGGTCAGTTCCTTCTTTTGACTGAACTCAAGGTAGGCGGGTCTAGGAGGTCGATTATTATCCCTGCAGGGAATGAGTATTATGGCTGGAGGGCTTTTGGCCTAGAGCTTAGGAAGATTTTGTTCCCTTCCCATTACGCAGTGGGTGGAGTTGGTCTTCCAAGATTTATTCCTCAGGAGCCTAGGCATAACATGGTGACTTCAAACTCCAAAACTTTTGTTGAAGTAGTGAAAGGCACTCAGGGTAGAGTGGAGAATAGGAAGCAGCTTGGTTTCACGGTCAAGGGGAAGCTGTCAAAGGTTGGGGAGGAGAAGCTGGGGGCGTACCCAAGACTTTCAGGTGCCAAAGTGGTGGATTTTCCGGTGGGCATGCCTGAGAAGAGGGTGGTGGGAGGAGAGGAGAGGAGGGAGCAGAGCATTAATGAAGAGGCAGAGTTTGGTGAGCATAATCTGGCAGATGTTAGGTTACGTTTCCCATGCTCCATTTTGAATTCAAAAGCAGCTGAAATGGGGAAGTGTGTTGTAAGGAAACCATGCTGGACAGGGAGGGGTCTCATCATAGAGGTTGACGTGAAAGGTAGGAGGCGGGTCTCCTGGGATAGAAAGAATGGGAGAATTAAGAAGCTGAGCTGGGTTCCACGGGCAAAGGACTGGGATGGCTTTAAAGGTGGACCAAAGGACTCTTTATGGGCTTCACAGGGAGTTAAACAAGCTAAAGTTATGTCTGATGAGGCCCAAGGTTCAAGCCCATTGCTGCCCAATGCACTCTTGGGCCCTTTTAATTCAGTTTTCTCTGGCCCAAGCCTTTATGAAGTGGGGGAGTGTTCCATGTCTGGCGCTGGAGTGTCGTCCCAAGACCCGTTGCCTGTGGCAAGCCTCCTGGCCCTTCCCCAGCCTTTCGCCTTTGAGCCAGTGGCTCCGGGCCGCTGCGCGAGGCCTCAGATGGAGGCCGACGGTCCCTCTCCCGGTGGTCTTAGCTCCGACGAGCCCACGTCGGTACCGGGTAAGCTTGTTTTGGTGGGTAGCTCGATGGTTGAGGCTGAGAAGTTTCTTTCTGATCTCTTCTTTAGCTTTTCGAGGGCTGGGTTTTTGGGTGTGGGTGTCAACGAAGGGATTAGTGGTGGCTGGGCTAGTGTTGATCAGTCCAGCTTAGCAGTGATACCCACGAAGGCAGTTTGTGAAGTCTCTGGGGTGAGTGATTTGGTGGATACAGAAATGGTTCTCTCAGACACGGGTTTTGGAGGGGAGGGTATCGTATCTGTCCCTTTGTTGTCCATCTCTCCATCTGGGTCAGTTTTGTCTGCTGACAGTGGTTTTGAGGCAGCAGAATGTGTGGACACGGCGGATATCTCTAAGTGGGTGAAGTACAGACTTCCCGGTTTTAGTAAACTAGTGGGGCTTCCACTGGGCCGGCATGAGAAGTTATGCATTGCTTTGCTACGACGGATTGAGAAGGAGACGGAGGCTGCCATAGTGTTGAACAAGCATATTACAGCTTCTAGAAAAGCTGTTGTTTGTAAGGTAAAAGGGAGGAGAGAGCTGAAGAATTTATTTTCTTCGGTTAATTACGAAGGCCGGTAGAGTTTTGGTTTTTTCTTGGTTTTCAGTTGGGTAGTTCTTGTCTTAATGAATTTAAAAATTCTCTCATGGAATGTAAGGGGTTTGAATGATTTTCGGAAACGGCTGGTAGTAAAAAATTTCCTGCGACAGTGGAAGTGTGATGTAGTGTGCCTTCAAGAAACCAAGCTTACGGGTATGGATAGACAGATGGTTAGCAGTCTGTGGAGTTGCCCTTATGTGGATTGGGTGGCTTTAGATGCTGTCCAGACGGCTGGCGGGGTTCTGATGATGTGGGATAGGAGGGTTTTAGAACGGTTGGAGATTTTGATGGGTGCTTTCTCTGTGTCAGTTCAGTGGCAAGGGGTGGAGGATGGCTTTATTTGGGCGTGTTCAGGGGTTTATGGCCCAAATGATAACCTAACGAGGGGGCAAATGTGGGATGAGTTGGTTGGTGTTCAGCAATATTGGACTGCCCCATGGTGCTGCATTGGGGACTTTAATGTTGTTCGATTTCCTAGTGAACGGTCAGGTACTTCCCGTCTTTCTCCCGCTATGGAACAATTCTCGGAGTTCATTGAAGACCTTAATTTGATTGATTTGCCTTTGGAGGGAGGGCGCTTCACTTGGTCTAGTGGGTTTGATCAGCCGTCGATGTCTAGGATAGACAGAGTTTTGGTGTCTCATGAGTGGGACGAGCACTATCCGGATGTGATCCAGCGGATTCTTCCTCGCCCAGTCTCAGATCATTTCCCAATTCTAGTGGAGGTTGGGGGAATGGCGAGGGGGAAAAGTCCATTTAGGTTTGAGAATATGTGGTTAAAGACGGACGGGTTTACAGAAAGAGTTTACTCATGGTGGAATCGACATTCTTTCTCTGGTACTCCTAGTTTCGTGTTTGCCAAAAAACTGAAGGCCTTGAAAGAAGACATCATTCAGTGGAATCGTAGTGAGTTTGGTCATGTCGGGCGCAAAAAGACTCTCTTGTTGGAGGCCTTGAAGCTCTTAGATGGCAAGGAAGGGGAGTTTGGCCTCTCTGATGCAGAGTCTTGTGAGAGAGTTTTGGTGAGATCTGAAATTGAGCATCTTAGCTCCTTGGAAGAAATCTCATGGAGACAGAAATCAAGGATGTTATTTATTAAGGAAGGAGATAACAATACTAAGTTTTTCCATAAGGTGGCTAACTCTCGTAGAAGATTTAACCATCTTAGTATGTTGGAGGTGGATGGGGTGATATATGAGGAGGAGTCCGAGGTGGCTGCTCAGGTTGTTCAATTTTATAAAGATTTGTATCGAGAGACTGAGGAGTGGAGGCCCTTTGCGGAAGGCTTGGAGTTTGATCAGTTAGATGGGTTGGAGAGGGGCTGGCTGGAAAGGAGGTTTGAAAAGGAGGAGATTCTCGCAGCTATTAAAGAGTTGGGTGGTGATAAAGCCCCAGGTCCAGATGGTTTCTCTATGGCTTTTTTTCAACAGTGTTGGAGAATTGTGGAACAGGATGTTTTAGCTGTCTTTGAGGAGTTTTACCATCACAGTAAGTTTGAGAAATCTTTGAATGCTACTTTCATAGCTCTTATTCCCAAGAAAAATGATGCTTCCAATATTCGAGATTTTAGGCCTATTAGCCTGGTGGGGAGTTTGTACAAGATCCTGTCTAAAGTTCTGGCAAATCGATTGAAAGTGGTTTTAGATCAATTGATTTCTGAGTCTCAGAACAGTTTTGTGGGTGGCAGACAAATTCTTGACTCTGTTCTTATTGCCAATGAGTGTGTGGATAGCCGAGTGAAGAGCAAGGTTCCAGGGGTTATTTGTAAGCTAGACATTGAGAAAGCTTATGATCATGTGAATTGGGAGGCTCTTCTAGACCTATTGAAGAGAATGGGCTTTGGGGAGAAGTGGCGTAGTTGGATTCGCACCTGTATCTCAACTGTTCAGTTCTCTATTCTGGTTAATGGGGCTCCAGCGGACTTTTTTAGGAGCACGAGGGGCCTGAGACAAGGGGATCCGCTATCTTCTTTGTTATTTTTGATTATGATGGAGGTTCTTAGCAGGATGTTGAAAAGAGTTGAAGGTGCAGGCTTGATCAGTGGTTTCAAGGCTGAGGGTAGTCGGGGCGAAGGGGAAAGTGTCTCTCATCTTTTGTTTGCGGATGATACTATTTTGTTTTGTGATATAGATGTGGAGCAGATCCTTCACGTTCGGATGTTACTTCTATGTTTTCAAGCTGTGACAGGTTTGAAGGTTAACGTCTTGAAGAGTGAGATGGTCCCTATAGGGGAGGTTAATAATGTGCAGGCCTTGGCTGAGATTTTGGGGTGTAGGATTGGGACTTTACCCATGACCTATCTTGGCATGCCGTTGGGGGCTCCCTATAAGTCCTCTACAATCTGGTACCCTATCTTGGAGAAAATTAGGCGGAAGTTGGCTGGGTGGAAGAAGCTTTATTTGTCAAAAGGCGGAAGACTGACGTTGCTTAAGAGTACGTTATCTAGTCTTCCTACTTACTATTTGTCTCTCTTTACCATCCCTTCCCATGTGGCTAATAAGATTGAGAAGTTGCAAAGGGATTTCCTGTGGGGGGATTCGAATTCGCATTTGGTGGGGTGGGATAAGGTGTGCACTCCTTTGGCGAATGGAGGTTTGGGAGTTAGGAAAATAACTACTTTTAATAAAGCCTTATTAGGCAAGTGGTTATGGCGGTTTGGGGTTGAGGAGACCCGTCTTTGGAGAAGGCTTGTAGCTTTGAAGTTTGGGGAAGAGTGGGGGGGTTGGTCCTCCAAGCTGGCTAGGGGTGTTCATGGGTGTGGATTATGGAGAAGTATTCGGAAAGGTTGGGAGGTCTTCAGTAATAATATTCGGTTTGAGATTGGGGTGGGGGATAGAGTGAAGTTTTGGACTGATCGATGGTGTGGGGATGTTCCTCTCCAGTTGTCCTTCCCGGTAGTGTATGGGATGGCCACCAATAGAGAGGTTTCCGTGGCCTTGTCCCTTGATCAGTTGGGGACTGAGGCTCAGAGAAGTTGGAATGTTCGCTTACAGAGAGAACCTAACGATTGGGAGTTGGGTGTTGTGGACGAATTTCTCCGGTTCTTAAGTTCTAAGTTGCCTCACACTGTGAACGGAGATCGTATGAGATGGACATTGACGAAAAATGGGAACTTTGACATTCGCTCGTTCTATCATAAGCTTAGAGGTCCCTTGCCTATTATCTTTCCTTGGAAAGGTGTTTGGAAGGTCAAGGCTCCTCGGCGCGTTTCCTTCTTTGTTTGGACTGCAGTTTGGGATAAGATTCTTACAGGTGACAATTTGCGGGAAAAAGGCCTTAATCTTGTGGATTGGTGCATTATGTGTAGATGCAATGGGGAGACAGTGGATCATTTGTTACTCCATTGCGAGATAGCTTTTCAGCTGTGGAGCTTGGTCTTTAGATCGTTTGGGATTTCATGGGTCTTGCCAAAATCGGTTGCGGATACTCTTTTTGGTTGGTGGAATTGGCTTGGAAAGCACTCTTCTAGCATTTGGAACTTAGCTCCTTTGTGCCTAACGTGGTGTATTTGGAGGGAGCGGAATTGGAGAACTTTCGAGGACATGGACAAATCCGAGGACCAGCTGCTTGCTTTTTTTAGTGGTTCTCTTTTTGATTGGTCTAGGGCTTGGGGACTCACCTCTAGCGAATCTCTCCCTTTGTTCCTCTCTTCTCTCCTTTGTATCTAGCTGTGTTTTGTTTTGTCTGTTTGTTCCTTTCTCTGTACTCTTTTGTCTGCCTTATGTGTCTTTTCATGAGGTAGTTTTTGGAATATACTTTTTCTTAATTATCAAAAAAAAAAAACTTAGTGAATACATATATGACATAATATATATACTCTTAAAACACAAACGCATGATGAGACATACTTATATGTGACCACTTCACTGTGATTTCAATTACCATATACGACCACTCTTTAGAGCATGTAAAAACAATAAGCAGAAAATAATGGGACATAACGTAATGCATATAGAGAGGGATATGTATTTGACCATGCTAACCTGATTGAGCATCTCCTGCATGGACAAAATTTGAGAAAAAGCAGCTTCTGTAGAGGGGAGACTTGTATTCCCGCTTGTTTCAATTGTAGAATCTGTTGAATTGAAAACACTTGGAGATGGGGAAGATGGACCTGATGCTTGAGAACTTTTTCCCTTCTGCTTTTTCCCTTTTGTATTAGGTGTGGACAACTGTGGTACTGTTGTGGATGTAGATGACTCAGAAACCTTCCCAGAGAAATCCTTTGTGGAGTCTTGGACTTCATCCTCATCAGCATTAGAAGGTCGGGCCAGTGCTTCTATTTCATTAACACCAACTTGCCGCGCTTCCTCTACAATATAAGTTTCTGCTGATATAGCAGAGCATTCTCGGGCCATCTCAAAACCAAGATCTGAAGCCTGGGAGCAAAAGTATTTTTCCTTGTTTTCTGACAAAAGATTTTGAGAATCTCCTTGGGGGCCATATTCAGCATTTTGCATAGATCTTGTTTCACCAACTACTTTCACCTCCACTTCAGCATTACTGGCATCACTGTTGACAATCACGTCCTGGATACTTGCCTCACCCTCACTCTTGCCATCAAGAACACTAGTAGTTCCAGAGGATGAATTTCCTTTCAATTCGGATGGAGTTACCAGGTGAGTTGGTTGTTTGAACACGATACGAGGATTAAGCACACTAGAATCATCATCCAATGAAGACACATCAGACATGTTTGCATGAATGGTGTCCACTTGCCTGTCAACTGAATAATCATTAACTGGTTGGTCTCCAACAGGCATACTGAGTGAAGGTGGCTCGAAGCTACTTGTTGGACTCCTATAACCAGAGAGCTCTCTAGGCAACCTAGGAGTCAAAGGAAGAGGTGGTGATGCAACATAAACACTATCAACATCACTAGTTACGGGTGCCAGTGCAACAGCTTTAGATTCAGTACTTAAACTGTTAATTTCTTTTAAAGTGGCTGCCTCAGCTGAACCAGAGCTTACAGTATACCTCACTGCAGTTGCAGTCTCAGAGCTACTTACTTGTATAGTTGGTTTGGGTACTGAACCAGCAAACGACAGCATGTCAGTAGGTTTACTTCCAGATGGGTCCAAAGTCACAAATCCTTCAACACTAGTTGCCTCACGTGAAACATTTGAATCCAATTTTTCTAACCCCATGTTCTCCAGTGGTGGTGGCAAGCACTGGGCTAAGTCCAAAGCATATTGCTGAATAGCCTGTGTCTGGACACAATAAACCTGAATAATATGTTCACCATGAGATAATATATCACTTGTCCCGGTAAAACTCAAAATTGGCATAGTGACCGTAGACTCTTTCATGTAATCCATGCACGTTGCTGCTGGATTAGGACCATAGTCCAAGTGTACAGCATATATTGCATTCTTCTTAGCATTTGCAAGCAAGAGAATGCCTGCTTGAGACAATGCCACAACTTGATTGAAGAATGCCTCCTCAACTCGAGGTTCAGCTGAACTCTTCAATTCCAATGTCTGTGTACACTTCCATGACTCAGATTCACTCGGCAGTAAATAGCCTTCATCGCTTGCCGAGGACCAAATTTTCACTTCTCGATTTAGTGGGCCCTGTAAACAGGTTTTACACAATTCAATAAACAGGCACTATATTTGGAGGCCAAATGCCTAAATATATCAGAACTGGCGATCTAACAACCAGCACCACAGTGAATTAGATTGAACAACATAAAGAACTTAACAAGAAGCTTATATACCGCTGTAATAAGTATGATGTGATCTGGCCGATGGGGAGCAGTTAAAAATGTCGCCGAACAAACAGACTGGCCTTCATATGGTCTTAATACTACGAGCGGTGCAAACTTGCGATCTTCCCAGATCTTGATCTGTTGCACAACATACATTATTTTCAAAGAAAAACCATGAGCATCTTTTGTTTTATTGATCATAAAGAGCATACAGTAGGTACTGCATGAGTGACTACACACCCATGTACATATATTGCTAAGTTAATAATGCCAGGAAACATCACGCTGGATGTATGGAATCCAATAACTGACAGTCATTTTAGTAAACCTTTGAAAACAAACAGTTACATAAACCTTTGAAGCAAGGAAAGCAGCAAAGAAGTAGATAAATACAAACCGTGCCATCAACAGAAGCAGAAACTAAACGGGTTGTCATCCATTGGCACATTGATAGGTCAGTTACTTCTCCATCATGATTACCAACTAATTGGACCCCATCAATGACCTTATCAACAGGACATTTGAGAGGTTCCTCTGCCGAATACACTTCACCCTTCCCAACTTTTGTAGTATCAATTCTCAGAATACGTCTTCCAATCCCAACTACCAAAATTTCCTGCATAGAAGTGTGTATTAGTCATAACTCATAAGCAATATAATCAAGCAACTTCACAGCTAAGAGGAGTAACCAGGGAAAGAAATATAATTCTAAGCTGCAAACTCTTGTATAAAAGATGATTTAAAAAAGAATTTATTACTTGTTTGTGGCAGTGCCAACAAACTCGTGGATGCACAGCTCCCTCTTCTCCTATAAACTGAACAGCAACAACCGCTTTTCCTGTTATTTGAGGCTTATCTTCTTCATCTGGACCTTCCGAAATCCTCCACACATAAACTCGTCCATCTACGCCAACACTGCACAAAAACACGTTACAGCAAACCCATATAACTTGAAGGATGGGAATTATGAATGATGATATGAAAGCTACCTAGCCAAAAGGTGAACATCCTCAGCAAAGAAAGCCATGTCTGTGACCCTCTGAGAAAACAAGTCATCACTCAGATTCGTAGAAGAATAAAGTAATAAAAAAAAGTACTTTCATCACTCGGCCTTTAGAATAAGCATCAGCAGAAAGCAAATAACACAAACAAGAGTTAAGATAAACAAACTTGTAACCCAAAAGAATGCCAGTTAAAAAAATGAAACTTCAATTTTAAAGAAAGCAATAGCCAATATCATCAGGTACCAAAAACCTAGACAAAGCGAGACCAACAAACTCACATATAACATACATTTGGGAGTCATTATTATGATGAAGACTGTCCATTAGAAACTCTCAAATTTCATCTTATAACATATATATTTCTGGGTTATGCATTGTGGAGCTATGTTTTGGTCTTTTTGGAGCATAGAGTGATTGATCTACTGGCTGGTTGGTGAAATTGGTTAAGTAAACATTCTTCTGCTCTGTGGAATTTAGCTCCTTTGTGTCTAATGTGGATTTGTGGTGGGAGTGGAGTTACAGAACTTTTGAAGATGTGGAAGTTTTGGGAATGCAGTTAAGACTTCTTTTCTTATATTATTTTGTGAATAGTTGACTGTCCTATGTCTTAGTGACAGTGGATGCAATTCTTTAGGCTATCTTGTGTTTTCTATTGTTCATGAGATAGTTTTTTTCAGAATAAAATCATTTACTTATCTTTTTTTTTTTTACTGGATATTCTCACATCTGAATAATTCTTCAGCTAACTATGGACACCCTCTAATGATTGCCTGCCCAACTTCTCAAGAAAGTGCAATTGGCCTTAAACGATTCTTCCAGGATCAACAACCAATTGTAACTTGTCACTATCTCAACAAAAACAAAAACAAAAACCAAAAAACAAAAAAAATACCTACATCACCCAACGTGCAACGAACCATTCATTCCACAGAACTTCAAACCAATAACTCACCATCCAAACCACACATAGGTTTTATTATAAAACAAAGAAAAAGCCATTCATAACTAACTAAATTGCAACGGGAACCAAATCAATCCAAACAACTAAGTCACTATTGAATTTAAACTAACTGTGGAGGTGTGGCCTAGAAACAAAGGCTGCAATTTAGTGTTTACACCAAGCACCCAATTACTCACTAACTGAGCCACGTCATAAAAGATACAAAAACCCATTCATTTCAACAAAAGTTGAACCCAATTACTCACTAACCGAGCCATGTCATAAAACATACACACAAAAAAACCATTCCTAACTAACTAATTGCAACACAAACTAATTTCCATCCAAGCAACTATAATCTGAACAAAACGCCATTCATAACTAACAAAATTAATTCAATACAACCATAACATATCACTCACTCACTAAATTGCAATACAAACTAAATCAATGCCAATACAAGTATACAATCAATCATTATTAAATCAAACCCAACAAAGCACTAATCCATTCACAGCACAAACCAATTCAATCCAATGCCACAAAACAATAAGCAGTAATGGAAGTTAAACCCAAGTATGTCCAAGCAAACCATAATCTCTCACTAACAAAATATCATTATAACTAACTAAATCAATGCCAATACAAGTAAAGTACAATCAAACACTTTTGAATCAAACCCAACAAAAAACCATTGATAACTAACTAAATAACCAATTCAAATCCAGTGCCAGCAATGAAGTTAAAGCTAAACCTGAGTGTGTCCTCGAAGCAAAGACCGCAAGGCGGTATTAATGTTAAGAACCCGGATATTCCCCTGCCTCAACCCATAACAAATATACGCCTTATTCACCGCAATCTGGCGCCCCACGACGAGCTGAGGATCGGACTGATACTTGGTAATGGGCGTAACCTCCAACTGCTGCGGCGGGGACTCCCCTTGGAGCCTAACATCGACATCATACACCACGTATTCGCCCACCAAATGCCGGCCCTTGGGAAGCTTACTGCTGGGCATCCGGATGGGGCCGGACCCGGCAGTGTGCAGTGGCGGCGGCGGCAGAGTGATACCCACCATGGGAGGAGGAGTAGGAGGAGGGGTGTAGTGCTGAGGCGGCTGCGGCTGCGGCTGAGGCGGGGGGTCGTGATTGGACGGAGGGGAGGGGATGTTGCCCAACAAGGCCATGAGACGGGCGCCGCCCGAGTTGGGGTTTGGAGAAGGGGAAGGGGAGGAGGTGGAAGTGGAGATGGTGATTGGGGGTTGCAGAGGAGGAGTTGGGAAGGAGAGAGAGCGCTGGGAGTGTAGTAAAGGGGCGTTTTGGTTTTGGAGAAATTGAGGATGGTGATGATGATAAGGCATGTGTTGTTGTTGCTGTTGGGGTTGTTGTTGCTGCTGTTGTTGATGGTGGTGAAACGGTGCGGATTGGGGAGGGAAGGAGTAGGGAGAAGGGAAAGGAGGAGTTGGGGTTTGAGATTGGGGGATGGAATTGAAGAAGCTTTGCATGTCAAAAGGAGTGATGGGTTGTTGCTGTTGGTGCTGATGGGGGTTTGGATTAGCAGAGGAAGCCATGGAAGAGAGAGAGAGAGAGAGAGAGAAAGAGATGGTGTTGTGAGATCTGAAAAGAAAACCAGGCCTTTTACAGAAAAAGAAGAAGAGAAGACTTGGGAGTGAAGAAGAAGTGGGGACTTGGAACAGACCAAAGTTTAGGGAAAAAAATTATGAAGAGAAAGAAAGAGGTGAAATGAAATGATATAATAATTATATAAATACTAGTAATAGTAATACTAGTAGGGTCTTCAATTTTTTTTTTTTTTTTTTTTTTTTTTTTTTGCTTATCAAAAAAAAATAATGTTTTTAAAAAAATGTGAAATATATATACTCAAAAAAGTATAATTGTTTATATTGTATCAAGATGTGTTATTATATATATAGTACAGTAATAGAATTATTATTAAAATTAATAATTATAGAGTTTTGCGTTTTAATATTTATATTAAATTTCAATATTTTCATGATTTGATAATAATTTTGAGTTTTTTTTTCTTCCTTTTGAGCTATTATGATTTATATATATATATATATATATATATAATTTGGATAATGGGATCTTAATGTTATATATATAATTTATATTTATGCATATTAGATTTTAGATTGGCAAAACTTAAATCATTTTAAATTATAATAATATGAGACAATAACAATGAATCATTGTATAATTTTTTGTTTTTTTTTTCTTTGATCTATTAAATTTTTTTATATAATTTGGATGATTGGATTAAATATTTATGTATTTTAGATTTTAAATAGGCAAAAATAAAATCATTTTAAATTACAATAATATGAGATAATAAATAGTTTTATTTACTATTTGCTTCTTTTATTTTTTTACTTACTTTTTTTTATTTAGAAACAATTCAGCTAAGCTTTATTCATGAGCTGGTATTTTTTTTACTATATAAATGAACGAAGGAAAATAATAAATATCATATCCTTCAATCATTTACTTTTTTTTTCTTTTTTTTTTGAGAAATCAATCATTTACTTGTTATTTTGCCACTTAGACAAAACAAATGTATAATATCTTATGAAAATATACTAAGATAAATAAGTATACCACAAAATTAGATTATAATAGTAAGATTATTATTATTATTATTATTATTATTAAGGAAAAATCACTTTTTTTGTTTGGAGGATTTCCTTGACATATACTCCCTCCATCCTAAATTATTGGTCCTGTATAGAAAATCAAACTTTTTTAAGAAAATATCATTTAATGCATTGTTTGTTTATTAAAAAGGTACAAATTTTCCAAACTACCCTCATTAATTTAAATTATAGAAAAGGAATGATACTGACTTTTTAAATAAAGTAAAAGGGTCTTAGTAGAAATTTTATTTATTAATTTTAGAAAGAGGGTTTCATTTTTTAGACATCCTACAATGGAATAGAAGACTTAACAAATTGGTATAGAGCAAGTATGTAAATTGAATTGTTCATAATAGGAATTAGTTTTTTTTTTTTTTTAAGTAATTAGAAGAAAGAGAGGAAAAAATGTGGGATATATATATATATATATATATATATTTATATATTAAAATCGTTAATGCAATAGGCCATAGATAGTTCTAGTAGATGTCTGCCAACAATAGAAGAATCATAGAGCGGTATTGATGTGGTATTGGCATAAACAGCTCTAATGTTTAAGACATAAAGTATAAGAATGGGAGAAGATTACTCACTAATTATTATTGTGGGCTCATACCTATACCTAGTTGTAGCTCTTCCTTATATGGAGTTGTTCTTAGGGCATGTTTGGTAGACTGTAATAGACGCTGTAATGTAATAGTTATTCCTATGGTTTAGTTATTCTTTAGTTTGGTTATGTTTTTATTACAAGGAATAATCATTCCTTATGAATAACTATTCTTCAAAATGAGGAATAACTATTCCTTTTTAAAAGGTTGTATTAGCTATTCCTTAGTAAGTGCAATAATTTCAAAACTTAATTTATTTCCAAATAAACAAACTTTCCATATACATCTAACAATTATAAAAATAAAAAATCATAAAAAATAACACATATCTCTCTTAAATTTAAAAATAACAATTTTTAAGGAGATATAATTGTATGAGTAAGATATTTCCTAAAATAAATGTTAAGTTTTATTCTAATATTATAACTCACAACCAAACTAATGAATAGGTTTAGTTATTACATTACAACACACTTTATTACTAGTAATAAAAATTACAATTCCTGTCGTAATCCTCATTCAGTGTACCAAACGTACCCTTAGTATTTTGTTAAGGCTCATTTCCTTGTTTTCATGCATCTTACATCATGGTGGTAAATGCTCTTATGTAATGGGTATAACTCCCATTATGTTCGTAATTATTAGTGGTGAAACTGAAGGTTTCATAATGAAGAGTGATTGAGAGTGATTGAATTTCTAGACTCCTGTTCAATCTTGATACTAGGGTGCATTTGAAATTAGTTTATTTAGCTCTTTGTTGTTTGTTTTTTGTTGAAAGTGTGCTAAAGTATACTTATATCCCGACATTTCAGAGTTAACTAGTCAGTCGAGTCCAATTTTCTCTCTTCAAACAATTTAGATCCTCAAGTTAATTCGAGCTATGACATCAGTGGTCAATCTGTAATTATTGCATGATCACTGACTAGTTATATTGTAATTTTTTGTTAGTGGGGTAAATGAAATGTAACTTAAAAAAAATAATAAATAAATAAATAAACCGAATATGAATTACCTTGGATTTAAGACCTATTACTTCGCAGATGAAAATACAATTAAGTGGGATGTTGATCTACACTGTCGACTATATAGTATTGAAAAAAAAAAAAATAAGTGGATAGCCATAAGCCCATACTGATTTGTTTCAGTGTGGAAAGATTTTTCTTCGTGTAGTGTCCCTGTGTTTCTTCTTTGTTTTATAATAAATTAATGGTAAACTAATTTAAAGAATCACATATTTCTTTGATTTATTTATTTTTTTTCTGGTATCAATAAAAAAGTTTATAATTTATTTTATAAATCAATGGTCGCGTAGAACTTAATGGTAAAATTACTAAATTATCATTTTTTTAAATTACTAAATTATTATTTTGGCTGTTTGTTTCTCAAAATTATCATTTGAAAACCAGAAATATTAATAGAATAAATGGGATAGGCTCTAAATTTAAGTAAAATTTATTCTCATGGTTAATTATAGATTTACATTGTACTAGCAATATAAACTAAGAATTTTACTTTTCTAAATTCTTATGACTGGCATTGGTTGTTAATCTTCTATGTATCATTTCAATTTGTCAAATGTTGTTAAATGGACGTAACTAAAGTTGCAAAAACCATAAGAATGATCATTGGTTATCTTTCCCCTTGTGATTATTCATTGGTTGGATTTGCTTGGCATAAAGCTATTAGTGGAAGTAACCCAGGGAGTTGGCCGAGTTGGTTAGGCTCTCGGTCTCAAGGTGCTTGTATTGGCCTTGACTGGATGTGCTCCTCAGTTCGAATTCTGCTACCTGCACTTTAAAAAGAATTTCTTGGGCCAGCGTTTTACCCTTTCGTGGGCCCACCCGGCACCAACAGTGATTAGTCTCTGGTTGAAAGTTTTGAGAATACTGGGAAACCAAAAAAAAAAAAAAGGGCTATTAGTGGAAGTGTTTTGAAGGTCTCTTTCAAGCTCATTCATCTTTGAGAACTTGTATGGTAAGTTTTGGTTTCTAAAGTCCTAAAGAGACAAAATTTATAAGGTATCACATGATTCCTTGTCTAGTATCAACTGCATTATATTATTTTAAATTTTGTTAGTGGTGGCAAGAATAAATAGTTAAAGAACAAAAGCAAAACAAATTCAGGCAATGCAAAGAAACAATGGAAAATATTCATCTTCGTTAACAAATAAAAGGGATTTTGTAGGGTAGAACGTTTATGAGTAATAATGTTTGATACTCGTTATCTTAACAACAAATTTCGTTATTAATTGTTATGTTGTTATTAATTCTCGTATAAGTCTACTAATGGTACCACTTCAAAGTCTATCATTTACAACTCGGCTAAGAAAGTTTTTGTGAAAAATGTTATAACTTTGGACTTATTGTACATTTATACCAGGCTAAAACATGTATGTCTCTTGTCATTGTCAAGTCCCTAGAATAGGGTTTTTTTTATAAAGTCCTATTGTCTATCATGTACTATTTTAATTCCACTTCTGATGTAATAAAAGTAGAACATATTTTCTATTCAAAAAAGGACAAAAGCAACTTCATTATCTAAACTAAAAAGAGGGCAATGATAGATATCTTTTTTTCCAAAATTCACTGATATTTGCTTTCCTTTGAAGCCAACACCGCACACAAACAACAAGTGGAGATAACGTCAAAGCATTTTCTTTCTGATAGAGATTACACATTTCTCTCAACAACAAAGACATCTACTCATTTATTTTCCTATATAAGACTACAAACATGTGCCGTAAGAGTAGGAATTGCATATATATATGCTGACAGTGCTGGTGATAGTGAGTTGCCTCTCAAACTCCAAGCATCTCACACCTGATCTGCAACTATAGCAACAAATTCTATATTTATTTTGTAATTTATTTCTCTCTGCTCAATACTCGTGAACTGCCACGATAGTAAAATTATATATTTATTTCTTTTACAATTCATCTTTTATAGTTTGTCAAACATATTACATAGATAAAATATATCATATTCATTTCCATTCCCTTTTTATTCTTTTATGATCTATCAATTTCAATATTTCATTTATTCCATTTTTTTATAAACTCCCAATTAGTGCCAATGTAACGAGTACAAGTAACTGTTGGACAAATACAAACCATGCCACCAATATAGAAGCTGAAATAAAAAAAAAAAAAAAAAAAAGGTTGTCATTTATTGACACATTTTGGTAAATCAGTTACTTCTCCATCATCATTAACCAACAAATTGTACCCCGTCAATGAACTTATCAACAGGATATTTGAGAGGTTCCTCGGCTGAAAACACTTTGCCCTTCCCCTCTACTCCCAAGTCCCAACTACCAAAACTTCCTGTATGAAAGGGTGTAATAGTCATAGGCAATATACCAACCAGCAAATTTATTTCAAGAATTAAAAGCACATAATTCTTGTAAATCAAATATTTCTTTAGCAATATTTACTGAACAGATGTCAAATGCTACTTTTCCATTTTGTCAAACTTTTACATCAGAGAACAGAATTGATGCTAAAATTACTCTCTTGTCACCAATAAATTTTGTTCGTGGTGCATGAACATTCGACATAGTTCTCCAAATTCACTGACACTGTACAAACACCCTGTCCTCTATTTCTTTAACCCTGGAAAGTTAAGTGGCACCAAACCAATCCAATCCAATACTTTCTAAGTTTTCTGTCTTTTGTTTTTTTTACCCTTTCTTTTTTCTTTTAAATTCTTTCTTCCTAGCAAGACTATTGACTATGGCATAACCCCAATGCACACTCCAGATAACAATCCAAAATCTCTAATTTGGTTTTGCAATCATGTGGGAAAAATAAGTCTTAACAATAACAGCTAGAAAATAAATATTTTCATATACACTACATTTATGAACTCAGTTCTTTCTGTGTCAAATATCAATTCTGTCTACAAAAATTGATTGGAGTGTCAGAAAAAAACTACTATAATATCTTATTTTTTAGTCTACTTCATTGGGTATTCCATCAAAGAAGTCAGTAAAAAACTGTGCTTTTCCAACAGAGTTGGTGTTCCCTAATTCTATCAAATAGCAACAAAATCTATCAACTAGCTCAGATAAAATTCCCAAAAGAACAAATATGAAGGTGAATTACAAAGGGGTTAACCTCAACTTGGTCTATTCTTCTATATAAAATCAACGAATTCAAACTGGCTGCAGAATAACAGGTACTCCAAAACAAAAATTAAAACTGGGTTTACCATCATTTTGGCCTGTTCTATCCTCAAATTTATTCAATTGCTTTCATTCTTGCTCCGCACAATCTTTTGCTGGAGGAGATCACCGAGTCTCTGAGATGTTGAAATTCATGCTATGTATCCCACTTCCACTATAAGATTGAAACTTTAAATTCCTTTGATAAGAATGTCTTAGTCTCAGCAGAATTTGAGTACCCCATGCCATCCTCAGTCTGATCCTCGAAATGAGTCCAAAAGAAGCGGTACGTACTTTGCATGGTTTGGCTTGGCCGCAATGTTGATGATAAGACAAGAGGTTGAGCAAAAAAATTAGTGTTTTCCTCTTCGGTGCAAAAGCTCACGAGATAAGGCACATACATTTCGGTCCAGTTTGGTCCATTCTCTCTGAGCAGTTACATATTTTCCCCGCCTTTCCCAATCTCCTCCCTCAAAAGCCCCCCACACACAAACCCCTCATCGAGTCCGAGTGTTCAGTGCTGGCAAAGGAGCTGCATGTTGTGTGGATGCATGTGAAGTTGGCCAGGCATTAGAGGTAACAAATGCACTTGGCAGAACTTCCAATACCGCAACGTCAACTACCAGTGTTGACAATATAACCGATGGTTTGACATGGAATATTTTTATTATGATGAAGAAGATGGTATCTAAAAGATAATGATGTAAGTTTGATTCCTTGAGTTTGAGTAAGCTGTGTTCTGGGTTTTCATTACTTGTTTCTAATATTCTTTTTATTATATGTAATGTACTAATATTAGCAGTAATGTTTTAGGGTTCAAAGCCTAGTTCTCCTCATAACATAGAGTCGACAATTTCATGGGCTACAATACTCTTAACAGTTTTAATTAATGTTTGCTTTAGTACCTTTATTATTAAGATTTTTTTTTTCTTTATATTACTTCTGCGATGGATTCGTTGTTTTTTTTTTTTTTTTTTTAATTGTATTGTTCTATTAGAATTCTTTTTCTATCTGTGAGTACACCAGGGAGATACCTAAGTTTTAATTTTAATTTCAGAAGGTTTCTCATTTTCAATTCTGAATAAATAAGAATGAAACAAATGAATATTAAAATTTTTTAATGTGCCACTATGTTTCTGATTTCCGACTAAAAATATGACTATGGAGCAGTAAAAATCAGGCATGCAATTTTTATTTTTATTAACTTTTTAAAATCTGCTATTAGATTTTCCATAACCCTATGGTGAGTTTTGACAGAATCTTTGCTGGAAAAAATCATTCTAAGCTCCAAAGGATGGAAGCTAGACTTTCTCAGGCACATAGATTAATCACTTCGATCAAATCTGTCATTAATATCCTGCCTCTATATACCTTTACATAAGCTAGTCTGTTTGTAATGAGATAAATAGAACGGTGGGTCATGATAATAACAGTGACGGGTCTTGGGCTCAGGAAAGCATTTTGGATGAACATGGGTCATGTTATACTTTACCATCCCAAAAAGTTATTTTATCAATTATACAATACCATTTTACAATACTCCCAGCATCCCAACTTTTATTTTACAATACAACACATTAAAATAATATTCGACACAATAAAATAATATATCTCAAAACCCAAATAAAAACAAAAACTCAACCCAAATCACCTCAACCACCTGCTACTACCACCACGAAGAACACATACTGTTGTTTTCTTGAAACCCCAAAAACCCTAGCCACAAACTTCGGCAACCACGACAACCCACAAAATCAAAATCAAACCAAACCACGGCAACCCCCAACTCCACCACCATGAACCCACAAAAAAAATCCATCCCAAAATCAAATCAAACCAATGGCAAAATGCCATACCCAATTCCTTTAAGCACCGGTCACCAAAAAAAAACCCAACCCAAAACTCAAAGAAGACGATCCACCAAGATCCACGGAGAAGACGATCCACCACAACCCACCACGATCCACGGAGAAGATGAGAAGCTTGGCGTTGGCAACGATGGTGAGAGAGAGAGAGGGGATGAGAGAGAAGAGAGAGGCTTGGTGGAGACAAAGTTTCAGAATTGAAGAGAGAGATGAGAGACCGTGGAGAGAGAACTGATATTTACAAATAAAATATTAATATATATTTTTTACAATTGAGCTACAGTGTGATTCTACATTTAGAATCACATTGTTGAATACTTGAACTTTACATGTTCTGCTGGAGTGGCTCTTTTGGACTTCAATTGTAAAATGGGCTTACATATAGCATTTAGCCCGTCCGCTGCGGATGCTCTTAGCCAGATAGATATCTTTCAATCTTAAACCATCCTAATTTAGCAAAAACAATTATGGAAAATATTATCCAAAAGTACATCCTTTTAGGGTCATTACAAACCATAGAACTCAAGTATCTACTTTTGTAGGAACTCTTCTCTCATCTAATAAGATAGATGCAAGTAGGCAATGGCTGTTCTATTGACATTAGTAATTCCTTCCTAACATTACAGTCAACAACATTCATCAACTAGGAATTCACAGAGTGTCAAATCACATAAGCCTTATTCAAAAACCAGGAATTCTAGCCACTGAATCAATTATACAGCTTTGAGGATGCTAAATCCATTAAATAACTCGAGTTTGGGTTGGAACTCAAGCGTGACAAACTCGAGTTTTTCAAAAATATGCTATATAACTAAATAATTTCGTTTGGGTGCTATTCTCATAAAATTTTTCTAATAGTGTGTTATAAAGTAAATTTTGGCTATATGTTTCAAGACAAAGTTTCAATCCTTTTTGCTTCTGCCACCACCTTAATTATATGCTATCCTTATTGTGTGACATCCTTACTGTGAGCCAAGTTTTTGCACGATATGTGGTGCATTTGTTCTTAGTTTCCTCTAAGATTTCAATAATTTTTTAGTAAAAATTATTATTTTAAATGTTCTATTTTATAAATAAGATAGAAAGACAATAAGAGCCAATAAAAAAATTGTTATTTTTAATGTTCTATTTTATGAATAAGATAGAAAGACAATAAGAGCCAATAAAAAAATTGTTATTTTTAATTTTCTATTTTATAAACAAGATAGAAAGACAATAAGAGCGGAAATAGTGATTTGAATCATACTAAACTTGTTCACAAATTTAAAAATTGCATCATATATATATATATAGGTACGTTTTATGCCTATTCAAGAATGCAAATATCGTTTTGATTAAATAAAAACATGAATATCCTTTTTTTTTCAGACAAAACTTATATACAGTATCTTAGGTGTTGTTCCATAGGTTCCTCTCTTAAGATTCGGCCGTGTGGCTACTTAACTAAAAAATATATTTCTATTCCATAAGAAAAAAGCCGTGTGGCTACTTAACTAAAAAATATACTTCTATTCCATGAAAAAAAAAAAGACACATGGCAAAATTTTAAGAGGAAACCTCACCTGAATACTCTACCTAAATCTTGCCCCTTTTTTTACATTCTTGATTGCGTGTCATTAAATTTTTTTTTTTTTTTTGTTGGACTTTGTTTCAACAATTGCAAAAACAATTAAATTTGAGTAAGAATAAGATATTTTCAATAATCTTTTCTCTTATTATCTCAAAAAAATGAAACAAAAAATACTTACATAATTAATGCACCAATTAAAATGATTAATGCACCAATAATTTTTTAAACTACATAGAATAAATACTAAAATGTTGGTTTTATATATATATATATATATATATATGTATGTATGTATGTATGTATGTATGTATTGTCAAAGCAACTAAAATGAGGAAGAATACCATATTCTAAAATCATTATTATTGTAAAGTTGTAATTTACAACTATTTTATGTTGGCTTTAATACCATGCCAAATTTGATTGTAATTATCTTCAATCTTTTGTACCTTTGTATTTAATGTGGGATTTTATTGTAAGGGTTATGTGTAAGAGAGAGAGCGTGAAGACTCAAGGCAAATTGAAGACTAAAGTGTTTTCGTGGGTAGCTCGCGACTAAGCATCCCGCGAAATGGTGCATGTGCCCTGCGCATAACTGGAATGTGAAGAGTCAGGATAGGATAAAGACAGCTGTGTTTCGCGACTAGCTTGCGGGTAAGGCCTTCCCGCGAAACATTTTGTTTTGCTATTTTGTCCTATCTGATACACCCTTTCTCTACCTACACTATATATATCCTCATTTCCCATAGATGTAAAGGAGAGCTTCTGAGAGAAAACCTTAGCCACAAACCTTTGAGAGTGAGAGATTATTATATATACAATTCTCTACACAATCCTTTGTGGTTTTCCTCAACTCTTACCTCTCCATTTCCAAATACTTGAGAGGTTGATAGCACAAACACTTACCACACCCATCTTGAGTGAAAAGTAAGGTTTTGGAACTGCTGGGAAGTATTGGAAGAAGTCATATGTTTGGCGGATGCAATCGGGCTGAATTGCGTGATCTGGAGAGCTAGAGAAAACACGGCTTGGCGAAGTCAGTTCGTAGCAGGAGCTTGGAGGGCTCGAGTACATGAGATAGACTAGGCTTGGAAGGTCTTTTATTATTCATGTATTCTAACTTATTCTCTAGTGGATCGATTTACCGCTTGAAGGGCGGCGAAAAGGTTTTACGCAGAGTACTTCAGTTTCCTCTTCGATAACACATCGAAGTGTTATCTTATGTTTACATTCTTCCTCCCTACTTTTTTACCTTTCAATTTACTGTTATGTTTTATTAATTATGGGTTAGAGTAATTTATTTGATTATCCACTCGCATTTACTTTATTCCGCACTTAGTATAAGTTAGAGTATAATCTATCGAGCCGTTATCTTTAATTTGGGTGTCTAAACAGCTCTTGTGTTTTTAACACATTTTCAAGCTTTCAATTATTATTATTATTATTATTATTATTATTATTATTATTATTATTATTATTATTATTAATCCAAATAAAAATAGTTTCCTATATAAACTTTATTAAAATAATCACATGAATTCCTTTTATATAAATAATTAATATATAATTTTCGATAATAAATATATGTAGTTATTTTATTGACTAATTCAATAAACTAATAATTTAGTATAAATAAAAATTTTATTGAGGTCAGAGCCTAAAATAAAGAAAATATTAAAAAATACACCATATAACAGAATCTCATATTTCTCCTTTACTCCCATATAAAAAACATATTGATTGATTTTGCTTCCTGTGACAGATAGACTGTATCAATTAGCTAGGTCCATCTTCCACCATCTTGTATCATCATCAATAAGTGCACTCACTTCACATCATCTTCTAGGATTTTTGAAAATCTTGATTATGACCTCAATGTGTTTAAAGTGCTCTTACACCAATTGAAAAACCTAGATTTAGACCCCAAAAAACAAAGTAGCGGATTAATTGACCCAAGTATTGCCTTATTCCAAACCAATATTACGAACAGTTAATTCAATCACAATTATCAACATAGTAGAAGGAATATAAATTTGGTAATGAATTTGAATACCAACGAAGAATATCTTCAAAGGAAAAATCACTCCAAAGATCCAACTCTATAGAAGGTTCATTATAGAAGAAACAATTATGATAGCCTACTTACAAAACCTTTGAAACTAGACTCTCTATTTAACCTTAACAAACTCCTCACTTACCTTCCCACTACAGTAACCTCAAAAATTTGGAATTCATCTGTTAGGGTCATATTTTTATATAGTTGGTATATTCTATGACAAAATGCAATTTACTTGTATTTGGGTAGTTTTAAGTGAATTCAAGAATATCACAAAGGATATTGGAAAGACTTTACAAGTGATACTATTGAAGACATGAAGATTACTTAGGAAAACTACTCAAGAAAAGTTGGACCTGCAGGTCCTAATACCTATCTCGACACATTCGATCTATCGAGATTTGATGAACCTCGATACTAGATTTAATACATCTTGATCTATCTAGTTGACAAATTTCAAATATAGCCTAAAACGTTTGAATTCTAATTGGCTTTTTTTTTTTAATGGGTTTGTCTAAACCTAAAATATGATGTGGATTTGTGTAAACCTAATAGAAATAGGAGAACTCATTTAAAAGGTCCATTAAGCTCCTATTTAAATAAGGTGGTAGAGAAAGAAAACACAAACCCTAATGCTTCATAAGGTTTTCTTATTGAAACTCTAGCCTCCATCTTTTGAACCTGTGAGTTCAGAGAACAGAAGAAAGAGATCTTGCTGCGACTCTTATGCGTCCTTGGGTTTTGTACCAATCAAAGTCTCTGGCACTGACAAATGAAGATCTTATTGGTGTTTTTATGTGAAGTTGTTGCCAATCAGCTACAATAATCAAAAGGGTTGTTGTGGAGTTAGTCATATACTGGGATTCATGGAAAATTGTTAAATACGAATTAGAGATCTATGTAAAGGGAAGAAGTCTCTACAAAATCGAGATCAATTAGGGATTGGCTTAAGGATTCGACTATAGATAGGTACTTTGGGATAGATCAAGTTAGAGTAAGATTCCTCGCACTTGTAGCCTCTTGATTTTGATTAGTGATTCTAGGGAGTGGTGACCTGAAAATCACCCGGTAAGACTTTTCCCTTATAAAGGTTTTCCCCATTAATCACTAGATTATTTGGTGATTTGTTCATGCCTCCATGATATTGGCATGTAATTTGACGTAATTAATCAATTTTTGGTAATTAAATTAATTAACAAGGGTTAATTTATAACGCAACATCTTCTACATAAAATTTCTCCATAATCAAACCCCATCCACAACAAGTCAACAACCCAAAAGTCATTAAGAAGTTATGGTTTTTGTGGTTTAGATGAACAACACTTACATGTACTATATTTTAATCTCACAATTAATAGGGATGGCAATTTTGCCCCGCCTCACTTGACCCGCTCCTCCCTGCTTCGCCCCGCACGGATGTTTCTTGTTCCGCAAAGGTGGTGGGGTAGGGATGATGCAAGATTTTAGACCCGCACCACAAGCGGGGCGGGGATGAGTTTAGACTTTTTAGACTCACCTACCCCACCCCACCCTATGTTGATAAGGGTTAAATTGTAAATTTTTCATATTCTAAAACTTTACTATTTAAATAAACATATCATCAGATTATTTTATTCTACCCAACGTAGTTTTTGACCTCTTTTTTCTCTCTAGCAAAGTTAGAAATAAGTTACCATTGAATTATCATTGTAACCTTGGAGAACACTTCCTTCTTGGATTTGCTTTTTTTTTTTTAGAGAAAACTTCAACATATGGCCTCCGCTCCTGATAATAGCTCTTTATCAGACCAAGACACCAATCAGTTTTTGGTGTAAGCGGTGATTGAACCCCAGATCTCTTATACATCCATCAGAAACTTTACCAGTTGAACTAACTGGAACCCATCTTTTATTTGCTTATTAGTGAAGGTAGTACCAAATAATTTTCATGCTTTTCAACAATAGGTTCCAAATATGCTCTTATATCTCATTGTACGTTTTAACTGAAGAAAATGTTGGATTTCTCAATGTTTAATGTTGCCTCATGTGTTTATAATGCTTTGAATATCTTTGTACTTCACTACCTTTGCATTACATAACACTAGAATAGGATGTTGTCATTAAAAATAAAAATAAAAATATGTGCAACTCTTCCGGTCTTTTTTGGTTATTGCTGCTCCATGACTATGGATTTTTTTTCATTCTCTCTACACCCAATAGATGTGATAATCTCCTATCAAAAAAAAAAAAAAAAAAAGATGTGATAATCCTTCTACAGGTAAACGACGAAAAGGGATATGTTATATGTATATCTACACCCCAATAGAAGAAGGAATATTGGTCAAATACTAAATAGCATTGATTCAAAAATAAATAAATAAATAAATAAATAAATAGCATGTACTATTCAAAGGCTAGACGACCGAAAAGGAATAAAATGATTTCTTTGGCTAGCTACTACTATTATTTATATTATATTCTATTATAGAGGATAGCTTTTATTGTTCTTATTATATATTATATATTTTCGGTTCGTCTTCCATTATCGCAGTAGTTAACATGTAATTATTTATCAATGTTTGATTTCATATTTTCATGTCAAGTTTAATTTCAATTTCATAGCAGATGCCTCGGACCCATATTGTGAGTAGGAGGTGCCTCCTCCGTTTTCAAGTGATTGTATTTCTGAGCATTGCGAATATATGTAACTTTTGCTAAGCCATCTTGTGAATTGCATTAGTTTTCCTCCAAACATAATCCGTTATGTGACGATTCATGTGTAAACTGTTAAACATCTTAAAAATAAATGGTAAGCTGCTCATGTGATGACGTGTTTATATTTAGAGTTATAATATTTTTCATATAAAACAATATTATAAGAGGGTTTTGTGCTACATAATAAACTTCAGGGATTAAGTGTTACATAATTAACAATTTATACATAAATCAATAATATAAAAGGGGTTTATTGTTATATTCTAAACTTTAAGGGGTTCCATGTTTTACAAATAAAACCTAAGTTTGTGTTTTTTTTCTTTTTTCAAATAATTTAAATAAGTCACATGATGATCAAATAGGTTATGTAATTGATCGTAGATATAGATGCTCATTTGAGTTGTCACATAATTAATGGGTTAGATGAATTCTCTTTCAAACCGATTAGGAAAAAATTTATTCTAAAAAGAAAAGAGAGAGAGTCTATTTAATGATGAAAATTTACAAGTTTGAAATATATATATATATATATATATATATAGTATCGCATTATTTAAAAAAAAAATTATCATTCTTTATCAAGTAAAATGTTAGTGTAAATTAATAAATTATATGACACCATGTATATCTTTAGATTCGGGGAAAAAAATTAAATGTAGAGAATCCTTAATATTAAGTTGTGTACATAGATAGAAAAATTTAGAATAATAAGGGGAAGAAAAAGTTATTTAATTAATGGCAAAACTTAGATTCAGTTCCTTATGTGTTGTATCTTTGATTTGCTAATTGAATTCAACAATATAGTTATATTGACCAATACATGGAAATGGTGATATCTTTACAAAAACGATTATATTCAACCATGTAATTCATTGGCTAATGCAACCACAAAGTTGAATATAATAGGAGAATATATAGTAGGGCACTTGAAAATTTGTAACTAGTTTGGGTAAAACTTTTGTATAGTTCCTCATGTAATATATTATGTTCACCAATTAAATTCAAACATATAGAAACTCCAAGGAATTAGCCTAGTGGTGCCTAAAACCTCATGAGATCCATGAGGTCTTAAAGTTAAAAGTTTAAATCTATTACTAGCATCATGGGGGCCTCTTCAAGGAATTCTTTCCTATAATCATTTGGTGTGTGCAAGACGTAAGGAATACATGAGCTCGGAGGACTAGTATCTCCTCTCATTCAATTTTTCAATCTCCTTCAATTTTTATTTAAATTTAAAACATGTGGCATTTAAAAATCAAATAAATCAGGTGTTACGCATCTAGCTAAAAATGGGAGGAAATTTGTTTTCATGCTTAACACCATTATTAAGGGGAAAAAAAAGACCAAACAGTTTAATTGTCAATAAGAAAGATATAATTATTTATATTTTATTAGTAAATATAATCATGTGTTTGAATTTTATTGGAGAATTTTATGTACTGCAACTATATACTTATATATACATATATATATATAAAATAAAATTTCAATCTATAACGTCTGCTTTATAATAATTATTTTTAGCTAAGCTAACTATATAGTATATACAATTTCATAATAATTGTTCTTATCATTAGACTAAGATATCATCATTTTTTGTGTAGGTCGGAAACTCCAAATCTCTTAGATAAGAGATTTTATTAGTTAAGTTATAACTTAACTGAAACGCTGTCACGTAGATATATTGTTTCTACCATATAAAAAGTACCCTTTGACTAATAGTTGAGCTAACTATCTCAACAACTAACTGCAGTAACTATATCTATAACAACTCCACTCCACCACCATCTAGTGACTCGCAAAAATCAGCAACATCCAAATAAAGAAAAGCACAACTCCTTTCTCTATAAAAAAATCAATGCAGATAAAGTCATAAAACCTGCTTCATTATCCAAATTAAATATAGGAAAAAGAAAAAATTGTTTGTTTTTTTTTTTCCTTTTTTAAATCACTGTTATTTGCTTTCCTTTTAAGCGAATACTACCAAACAAACCACACAAAACATAACGTCGAAGCATTTGTCATCTGTTTCTTTCTCTGATAGAGATCACACATCACATTCCCCACGCGTTTAACCCAGCCTCAAAACTCAAACAAACAGCATCTTCTTCATTTTTGTTTATAAAGCTATAAACTTTACAAACCAAGATCCAGAACCCAACTCAGAAAAAGCCTCAGGAAGTGATAGAGAGCTAAAGATAAGGCAAAGATGTGCTGTGGGACTAGGATATGTATGCTGTGCACGTGTCTCATACTTGTGGTGATAGTTATTGGGACGCTGTTCGGGTTTGGAGTGTTCAAGAATGGCTTCCACAAGTTGAAGGACACTGTGACTCTGTGATCGTAATTTCAATGGAAGTCTGTGTGGAACTAAAAGGCCCTTCTTGGGTTACACAGCTCCTTTTATGTAGCATGTTTGGTTGTTAGAATTAGGTTTTTATTCATGCTCTGTTTTCTGCTTCGGGTTTCTGGGTTAGGGTTCTTGAACAAGTCCCACGCCACTATTAAAAACGCGGGTCTTAAGCCGCGTTTTCAAAAACGCGGCCCCAAACGAACTAAAGCCGCGTTTTTAAGAAATGCGGGCCGCATTTTAAACGCGGGGCATAGAAACCAGTCTGAAGCTGCGTTTTTTTAGGCTGTAGTTACATTTTTGGGGGGTCTAGCTATGGCCATGTTTAAAACACGCGGCTAAAGACCTTCGTATTTTTTTTTTTTTTCTGTTTTCCTTAGCTGTAAGCCGCGTTTATAAAATGCGGCTCTAGCATGACTAAAGCCATGTTTTATAGACGCAGCTTTAAATTTAGTCTGAAGCCGCGTGTTTAAAACGTGGCTTCAAATTTAGTCTGAAGCCGCGTGTTTAAAACACGGCTTCAGTTGTGGGATGGGGCTGCGTTTTTTAACCAAGGCCTAAAATTTTGCCTATAGCCGCAGGTTAAAAATGCAGCTTTAGGCTTTGTATAAATAGCAAGTTTCCATTTGACAAACCCTAAAATTTAGTCTCAAGCTCTCATCTCTCATAGACACCGCTCAAACTCGATCTCTTCCTCCACAAACTCTCATCTCTCACAGACACCGCTCAAACTCTCATCTCTCAAACTTCACCGATTCCCATCATCCTCATCTACAAACTATCACCGATTCCCATCATCCTCATCCACAAACTCGTATCGATTCATCAACCTCCTCACCATCGCCGACCCGATTCATCATCCTCCTCACCCACTTCGAAGCCTAACTCATCTCTGCCGAAGCCGCCGCTACCTTCCTCAGCCCATTGCTTTAGGGTTTCCGCCAATCTCAAGTATCACTCTATTCTTTCTCTCTTCTTTTTTCTTTTTCTTTTTCTTTTTTTTTTTCTTTTTCTTTTTAATTTTTTTTTTTATAATGATTTTTGCTATATGATTTGTGGTAAAGACTTACGAGTTAAGATATGTGGTTTGTGGTATCTGACATTTTGAACACTGATTTGGGTATTTTTAAATTCGTGATTAAAATGGTGTGATTTGGGTATTTTGAGTACTGTGCTTCTTCAGTTCCTCCAAAATCCTTTTTGGGTTTATTTTTCTTTCTCCGACCCAATGCAAATTGTACCTAAAATTTCTCTTTAGAAGATTGAATCTTTGCTATAATTTTATTGGTCAAAAAGGGGGAAAAATCATACAATGCACCACATGCAAAAGCACATTGTGAACCTCGGATTGAGCCTTAAGGACAAATGATTAAAAAAAATCCCCTTGGATTTAGTGGTCCTTGCTTTTTAGAAGCATCTTAATCCTTCTTCAACCAAAGGCAAATTGCACCGGAAATTTCTCTTAAGAAATCAAAATCTGTATATTTTATTGGTAAAAGGGAAAAAAAAATACACACACACACACATATATATGTATATATCAATAAAGCATGCACAATAAATTAATGGGGTGTGACAATATAGTACTGAAAGTTTAAGTTCTGTTCGTGCTACAAATGATTGGGAGCCACGTACTTACGAAAAAAGAGAGAAACAAAAAGAAGAGAGCAAAGGTTAGGCCATAAGACCATTAATTAATTAAACAATGTCTCCTTAGTGTGCTTGTGACTTCTTCTTATTCAAATGCCCAAAGAGTCCCACTTGTTTTGAAGTTCTCGTTGTACAAAGACTATGTACCTCTCTACCTCAGGCACTTTGCTACAATCATAATTCATGGCCTCCTTATAGTAAATGTGACTATCATATCTGAGAGTGCATTACTTCTGACTTACGAGTTTCAACACTTCATCTTCAAGACCTTTTTGTTTTTGTTTTTTTTTTTTTTTTTTTTTTTGGATGAGCTTCATCTTCTAGACTTTTCTACAGTCAGGTCCAAATTATTATTATTATTTTTTCACTTCCTGCCATTGGACAGATAACTTTTGCACCTAAAATATATTTGTAATTGTCTATTAAATACTTATTATGATGATTAAATAATTTTTATGAATACCAACTAAGTATCGTAAATAAACTAGTTCTAAATTAAAGTCCAATAGATTTGAGTCCATGATCAGCAACATTCTTGCATTCCACCCTTAAACAAGCTCACATCGCTTAGATAGCTTATATACTATTGGTTGGGATTCTTATTGAGTGCACCACACAGCACCACCAGTGCATTGCCATATAGAAACATTCAAATCAATATATTAGTATATGATATTGCAGTAGATCAAAAGAAAGCTACATACCTAGGCTTTTGCTCTTCCATTAGGATTTGACATTCTATACTAGGGAAGCAATTGAATAGTAGTATAATGCATGTAATGATCACTTTATCATTGAGCCTACTTAATACAGGTAGTTCTAATTAGCACCTTTCTTTCTTAGGGAAACAAAACCATCCTTCTTAACATTGAGTGATTTCTAATTCTACCAAAATCCACATGATTTTCTCTTTATTGATCTACTGCTCCCGAAAATATTTCTTGGCTCTTTTGTTGGCTAGAAGTGGTTTCAAATGGTGTGACTTGCATATTAAAAAAAAAAACGAAAAACAAAAAAATGGAAAAAAGATGCATGTGCTTTTCATTTTTATGTATTTTTGGATGCTGGACAAATACTGACCATAGAAAGGGTGATATGCTAACCTACTATATGACTTGCCTAGCATCACAAATACTGACCATAGGAAGGGTGATATGCACGCATGTCATGAGTATGCATATGCAGGTTAAATCCTATGCATGCAGGCCTTTGGCTGCGTATGCAGGCACTTGCCCAGAAACCCTAATCCAGATTCCTTATGTTTGTTTGGTTTGCTTCTCTCATATGTTTTGCCTCCATTTAAACTTTTTTCACATGTTTATATATACCTAAGCCTCTGATTTGCATGCTTGTTTGTCTTTAACATGCTTAGACTAGAGTTTTATGTTTGATGCCATGAACATGCATTCACATGTCCATTCATGATGCCATAGGCGATGCATTGCTAAAAGGTAAGTGAAGATAAGTCATACATAAGTATGAACATGCATTTGATGGTGTATTGTTGAATGTCGTGCTTTGTGTCTTTCAATACCAATTAAATACTTTACATGATCTTATGATTGATGATATGCTTGCTGTCATGTTTGGGGTTGCTACCTTGTTAGATGAATATTAGGGTTTCTTATGTATGTTTGGTTCACTTTTGCTTTGTGGATAGATATGTTTGTTTTGGGATAAAAGATGTCATGTTGTATGTTAGATGCATGTTAGTGTGTGTGTGAGTTTAGAATGCAAGTGTTGAAGTCGTTTTTTTAATAAAGTTAAGACATAACACACAACGATGGGAGGCCAACCTTAGGATTGGGCGATCTTGGGTGCCTAACACCTTCCTAAGAGCGTACCTAAACTCCGAACTCATAATCTGGTAGTAAGATCAAAGGCCCTTTCTTAGAAAGGACGCTATATATATGGTTCCTAAACCATTGCAAAAACTAGGTGGCGACTCCCTCCTTGTGTCCACACCTACCATTACTCTATTTAAAATTTACTTCTTGTTCATGAAATCACAATCCCATGTGACCCTTTTAGCCAACTAATGCAAACATATTCTTACTATTTTCCAGTATAAAAAAATAAACTACAAATTTGTCATGAAGTGGCTAATAAGCCATATATATATATATATATATATATATATATATATGACTAGCCTTGAATTACTAAATTTCGCATAATAGATGACATAAGACATGCATAATAACAAAAAAAGTATGAGATGAGAAGCCCAAATTTAGCAAATGCGCCCAGAAGAAGAAGATGACAAATAGACTTGGCTCTGTTTGGGATCCGTTTATTGCTGAAAACTGAAAACTGAAAATTGAAAACACTGTAGCAAAATAATTTTTAAATATGTAAATAGTATCGTGAGACTTATTTTTAATGAAATAGTTGCTAAAAAGTGATGTTTGTGGGTTCTATAAACAGTGCACAGATGTACTGTTCATGCAGATTAAGTCAACAACTACAGCCAAAAAAAAAAAAAAACGCAACTGCAACAGCAAAAAAGCGCATCCCAAACTCATGCTTAACTAAACTAAAAAGTGTTCGGCTCCCCTCCCTTTTAGAAGTAATTATACAATACTCTCGGAGTATCATAAATACATACTCCTTCTCCTCACATAATTGTGAGTCCTACTAATTAAATTTATAATAGGATCTACAATTTATGCGAGAGAGAAGAGTACACATTTATAGTACTATCAGAATATACAATAATTTTCCCCCGTTGAGTACGTTGTCTCCCATTTTAAATAGGATGACAGACACATGGCATACAATCCAATGGTTAAAAAAAAAAAACCACTGAAGCACAAATTTTCTCACTAGTTTCTTCGTTTGTCTCATTCTTTCTTTCATTTCTTCTGTTCTACGCCTCCCAGTTCACTGTCCCAACTCCCAACTGTAAAAATCAAGTCTTCGTTTTTCTCTCTTCTACCCATACACAAATTTCCCCTCACAGTTTGTTTCTCTTCATCTCTCTCTCGTTTCTCCTTTTCTTTGCCTCTCTCATAACTTTGCTTGCAAAAGCCTAAACAAGATAGGTCACTATGCTCTCAGAACTTCATCACAATGGCATGGCCCAAGATTTAAGGTATCAAATACTCAACCAAATCAATTAAAAGGAACAGATTAAGGAGTGTGAAAAAAATAAAAAAATAAAAACAATACTTGGGGTTAATCATTAATGTTCAACAATTAAGCAAATGGGTATTTGAAAAAGTGCAGGAAAAGAGTGAAATAGACAAGATGGAAACAGTTCTAAGAAGAAAAAGAAAGGAAACAGTGAAGAGAGCATGAGAGAAATAAGATGAGGAAGAAGAAAATGGGATCCCACCAACAAATATCGTGATTAAGGTGCAAAACTTCTTATTGTTCTTATAGAAAAACTAGGAAGACTTGATTTTGAGTTGGGAATGGGAGGGCCTGAAGAGAAGAAATGATGAGAGAGAGAATGAGACAAACGGAGAAAGTGAGAAAATTTGTGCTTGAGTGGTTTTTTTTTTTTAATTTATTTTTTTTATAACCGTTGGATTACCTATATGCCATGTGTTATCATCCTTTTTAAAATGGGATATAACTAGAGGCTGCTAAACAGAAGGGGATCTAAACCCAAACAAAAAATATGATAGAAAAAAATATTGAGATGTCAGGTAAAGCTATAAACAAGAGTCTAATCAAGAATTAAAAATTCAGACATATTCATTTTATTTTATTTTGAACACAAAGCTAAACTTGAGTTCAGAATTAAACAACATTAAATATTCAAGTTGGGTTTATTTATTTGTTGAGTAAGCTTAAACATGTTCACGAATTACTTTATTAACGTTTTTTTTTTTTTTTATATAGGGCCTTGTTAATGAGTAACTTAAGAAAAATTGTTAATAAATTATTTTAAGAAAATTTTAGCATCGCTTTCATGGGAAAAATATAAAAAACCATCAAAACAATTAATTGTTTTTATCTTTTTCCTATAATAAAAAAATTTTCTTAAAATAGTTCCTAAACCAATGCTCTTAAGGCATCCTTTAACATTTTAATTCTATATATAGTAAAATTATTACAAAAATGTTTTAGTCCTTCAAAAATCTATGAATTTTTACTACAAATGGATTGTTAATTTGAGCCTCCATATTCACGAGTTTGTTTATAAACACATTATTATGTCTGAGCTTGGCCCATTTAATAATCGAGCTTAAAGTTGGGCTAGGGCTTAAGCTTGGATTGTTTTGTTGAATTATGTAAATGATGGAATGTTTAGTTATTTTCAATTTTCAATTCCTGATCTTGATTACTTCTGGCTTTTGTACAATTCTTCCACTGCTACAAAGCAAAGAGAGAAAGAGAGTTTTGAGCTTTTCCAGTTGAATCATGTAATGAAACAGTTCTGTTAAGGACATACTTTATGCAATTTGCTAATCTTTTGACAAAATGCACTTTTTTTGTAATTTGGTAAATCTAGGATGGCTTAAGATTTCAAAAAACATGTTGTTCAAGTCAAGTGTTAAAGCCATAAAGATCTAACCAAAAAACAAATGAAGAAGAGTTGTTCATTAAAACTCGACAGAATCCTTTTTATCAAGATTTAATGTTGAAACTCGACACAAGCTCGACACAAGCTGTATCCGTCGAAAATTACGAAATCAGAAATTCTAGATCTGATTACACGCATATTCCTATGTATTTGTGTTGGGTTTCTTTTCTCACAACCCTAGACATATATAAATATTATTTTTAAGGCCGCCACACATGCATTGAGTGACCAGATGCAAAAAGTGGCATAATTCATTATTCTTTCTGAAGAAGTTTCTGTGTCTTTATGTCAAAGGTTTTGTGACCAAGGAGCTTCCTGATCTTCATTGTTGATGAACTGAAGAATTTTGCAACCAACAATCTTCTTCAAGTTGGTGAGTTAGTCACATACTGGGATCCGTGCATCATTAATTAGTTATGTACTGGGATTCGTACATTGAATGGAGAGATTGCCGCTACAATACAAGTCTAATTGGATATCGAGATAATCGTTCAACTGTAGATTGGTATTTCGAGATAGGCCAAAGGGTTTGATAAAATTCCTTATACTTGTAACCACTTGTGATTGATAATAATAGATTCTCGAGAGTGGTGACTTTAAAATCACTCGATGAAATTTTGCCTCTGTAATTTTCTCCATTTATAAACAAATCACCTATGTCAAATTTAATTTCCACTGCATTTAGTTATTTGGTGATTTGTTTGTGCTATACGTTATTGCATATAATTTGACTAATTAATTAACTTAGGTAATTAATTAATTCGCAAAGAAGTCAATTCATTTTTACCCTATCAAATTCATCTAACCTAACCCTCTATTGTTCAACTTGGGTTGAAAAGATGAAAGAAACACACGCACACATATTCTTAATTCCGAATTAGAAGTGGGACGTCAAATTCTTAATTCCTAAAGTGCGGAAAAAAGAAATATATACGTACGAGATCATTTTTTATGTAACCTGATCCAAAATGACCAAAGAGTAAGATGGAAGATTTTGGGTTGGGTTTTTGTTGAATTATTGTCGTCAAGTCAAACTGGGTTAGAATGTGAACTATTAAAAAAAGCAAAAAACTCAAATCTAAAATAAACAAACAATTTATATAAGAAATCTAGCTTTAGTTGAATAACCTCAATAAACAAACAATTTCATGTTTTTACAGATATTTAAAGAATCACAAATCCTAGACACACACAACAACATTCAAATTGCAAACCCAACATATATGGTGTGTTGAACATATTCAGATTTTCTTCATCTGAACAAACTCCTCAATATAAGAAAATTATTGGTCATTTCCAGCACCCAAGGATCCACTGTACAAGATGAGTCCAGTATGGCTCTACATTTTTCCTACCAAAAAAACAAAAAAAGTATGGCTCTACTAGGGAACTACTGATCAATTTTGACCCCAAGCTCTGAAGTTCAGCATTTTAGATTCCCTCTTGAATTTGCTGCAAAATGTGTAAATGAGAGAGAAGGCACACACACAAATAGAGAGAGATACGTGTATGTGTCACTTTACTTATAGAATAGAGCTAGGATCGTAGAATTTTTGGTAGCAAATTAATTGCCCTTGATGCACAAGTTGAATTCCCAACTAAATCAATAAGCAATTTATCGAGCTTGGGAATCTCAATGATAAATAGTATTTACCACTGCCTTGCTGCTATATACTGTAGGCACATCGATTTCAGCTTTTCCACTTTCTGCACTGGAAAATTCTTGCTATTAAGAATAAACCCAAAGACAACCATTAATGAAATAGGATATTAAGTTCTTAAAATAAGCATAAAAATTAATTGTCTTCTCTTTTTCAAAAGCATTATTCACTAGAGGTACTTAGTGATTATTGGATGACTTCCAAGTTTGTGTCTAAATCAAAATAATTGACATTAAAGTCACAAATATCAGTAGTTTATAACAATATCATGAATAAACTAAGTTCATTAAATAACATGAATACTTAGAAAATGTACAGTATGATTTCTTTTACCTCTACAACTCTTTAACTTTGATACGTACTCTCTTCAGGGAATGTGTACCAAAAAGAGGGAGCTCGCTGGCTGCAAGTTTTTCAAGACTCGTGCTGATTAGGAGATATAAAGGAATAATATTCATTAATCATGCTACCTGTTAATCCAAATTAAACTAGACCAATACTCAAGCAGTCAAGCGTCACTGATAAAAAAAAGTACCAACCTTCACACAGGCTAAAGAAGCAAATGTTCATCGAGACACTTATCAAGGAGAAAACAATGGTGCTGGATAATCTGTTTCAAAAAAATATATCATAACATATACATCAAAGACTAGTCACTCTCAACACATGAGCAAACACTGCAATATTTATCAATACACAGTTTTATTTCTCTAAAAGAATCGTGCATATACAACTTTTTCTTAGATATTGTACATTCAAATATAACACAATTCCTTTTTGCTAGAGAAGAAAGAACCTATTTTTAAATGAAGGCCATACCTCATCTATGCCTTTTCCAGTCTAAAGTCTATTATGCACCATGTGCCAATTATGTTCAAGAACAAGAGAATATACATTAATATTAAGTGTTGGTGCACTCCGCATTTTTGAAATTTTATGAAAAATTTCACATAAAAATAACATAGAAACCTTAATGAATTTCATATAGAATTATGATCTTCCTCCCCCCCACAAAAAAGAAAAAAAAAAAAAAAAAACAAAAGGAAAGAAAAAAAGATTAAGATCCAACCGTCATTCCTGATCAGATGTCTTCACTAGTATGATAAGATACTTTTAGCAGGTCAAAAATGATTAAGAGCTCACTGCTCGTGAAGTCATTAGCACCTTTTATATACTCAAGGTAACAACGGCTCAAGCCAAAGCTTATTTATTTTAATATTCTGATACAGGGCTGACTACAAGAATCCAATCAAAGACAGAATACTAGAAGACCGCAAGGTTATTTTTTGTTATTACTATTTAATTATAACTATTAGTCTAAATTGTGTGTGCATAATCATAACCAATCCTGAACACTGTAACATTTGTTCTCTGCAATGAAAAATCCACCATAAGGATCGTCAACCACTCCTTCATAGAACCACCCAAAATTTAGTTCGATTTATGTTTGAGAAAGAAAAGAATTAGATAGAATCATAAAAGTATAATGCAGAAAACAATAGAATTAAAACAACTTAATCAAAACGCAGAAACAACATTTTTTTTTTTTATTCTAATATCTTCGAACCTTATTTTTCAACTTTGAATTTATGCAGCATGAACAAGAACAAGGGCCATGGATACGTCACTGCTGACACACACAAACATGGGCAGATCATGGGAAAATAAGATGATAACATTAATCTGTTTCTGTTTGAATGTTCTAACACTTGTAAGTAATAACATTAACAAGGTACCTATGTGTGTGTTTGTGGCCAATTAAGCTAATAATTAAGTCCATTACATTATTAATAGAGTGGCTGTCAAACGCATAATCAGGGATGACTCATGATGCGAAAATTTAATGACAAATTCCAACAGCAAATCAAATTATACCTTTCTTAGATGTCAAGATATGCATTGCTTGCGCATTGCATCATTTTTTAAAGCAATTACCTCACTGTGCTATCAGCAGCCCTGGCCCCAGCCTGAATGTAGGAAAAGCAATTTCAAGAACTAAGAAAACATACTCCCTTCATGCCATGATAAGGGTAAAAATTCCCAGTTTTTACTTGATATATTTGTACCTTGTCAAAGTCAAGGAATATTTATTTTCACGTTACAGATAACATCCTTTTTTTTCCACATCAGTTACAAGAGATATATTGTATTTTATGCTCATTTAAATGTAGAAGTAGGGTGAAGATTAGAATTTACTTATGACCTAGGAAGTAAGGACACTTCATTTAGGGTGCTGTACCCATTTTGTACCAGTCATTTCATGTTATAATTTTTCAAAAATTATTTGTGTCGCCATGTCGTACCCGTACCCGTGTCCATGTCCGTGCTTCCTAGCTTATGACAGATAATTGTAATAACACCTAATGCATTTTTTTTTTTTTTTGTAAATTGTATAGAACAACTTTAACTGAAAAAAAAAAAAAAAAAAAAAAAAAAAAAAAAAAAAAAACCATCTAAGGAGAAATATTATTTTTTAAACAAAAGAATAATTCAGATATAATTCAAATTATTCGGAACATGCAATATCATTAAGAAGCTTTGTATCACATTGAACAATGCTTGCATAAATTCATCATGGGCTGCAATACATGGTGAAAATCCCTCAGTGAACATTCTAGGAATGATTGTGCGGATTCAAGGCACAATCAAACTTGAGAGTGAAACCACAATTCTTGCATCTTCCAACTAGAAACTAGTGCCTAAATTGTGAAGTTGTACCACTGTGCCCTAGTAATTCTGATTTAAGAATTTTTGACATTTACAAAACGTGCATTAATTGTGAGTGGCATAAAATAATTTTTTAAAAAAAGGACATTTAACTGAAAAATCATAGTCCAAATAATTTTTTTTTTAAATGTATGAGTATATTGAACTGGGAGGGAACATTACAATGCAAAATTAACATTACATATACATGAGATTTTCTTTTTGCAAAGTATTTACTTGATATTGTCTTTTTGCTAAGTATGTACTTGATGTTTTAACTTAGTAGTCATTGGTTACAACAGGTGAAAAATTAATAAAAGGGGAAAGGAAAAACAAATGCAACAATAAATCTTTTTTTATTTACGGGTAAGTACGAACCTATTGAGTTTTGAAACCATGACCTCACTCTCCATTCCCTTATTATTGGAGGAGGAAGTACCAATTGAGCTAAAGCTCATTGGTCATAAATGACCTCTTCTTCACAGTATTTTTATTTATAAGAAAGTTAAACCCATGTATATTGTTTGTACAAGCTATACAAGCATAACTATTTGCTCATGAACAATGTTTACTTTTCTCTACAAGGCATTCCAATAATAAGTTTTTAATGTGATATTTTTTGTAATTACAATATATATATATATATATATATTCAAAATTGAATTTGTATATATCAGTAACTCCAAGTGAAATAAGTAAGAGAATGCCAAAGAACCATAGAAAATTACTATAATAAAACTAGTTGGAGGTAATCCTAAATTTAATCACAACGTATTTGCATGTAGGTGAGACATGAAATGGTTACAGAGCTATGGTCTTCAAAGGGATAGAAGACTTGTTCATAGGTACAGAACTACAGATATAGAGATTGATTCAAATGTCTGCAGAATAAGGTCATCAAGCACCAAAGAAAAGACTTACATCTGTACCCATCTCCATCATTTACGAAGTCATCAAAATACCAGAACAGAGGATCCTGGGGAAAAAATCTCATATGTATGAGGAATTGCTTTCATCAACAGCTACGGAAATCAACCCAACAATGTTGAAGTTGTGGCTCTGTCATCCTTACTGATTCAAGTGTTTGCAATAAATACTTGAGCAACAATCCTATAATTGAGCACTTAATTAAGAAAAATAGAAAGAGAAGTACCCAAAGATGTGAATCCAAAAATGCAACTATAGAAGGAGGCATACCTTGGCATCGAAGTTCAATCAAGATTTTCTTGCCTTCTTTGATGGTGGATACAACTTGGAGTTGGAACCATCATTGAAATAAGAGTGGGCCATTGAAAGCCCTGAATCTTCTTCTCAATTGTTGAAAGCCCTCGGCTCTATCTCTTCCATTTACCTCAGAGCCCTTGAGTTTCCAAAAAAAAAAAAAAAGAACACGCAGAACTAGTTTGTTTCATTTTCTGTGGCTTTCCAAACACAGAGAGTGAATAATAAAAAAGAAGGTACCTAGACATGAGCGTTGCAGTTGGAAGGGTTGGACGACAGCTCCTTTTCCAGAGTCGGAATCGGATTCGAAGCCATCCGAAGTGCGACAGGTAGTGTTTTTGGCGACGTCTGGCATAGGTTGGTCGATGGTTTCTTCTTCGCCGTCCACATAGTTGTCCGGAATCTCCTCCATTGTTGACTGCCCATTGATCCGTATCAGAGCCACAACAATTATGCCTAGCACTTGGACTCGGCAAGTGAAAAACATCAGATTTTTGGGAACAACAGATGCACTCTACACGTACCCCCCACCTTCTTGGATGGTTTTTAACCCAATCCATCACAGCCAAACCAAAACCCCTAATTTCACATATTACCTCAACATAATTTAGTTCAGATGGGTTTGACTCATTCAATCGTTTCTGTAATTCGTAATTAGATAAAGAAAATATCCACAGATGGTCGGAGAATTCATCTGTATCTATAGAAGTTGTTCTAAGGTACTTTTTTTCACACCCATTGATGGAAAGGAAAACATCACAGGAAGACATCCGTGAAGAGTTCGCCGGTCCAAAAGCAAAACAGACATAAAAAAGATTTAGAAATTTGCGACCAACCCAAAATGATACGACATCTCTATCGCTTTCATGGTTTAAGTTCAACCACTTAGGAATCTCAGTTACCGGTAGTATAATATCAAATTTATCATCATTCAATAATTCGCTTGATGATGTTTGTGGATCCATTAATATCTTGCTTCCTGCTAGTTTACATGCTTTATTTGGTAAAATCCCTAAAATTTCTCCAACCTGCATGCAATTAGCAAATTCAATAAATTGAATAAATTGAATCTCCAATCTAGAAGAAAGTAACAAAAATTGTTTCTTTATAACTTAAAAAAAGGGAGAAACCTGATTCAATAATGTGCTTAATGATTGTGGATTCAACGAATAGCTTTGGCTTGCATTCACAACTTCTACCAATTGTGGAAGCCTTGGAATTTCCCGAAGCTGCTTGCAATGATGTATATCAAGGAACGATAATCTAGTCAATCTGCTAAGGCTTTCAGGGATGCTAACAATATTAGTTGCAGATAGATTTAGAGAATTCAATACGGGGAAGTACTCGGGTTTCATCAAAAAATCTAATTCAATTATATTTTTATTGCCCCTGAAATTCAAGGACGTCAACATCAAAAACCCATATCTGGAAAAGCCATCCAAATAATCGTATGTCTGACTCAATTTGGCAGTGGGAATATATAGTCCAAAAAGATGTTGTAATTTATAGATGTCATCGGGAAGATACCTAAGGTTTTCGCAATCCTCTAAGTCTAAGCCACGAAGCCCAGTGAGATACTTAATTGATGATGGCAACTCTCGAATACCACTCCCACGTAAATTTAAATTCCATAAACATTTCATTTCTGGATGAATATTAGGAAACTTCTCCAGCCTTAAGCAGTCCCTAAGAACAAATTGCCCAAGAGATTTCAACATGAGGTTGTTTGGAAGAGTTTGAAGTTTTCCACAACCTTGGAGATCCCATACCTGAAGCTTATCAAGAAATCCAACCGAGTCATGAACCTCAACTAAATTTTGACAATAGGAAAGATTCAATGTTTCTAGGCTTGGAGTACACAACTCAGGTAATTTTGTAATGGACTCACACCTTTTGAGATTGATATATTTTAAATACTTTAGTTGGATTCCCTGTAGAAGAAAAAAAAAAAACAAAATTTATTTTAGACCAGCATTCAAATATAATTTAAAGAAATTATAATTTATAAATACTAATACTCATACCAATTTGAATGTTGTCTCCAATTTAATAAGACTTCTTGGCATCTTAAGTTCAACAAGTTGTCGAGGATAATATTTGGATGGCAAGGAAAATGGAAATTCAGGCCATTGAAGCAGCGTTAATCCGTTGGGGAGATATTCGAGTTCTTCACAAATGTGTACATTACGAACTATTAGAAATTTGAGATTTACCATCTTTTCAAAAACTTTAGCTTCTATTTGCATCTTTATCGGGTGAGGTGAGCAACACATAATTCCCCGAGTTTTACTTGATCCCTAATTGGACAAAGCATTAGTTACACTAAATAATAGAACTATAAAAAATTTTAAAAATTAAACAAACGTATACCAATAAACTTAAATATTCTACAACATTAAAAGGAAAAAATAAATAAATAGAAAACACTCATTTGGGAAAAAAAAGAGATGCAAAAGAACTTATACCATATTTGTAGTTAGTAGTTCTTCAGCATCCTCAAAACACCATATCCTGCTACGTTCTCCAAGCTCTTTTGATTCTTGATGAACAATTTCTCTCCCCATTTGTTGAAGCAAGTCATGCATCCACAAATTGCCAGATTGACCAACAGTTATGAGACACTTATCAATAAGTTTTCTAATTCCATAATCAGGATATAAGTTGCAAGCGTCTAATATATTCACTACATAATCCTTCTTTAATCCCTTGAAGAAACATGAAATATCAAGAAAAATATCCTTTTCAGCCCTTCCAAGTCCATCATAGCTTATTTTGAGTTTTTCTTGAATTTTTTCATGAGGTATGTTTTTATACTTTTCCAATGCGCTTTTCCATTCACATATACTTTTTCCACACAGATCAGAACCAATTATTTTAAGAGCTAATGGAAGGCCATTGGCATAATGTATGATTTGCTCTGTAACTTCTGAATAATTTTTCTCCGGTTCAATTTTTTGGAAGGCATGCAAGTTGAAGAGTTCACGAGATTCAGATTGATTTAATTCCTTAAGCTCATAAATTCGATGATCTTTTCCAAAAGTGTTTAGCACTTGTTTGTCTCTTGTTGTTATAATGACTCGACTTCCTAGAGCAAACCAATTACATTCTCCAAGAAAATTTACCATCACTTCTGAGTCAGCCACATTGTCAAGAATTAAAAGAAGTCTTATATGACAAAGCCTTTCTTTTATCATAATAATTCCTTTGGGTACACTGTCTACCTTTACATATGTGCCCCATGAGATCTTAGAAAGAAGCTTCTCTTGTAGTTTGATTATGTCATCATTTGTTTCCGAATTTTCTTTAACATCCTCTAGAAAGCAACTCAATTCAAAAAAATTAGCAATTCTATTATAAATAGCCTTTGCAACTGTAGTCTTACCTACTCCTCCGGGACCATGAATCCCTACCATGCGAACATCATTTGACTTCATATCTAAGAGCAATTCTATAGCATCTGCACGAGAATCTATTCCAACTGGGTGTTTAGTAACAAATAACTGAGTGCGATTCAATTTAGTAACTAATATCTCTTTAATAATTCTCTGGATAAATTGAGTTTCTGGTTCAATACAGCTGTCACACACAAAGCATAAGAAACATATAATAAGTTAGACAAATTGAAAATATACATAGATGGGTCGTTCATGTATGAAGAGTTCAAAAGTTCTAAAGTTAGTGTGGGTTGGAACAGTAAGTTCATCTAATGGGTAGGTCTAGGGTAAAGGATTTTGTATTGGCCTTTGCAACTTCTCTTCATATAGTGAATTGCCCTATTTGGGTCAGGTTGCCCTTGCTATATATATATATATATATATATATATTCCATTTGAGATGTTCTGTACTATTTTTTTTCACTTTCTGACCATATCGAGGTGTTATTTGCTTCATAATCAGTTTGAAATTAACCCTCTCATGGTTCAGTAGAAATCCTCTTCACAACATCATTGTAGTTTTGAGATCCAAACAAATTTTGTTTCTCCCCTTAACGACCACATTTGTTCATAAAATTACTCATAACAAGGTCTGTATCGACCTTCCATGCTTCCTCGGATTTGGTTGACCAGGACATCTAAGTCCAGCAGAGACACCTGTTCCTAAACTCATGGCTCTCGTAGTCTCCCTCCAATTGCTTGGTCTTCCAGCAGAAGCAGTGGTTCGGAACAAACAGCAACTTGGCTGGTTTCTAAGACCAGAATCACAAGTTAGCTCCATCTTTCATTTTTCTGTGCTTTTCCAACAAGCGACAACAGATGAAGATGGTAAAAAGTGTTGGGGTATCCCACAGATTATCCTCCATCCAATGCTTACGATGACCAGCAAGGTGCCAGCTCATCAGAGATCAACCTTTGGGGCCGGTAAATGGTCGCCAAAGCCTTGTTCCATGTCCCCACCAGTGTGGGACCCAAAGATCATCGTTGCTGGTACCGCAGAACCCACTTTTCTGAAATTACTCCAACTTAAATTCTGCTTGAAGTATTTCAGAAAGTACTCTTCTGAAATTACTTCAACTTAACGTCCGTTGGCATGGTCCCATCACACATGCACATTCGATGACTTGCCGCCGGACCTCACCCAGCATGCAGTCGGTCCCATATCCCAAGGTGTGCTCCCTAGAAGCATCTGCACTAGAGAGTCCTCAACATACAGGACCAGCACCATGGAGTTGTGTGTTTCACCCATTCACTTAGCTTCATCCCCGTCTTCTTCACCACCCAGCATGCAGTCGGTCCCATATCTCAAGGTGTACTCCCCAAAAACACCTACTCCTTGACGTACAAGGTCAGCTCCATGGTTTTGAATGTTTCACACAGTCACCATCTCCTTTTCATCTTCATCGTCTTGTTCTTTTCACAATCTCCCCCAACCCAAAATCTTATACTTGTGAAATTACTTCAACTTAACCTAAGTGATACAATTACACACGCACATTCGACCACTTTTCCACATGTCCTCGCCGTAATCCAAAATAGACTCCTTCGAGATAACTTCACCAGGAGTTCTTAAAAACGCGAGGCCAGCCCCCTAGCTCTGCATGCTGTACCCAGCCAACATCCTCGCCTCTTCCCCATCTTCTACACCCTGTGATCGCCACCAACGATCCAAAATACTCTTCTGAAATTACCTTAGCTTAACCTCTGTTGAAATGATTCAATTTTGCAAGCATATCCAACTTCTTGCAAATAATTTTCAGCCTCACCAACCACTCCAAGTACCATGGAACACTCTTGTGAAATTACTTCGGCTTAACCTCTGTTGAGAAGGCTCGGTCACGCAAGTGCATTCAAATACAGGCAGACCCCTTTTTAGTTTCATCAAAGCCTTACATCTGGGTGGGTTTACTCTTCAGAAATTACCTTATCCTGTTGAAAGCTTCACCACCTTCAGATACTTCACTTAAAAAGTCAAATGTAAAAATTTGTTTTCGAAACTCATTCCCGCACCACACTCCGAAGCTGTGTGCATGAACGAGTCTCGAAGGGGCATTTGTAGAGAGGGAAAATTCCCGACCTATCACAAGCTGACACGTCATGCTATCAAGTCCACAAAATACAGTTAATTATAAAGTATCATGCATGGCAACTAGGTTTTGTTATCAATACTCAGAAACCAATAGAAATTTGCCAAGTGTCATTGAAATAAACCAATCACACATCAGCACGTGTAAGCGATGACACAAGCAATCTAGCACGTGTAAGCGATGACACAAGCAGTCCAGCACGTGTAAGCGATGACACAAGCAGACTAATCAGGCTGTGACATGTGTCACCAATCAGACTCCGCCACGTGTCGCTCACCTACCTCTAAACTCCTATAAATAGAAGCCTTCCCAAGACATCAAAAGGAGGAGATCGGAGGCCAGGACATCTTAGAAGGAGAAGCCATCTAGAGCATAAGCAGCATCAAAGAAGATTCAGAAGTATTGAAGCTCTGCTGGAATCAAGCCCTGAAGCCTCCAGGAACTTCAAGAACTTCAAACTCAAATGCAAGGAATATTCAAAGCAGAATCATCTAAACTACCTGCCTAGATCTTCAAGTTCACTGGAATCAAGCTCAAAAGCCTCCAGAAACCTCAACAAACCACAAATCAGTAAAGCTCTACGGATTCAAGCCTCTAAAGCCCCGAAGAACTCCTACCACAAACCTTCAAATACGAAGAATATTCAAAGAGGAATCATCCAAATCATATTCCTAGATCATCAAATTCACTGGAATCAAGCTCAAAAGCCTCCAGAAATCTCAACAAACCACAAATCAGTAAAGCTCTACGGATTCAAGCCTCTAAAGCCCCGAAGAACTCCTACCACAAACCTTCAAATACGAAGAATATTCAAAGAGGAATCATCCAAATCATATTCCTAGATCATCAAATTCACTGGACTCAAGCTCAAAAGCCTCCAGAAACCTCAACAAACCATAAATCAACGAAGCTCTACGGATTCAAGCCTCTAAAGCACCGAAGAACTTCCACCATAAACCTTCGAAGACGAAGAACGCACCAAGAACACGAAGAACGCACCAAGAACACGAAGAACACCCCAAGAACACGAAGAACACGAAGAACATGAAGAACAAAGGATTTCTAACAAGCTCATAGCCAGAGATTCCTTGTAATTCTGTTTCAAAGGTTTTCGATCCATTCTTCAACCAAATTGAAGTATATTTGGTGTTCGAATCAAAATCACACCACCACAATTCTAATCAACAAATCTTTCAAGGAGATCGAATCAGAGGATCACTCTTTTGTAATCACAGAGAATTGTACCACACATTCATCAATACAAATTCGCATTTGTGAAACTATTTTACTTGTTTGATTTATTTCGAACTAGAAATTTAGTCGTCCACATATTCTGGCACGCCCGGTGGGACCTCTCTGCCTCTCATCTCATTCTCCTTCAAAGAAAGAAATCAACATCACCTTGCTACTAGCTCCAATGGCCTCTAGCAAGAACATTCAAGCTTCAACAAAAGCTACTTCAACTAAACTTGGTACGGCTACCACCAACAACTGCATTGGTGTAATCAATTGTAGCCAACCCAAAGCAAACAATCAAGTTCAATCTCAATCAACCAAGGAATCCAAGGTTCAGGCAATCATCTCCTTAGACCCTCTTACAAGAAACAAGGTCATCAACAAGAACATCTCCACCTTGGAACACCTCAAGTATGGGGGCAAATCCCCTTCTTCCTTCAGGAGAAGTTGGTCACATGATTTCTCTCCCATTAAAGGGAACCTAAAAGATGAGATTTCACGTACTCACTTCAAATCATTTCCTGCTCCATCATCTTGGGAAGTTGTATCAGTCATGATGACTAACACCTCTACCATGGAAGCAAAGATGGCCGAAATGGAGCAAAGTGTCGTCCTTCTCACAAAAGCACTTGAAGATAAGGACCTCCAAATTGCAACTCTAATGAACAAACTCGAAGTACAAGATCTTGGTGAATCAAGCCATGGTCATAAATTCACATCTGCAAAGGATGACGAAGGGAGAGAAATTGAAAACACTCCCCAACGAGAACAATCTACTTCGGTTGCTTCGTTGTCAGTCCAACAATTACAAGACATGATAACAAATAGCATCCGAGCACAATATGGAGGTTCTTCTACAAGTTCTCTCACATATTCAAAACCTTACACAAAGCGCATTAACAGTATGAGAATGCCAAATGGGTATCAACCCCCCAAGTTCTTGCAGTTTGATGGCAATGGAAATCCTAAACAACACATTGCCCACTTTGTGGAAACTTGTGAGAATGCAGGGACTCAAGGAGCTCTCCTTGTAAAGCAGTTTGTCCGTTCACTCAAGGGGAATGCCTTTGATTGGTACACAGACTTAATACCCGAGTCAATTGACAGTTGGGAGCAACTTGAAAGAGAATTCCTTGACCGATTCTATAGCACGCGTCGCACTGTAAGCATGATGGAGCTAACCAATACCAAGCAATGGAAGGATGAGCCCGTCATTGATTACATCAATCGGTGGCGTTCTTTGAGTCTAGATTGCAAGGATAGACTTTCTGAAATATCTGCTGTAGAAATGTGCATCCAAGGCATGCATTGGGGACTTCTTTACATCCTTCAAGGGATAAAGCCTCAAACATTTGAAGAGTTAGCAACTCGTGCGCACGACATGGAGTTGAGCATTGCTAGTCATGGAAGTACAAACCCTCCTATACTTGAGGAAAGCAAAAAGGAAGTAAGGAAAAATGAAAGGAATGCAAAATTCAGCCTCAAAGACTCAATGGTTGTTAACACTGCCGAAGTCAAGGTTCCAAGAAGAGGAGCAAATGTAAATGAAAAAGGGCTTGAAGGATGGCAAAAGAACGAGGTGCGTCGTCTAACTTTTAAGGAACGTGAGCAAAAAGTATATCCGTTCCCCGATGAAGATGTGCCAAACATCTTAGAACAATTATTGCAATTGAAGCTGATTGAATTGCCAGAATGTAAGCGACTAGAAGACATGGGGAAAGTTGATGACCCTAACTATTGCAAATATCATCGCATCATTGGCCACCCAATTCAAAAATGCTTTGTCTTCAAAGAACAAATCATGAAGCTCGCCAAAGGAAACAAGATTGATCTAGGCTTTGATGAAGTTGTTGGGTCAAACCACGTGACCGTTGCTTGTGATGTACTTCCAACTCTCGGGCAAGGGGCAAACATCAACGAAGTTTACAAATTGATTGACAATGATGACATAAGGATCGACCCCATCAATGGGAAGTTCCTTAAACACTTCTACACTTGAAAAAACCGAGGATTGCTCCTCGGTAAGAGCTTAAACTACCCACTGTAACGCTGCAAAGGTATATGATGTCTTCCCATTGCCTTTGAAAGCGTACCAATAAGGAGAAATTAATCCCACTCTATGTCACCAATTGCTAGTGTGGCGTAGTGGTTGGATGCCCATGTCGCCCTTGAGAGGTCTCGGGTTCGATTAGTGGTGATACCCACTATTACACACTGAGCCCACCTTTTTGCAAAAAAAACACAAAACAAAACAAAACAAAGAAAAAAAAAATCATCAAAAAAATCGTTCAAAAAAAAAATCTTTTGAACTACGTAATGACTTGATCCCTCTCTGAGGTACGTAGGCAGCTTAGTACTTTTCACTAAGTTCAGTCACATCTAAAGAAGAAGAATTGCCAGTCTAGCTTGAGGAGCTTTCCAAAGGTCATCAATATGCTTTTGAGATCCCTTTGATTGGCGAGCGTTGCTTAAGATCAGTGAATTGCTCACTACATGATGCTTGATGATCATTGTGGTAGAAAATGACAGCTACGAAGAATTGGGAATGAAGTCTTCACGGCATTGCCCCTCTTCTGTGGACATCCTCCCACATCTCTAAAGTATGCTTTGCATCACTTATCTCTTGGGGGCATCGTCTTGTACATTTCAAGTCTAAGCTACATCGCCTCTCTTCTAAGTTGTGCCACTTCACAACTCTGAAATTTGAACCACATCATCTCCCTTCTGAGTGATGCTGTTTCACATCATCTGGACAATGTCACCTTCCTCTAACATCTGAAGTTGGTGTTGCGTCATCTCTCCTTTAAAGGCATGTTCATGCAATGTCAAAGTTTTGACGACATCTCCTTGCATCTTCAAAGTCTTGTTGGCATCTTTAAAATCTTGATGTCTGGCGATAGTACTATGTGCCTTCGATGTTTGAACTTTATCGCCTCTAAAAATTGGCACTAATACAACTTTAAAGGCCAATGATGGCGCGACTTCATAGCAAATGCAAGTGTGAATATTGCTTCATGACAAAGATGAAATGTTGACGTAGCTTCATGGCAAAGATGAAGTGTTGACATAGCTTCTTGGCAAAGATGAATGTTGACATGGCTTCAGTGCAAATAATGGTGTGACTTCATAGCAGATGAAGTGTTGACGCGATATCATGTCAAAAACAAATATTAGCATGGCTTCAGTGCAAATAAAGTGTTGACGTGGCTCCATGACAAAGCTAAGTGGTGAAGTGACTTCGATGCAGAGGAAAATATAGATGCAGCTTTGATGCAAATGCAAACTTTGTGCAGCTTCATGATAAGAACAATTGGCGTGGTTGCACTGCAAGAATAAGTGCCAGTAAGGACTAGTGCTAGTATTGCTTCGTTGCCGATACCAGGGCCAATACTACTTCAAAGACAAGTACTGGCGATAGTATTGTTGCGCAGTTGAATATCCTTATGGAAATGTCATTGCAAAGACGAGTACCACTAATAGATTGTTGTTGCAGAAAAAAAAAAAAATGTAATAACATGAAGGTATACGTCACTGCAAAAACGTTGCTATCAATGAAATACAAAGCCAGCAAATGAAGGCAAATGCTTCCTTGAGAACGTCAGTGTAAAGTTTGATGTCAAAACCCAAATATCAAAGAGCTGCAAAACAAAAACAAGCAACAAAAAAAATTGTCAGGGAAAAGATCTCATAGCACATAAAATATATATATATATATATATATATATATTGATTGAAAGCAGGAGAATAAAGTTGAAGGTTGAGAATGCTTAAGTGATGAACTGAGAGATTCACGTACTCTTTATATAGAGAATGCAGCCAAACTATTAAATGGTTCCACCAACAGGCCAGTGAAAAAATCTATATTCACATATCAGAAATGTGAAAACAATTGGAGCTCAAAGTGAGATTTTGCACATTCACAGCACTCAAAGTCAAGGAAGTCTGCACCGTATTTTGAAGATAAAAGATGGCATTCAATAAAGAGAAACAAAAAATGGTGGCTCACCACCCACCTTCTGACTATCACGTCTAAACACACGGGCACCACCTTGTCAATACGGCTACCGTCAAAGTAGATTAAAATGGCAAAAAAATCAACAATACTTGCCGTTTTCTCTTCTGGATTTCTAGCAACTTCTGACAAGATTTCACAAAAATCAACCCACCGAAATCTTCTAAAGACTTCAAGCTTCAGAGCCCAGAAAAATCATCCACAGTGGAGCCATAACGAGCCGCCACGCGCGGCCACAAAATCCCAACGTCCACTAGATTTCTCATTCAAATTTGTGCAAATCTGAGGAATATTTTACAAAACCGATGCCACCACTAGACTCCTCGGCCTTCGATCTACAAAACCCAGAAAGATCGTTGCCAATGGATCCCCCACGCGCCACCACGCGCCGCCACAGTCTCACGATGACCCGCGGCTTGGTTCTTCAAATCTGTGCAAATATGTTCCAAATTTCAGAAAACAGACCATACCAGGGTCTTCTACGGCCTTAGATCGACAAAACCCAAAAATTTCAAGCCCAGAAACCAAGACACGCGCCTGCACGCGCCGACTGAAGCTTCGGACTGCCGTGCCTCTATTACACTCGCTTCCACGCGCCTCCTTGAGTTCCCACGCGCCAAGCTCCACGCCACGCGCTCCACGCGCCAAGCGCTGACACGCGCGCTCAGGACTATGACGTCATGGATGACGTCATCTTCCACGGCTTGACCCGTTTGACCAGGCCGACCCGGTTTGACCCGCTCATCCTGACCCGGTCCGAACCGCCTGAAAAAAAAAAAAAAAAAAAAAAAGAGCTTTGACCAAGTGGAACTTTGACCTTGACCCAAAAGTCAAAATTTTCAAAAGAGCCTGTCTTACTCAGTTTTTCGAGTACATTCCGTTTTTAGGATCCGTTTCTTCATTTGAAACTCGAAAATCATGTAAACAGCTGAAGTTCCAAAAAGTTGACTTTTGCACAAATCTTAACCACAAGTCAAAAATTTCAAGAAGGACCTGTCTTGCTTAATTTTTCGCGTAGATTCTGATTTTGGGGTCTATTTCTACATTTGAGAATCCAAAATTGCTCAAATAGTGTAATTCTACCACTATTGGCTTTAATGTGAACTATGACCAAGAATCATGATGTCCGAGCAAGGCTTGTCCTATTCAGATTTTCGCAAAGATTCTGATTTTGAAATTCGCTTATTTGTTTCAGACTTGGAAACCACCAAACTGACCCACTTCTCCGAAGTACTAGCAGTGTCCGAAACTTAAGCTCTCAAAATCAAAATTGGAGATTTATCCGTTTTGTCCGGATTCTTTTAGGGTTATCCTCCATACTTCATCAAAGCTTCTCTTTCAAAAAACAGACGAACTCTCACAAGTGTATCCTAAACTGGGAATTGCTTCGGGTCACCAATTCAACCACTCCTGTTCGGTGCCTACCAGTCTCCAACCTACCATTCCCATTCAGTGCCTACCTCATCCGCCGTTCTCACCGAAAATTCCTCATCCACCAAAAATTTTTCATCCGCCATTCTCAACTACCTATCTACCATTCTTCATCTCTTCGCTATAAATAGAGGGTTCAGATTAATTGAAACTCATCAAGAAAAAAAAACACTGAATCATGAAATGAAGATTCGCTTCTTTCAAATTTTCAAACCCTCATTCTCACAGCCATTTCTCGTTATAGCCTCATCATTCTCAACACCGAGCAACCAACATTGCTTCATAATCAGTTTGAAATTAACCCTCTCATGGTTCAGTAGAAATCCTCTTCACAACATCATTGTAGTTTTGAGATCCAAACAAATTTTGTTTCTCCCCTTAACGACCACATTTGTTCATAAAATTACTCATAACAAGGTCTGTATCGACCTTCCATGCTTCCTCGGATTTGGTTGACCAGGACATCTAAGTCCAGCAGAGACACCTGTTCCTAAACTCATGGCTCTCGTAGTCTCCCTCCAATTGCTTGGTCTTCCAGCAGAAGCAGTGGTTCGGAACAAACAGCAACTTGGCTGGTTTCTAAGACCAGAATCACAAGTTAGCTCCATCTTTCATTTTTCTGTGCTTTTCCAACAAGCGACAACAGATGAAGATGGTAAAAAGTGTTGGGGTATCCCACAGATTATCCTCCATCCAATGCTTACGATGACCAGCAAGGTGCCAGCTCATCAGAGATCAACCTTTGGGGCCGGTAAATGGTCGCCAAAGCCTTGTTCCATGTCCCCACCAGTGTGGGACCCAAAGATCATCGTTGCTGGTACCGCAGAACCCACTTTTCTGAAATTACTCCAACTTAAATTCTGCTTGAAGTATTTCAGAAAGTACTCTTCTGAAATTACTTCAACTTAACGTCCGTTGGCATGGTCCCATCACACATGCACATTCGATGACTTGCCGCCGGACCTCACCCAGCATGCAGTCGGTCCCATATCCCAAGGTGTGCTCCCTAGAAGCATCTGCACTAGAGAGTCCTCAACATACAGGACCAGCACCATGGAGTTGTGTGTTTCACCCATTCACTTAGCTTCATCCCCGTCTTCTTCACCACCCAGCATGCAGTCGGTCCCATATCTCAAGGTGTACTCCCCAAAAACACCTACTCCTTGACGTACAAGGTCAGCTCCATGGTTTTGAATGTTTCACACAGTCACCATCTCCTTTTCATCTTCATCGTCTTGTTCTTTTCACAATCTCCCCCAACCCAAAATCTTATACTTGTGAAATTACTTCAACTTAACCTAAGTGATACAATTACACACGCACATTCGACCACTTTTCCACATGTCCTCGCCGTAATCCAAAATAGACTCCTTCGAGATAACTTCACCAGGAGTTCTTAAAAACGCGAGGCCAGCCCCCTAGCTCTGCATGCTGTACCCAGCCAACATCCTCGCCTCTTCCCCATCTTCTACACCCTGTGATCGCCACCAACGATCCAAAATACTCTTCTGAAATTACCTTAGCTTAACCTCTGTTGAAATGATTCAATTTTGCAAGCATATCCAACTTCTTGCAAATAATTTTCAGCCTCACCAACCACTCCAAGTACCATGGAACACTCTTGTGAAATTACTTCGGCTTAACCTCTGTTGAGAAGGCTCGGTCACGCAAGTGCATTCAAATACAGGCAGACCCCTTTTTAGTTTCATCAAAGCCTTACATCTGGGTGGGTTTACTCTTCAGAAATTACCTTATCCTGTTGAAAGCTTCACCACCTTCAGATACTTCACTTAAAAAGTCAAATGTAAAAATTTGTTTTCGAAACTCATTCCCGCACCACACTCCGAAGCTGTGTGCATGAACGAGTCTCGAAGGGGCATTTGTAGAGAGGGAAAATTCCCGACCTATCACAAGCTGACACGTCATGCTATCAAGTCCACAAAATACAGTTAATTATAAAGTATCATGCATGGCAACTAGGTTTTGTTATCAATACTCAGAAACCAATAGAAATTTGCCAAGTGTCATTGAAATAAACCAATCACACATCAGCACGTGTAAGCGATGACACAAGCAATCTAGCACGTGTAAGCGATGACACAAGCAGTCCAGCACGTGTAAGCGATGACACAAGCAGACTAATCAGGCTGTGACATGTGTCACCAATCAGACTCCGCCACGTGTCGCTCACCTACCTCTAAACTCCTATAAATAGAAGCCTTCCCAAGACATCAAAAGGAGGAGATCGGAGGCCAGGACATCTTAGAAGGAGAAGCCATCTAGAGCATAAGCAGCATCAAAGAAGATTCAGAAGTATTGAAGCTCTGCTGGAATCAAGCCCTGAAGCCTCCAGGAACTTCAAGAACTTCAAACTCAAATGCAAGGAATATTCAAAGCAGAATCATCTAAACTACCTGCCTAGATCTTCAAGTTCACTGGAATCAAGCTCAAAAGCCTCCAGAAACCTCAACAAACCACAAATCAGTAAAGCTCTACGGATTCAAGCCTCTAAAGCCCCGAAGAACTCCTACCACAAACCTTCAAATACGAAGAATATTCAAAGAGGAATCATCCAAATCATATTCCTAGATCATCAAATTCACTGGAATCAAGCTCAAAAGCCTCCAGAAACCTCAACAAACCACAAATCAGTAAAGCTCTACGGATTCAAGCCTCTAAAGCCCCGAAGAACTCCTACCACAAACCTTCAAATACGAAGAATATTCAAAGAGGAATCATCCAAATCATATTCCTAGATCATCAAATTCACTGGACTCAAGCTCAAAAGCCTCCAGAAACCTCAACAAACCATAAATCAACGAAGCTCTACGGATTCAAGCCTCTAAAGCACCGAAGAACTTCCACCATAAACCTTCGAAGACGAAGAACGCACCAAGAACACGAAGAACGCACCAAGAACACGAAGAACACCCCAAGAACACGAAGAACACGAAGAACATGAAGAACAAAGGATTTCTAACAAGCTCATAGCCAGAGATTCCTTGTAATTCTGTTTCAAAGGTTTTCGATCCATTCTTCAACCAAATTGAAGTATATTTGGTGTTCGAATAAAAATCACACCACCACAATTCTAATCAACAAATCTTTCAAGGAGATCGAATCAGAGGATCACTCTTTTGTAATCACAGAGAATTGTACCACACATTTATTAATACAAATTCGCATTTGTGAAACTATTTTACTTGTTTGATTTATTTCGAACTAGAAATTTAGTCGTCTACAGGTATAATTGGGAATTAATTCACAAATGCGTTACATTTTAACTTTGGGAATAAATTCCTCTCCAAGACTACTTTACAATTGAGTTTCATGAGTAGTGAGTAGTTTTTTTTTTTTTTTTTTTTTTTGTGAGCTACAATAGATTCTCAATTAAAAGAGTTAAATAATTGTTTTAGTGAGCATGCAATGAAGTTTCTTTGAATGTCATTATTGAATAGATTTTTTTCAGCTACAGTAGATTATCAATTAAAAGAATTAATTCATGGTTTTTCTTAGCATACAATGAAGTTGATTATTCTTAACTTAGCATTACGTCTTCAAGAGATCAATGATTTTTTTAGAATTGATGATATTCGTTTGCTGGGAGAACAATTACTTACAAGATTTTACATATCATGAAAAACTATTATTATAAATTGAACTTTATCATTATAGGCATAATGTAATTTAACACTCAAAACTTTAAAAAACATTATAAAAAGAAAAGAAAAAAAAAACAATTCAAGAATTGTACAAATAGATGTTAGGGACTCAAAATTCAATAGCTTATCAACTTGTTTTTAGAGTGGTTTGTTATCATACTTATCTAAGATTTATTGTAACAACAAAATGAGGACTCTCTGTCCTAAATATAGAAAAGATTAAGCTCACAACAAAATGAGAGGACGATCTAACACTCTTTGATCATTTTATTGAAAGAGAAATTGCTATTAAATTTTTAGTACAAAATTAATTATAGATTATTTTTTAGAATAAAAAAGAGGATCAAATGCTATTTTGATAGATCATAAATAATTGAGTTAAATTTTTTTTTTTTTTTTAATTCTTTGTTTTGTTTATACTTCATTAATTATGAACAAATACCATTAAATTTTTACACATACTAATGTAGTTTTGAGCTTTAGTATATTTCTTATGTGAATTTTTTTTTTTTTTTTAAATTCAAGATTGGGGCTTGCCAGAGATGATATCCTAATTCTCTCGTAACCTTTTTCTAACCCATGATTGGATCTGCTGAAGACGATTATTAAAGTTTGTAAGTCATAAAAGCACACAACAATAGTCATAATTGGTAAAATTATATGGCGTTAAATTTTTAATTTTTAATTTTGTTAAATTTCTACAATCAACTTTTATAACTTATCTACCAAAGTAGTAGAAGATTCTATGAAAAACAAGGTACTTTCATAATCTAGCATTTAATGATAACTTTCTTTTCTTTTCATTTTTCTTCGGTGTGAATCCCATAACAAAACTATTAAACTCTGTAACTTATAGAAGAGCAATGAATAGTTACGTACCCCTCCTTGTAATGGAACCCAGACAAGTTAGTTGCTTTAGTCAAAGCTGTCCTCCACATCTGAACTTTCTCCTTGTTATCCTTTAACTTTTCTTCATGTTGAGTTAGTGCTACTCCAACTTTTCCCTTTTGTTTACGTATTTCTGATGGATCCACTTTGTAAAACACAGGTAGCACCATCTGACCATTATTCCTACATTCAAGAATCTTTACAAGTTCATCTAAGCACCAACCGGAAGATGCATAATTATTAGAGAACACAACAATTGAAATCATTGACAATTCAATAGCTTTAAGAAGTTCTGTCGAAATTTCCTCTCCTCTCCGAAGGTCATTATCTATGAAGGTGTTGAAACCGCTATCGCATAAAGCTTGATATAAATGACTTGTAAAATTATAGCGGGTATCTTCCCCTCTAAAACTTAAGAACACATCATAGATAAATCGGGGAGCGAAAGAAGAGGAGGCTCCGTCGTTGATCTGGAGAGCCATATATAGGAATAATCTGTGAGCAAAAAGTTGAGAAAATATGGAGAGAAGAAGGATGTGATGAGATGCAAAACAAAATGACTTTAATGGCAAAACGCAGTTTGATCGGAGAACGGATCAAATTGTGACGGTCCCACGCGTTCCATTAAAAATTGAGAATGGATCTGAATGCTTGAACGCAGGGAGTGAGAGACTGAGGGAGAAATATCTGAGATCTGGAGACTCTTGAAGTGGGAAGAGATTAACAGGTGTGAAAAACTGAAAAAGGCACTTAAAATAATAAAACGTGTAACTTTAAAGTAAAACTAAAAAGACAAAATAGGCTCCTCTTTTTAAATTAAAAAAAAAAAGTCAAGACACGTTAATTCTACTGTACCAATTCTTTTTTTTTATTTGAATCTTTGGTTCACCCAAAAATATTTTTAACAACGGTAATTCTACTGTACCAATTCTTTTCTTTACTTTTTTTCTTTTTTTTAACAGTATCCACTAGGAGGCTAGCTGCTATACTAGGTAACCAAAATGTCACATTTGATCGTATCATATTCACGTAATGTAATACTAACATTACACGTGGTTCTCTTATTTTTTTTTTCACATTTGATGATATCATCCTCATATTGTGCAGTACTAACATTACATGTGACCGTATTTTTGTCACATTTTGCGGTTTTCTTTTTTTTTTTTCTCACATTTGATGATATCATCCTCACATTGTGCAGTATCAACATCACATGTGACTATACTTTTGTCACACTCAGTGGTTCTCCTATTTTTTTCTCACATTTGATGATATCATCCTCACATTGTCCAGTACCAACATCACATGTGATTGTACTTTTATCATATTCAATAGTTCCCTTATTTTTTCTTACATTTGATGATACCATTCTCACATTATGCAGTATTAACATCACATATGACTGTACTTTTATCACATTCGGTAGTTCGTTTATTTTTTCTCATATGTGACTGTACTTTTGTCGCATTAGGTGGTTTCCTTATTTTTTTTCTCACATTTGATGGTATCATCCTCACATTGTGTAATACCAACATCACATGTGACTGTACTTTTGTCACATTCGGTGATTCCTTTTTTTTTTACATTTGTGCAATACCAACATCACATATGACTATACTTTTGTCACATTAGGTGGTTCCCTTATTTTTTTTTTGGCTAAACTTTTTTTTTTTTTTGGTAAACAAATATTTTATTTTGAAATTGGTACACAATACTCACATTAGGTGGTTCCCTTATTTTTTCTCACGTTTGACGCTATCATTCTCACATTGTGTAGTACCAACATCACATGTGACTGTACTTTTGTCACATTTGGCGGTTTCCCATTTTTTCACATTTATGCAATACCAATATCACATGTTACTATACTTTTGTCATATTTTGTGTTTCTTTATTTTTTTCTCATATTTGATGATATCATCCTCACATTGTGCAGTACAAACATCACATGTGACTGTACTTTTGTCACAGTCGGTGGTTCCCTTATTTTTTTTCTCATATTTGATAGTTCCATTGTTACATTGAACAGTACCAACATCACATGTAACCGTACTTTTTTCATATTCGACAGTTCCCTTTCTTCTTCTTGTTTTTTTTTAAGGCTAAATGAAATTACTAAGATAGTTAGCTTTAAATGAAACTTCAATACTAAACTTTTCAATTAATAAAAAATTATCTTTCAGTTAACACTATTAATAAATTTTTAAGAAATCTAATAAAACTTTGATTATTTACTTCTTCTAATTTTTTTTTTTTTTTTTCACACTCTTACTTCTACTAACTCCATTAACAACTTTTGACACCCCAATATTTAATATAATAAACGAAATTTTTTTGAAGCCAACATTAAATCCCACATTCACAACCACTGAATTTGCCAATTTGAACTCCAATCATACTTGCACTACAAAAAATGAAATTTCAATGTTCAAATAGATATATGTTTGTTAAGCTCTAAGATTATACCATCTAAAACAAAATTTTTGGGAACAACAATTTTTCAATAGTGATGGTTTCAATGACACTTCTTTTGCATCCATATCATCTTATAAAACTAGATCAAATAACTCTACTTGTTCTGATGTACGATTTTTTGCCATTTAACATGATTTTTGAAACAATTTTTTTAGTTGGCATGTTTTTAAAACGTATTTGTAAACTTTTAGTTGGCATGTTTTTGAAATATAATTGTAAACTAGCATTTTGAGTCTTAAAGACTCGAGATTGCTTAAGGAACTCAAGCCTTTAAGACTCAAGTATAGGATCGAGTTCTAGCCATTCATATATACAAAACTCATTCACAATATGTTATTTGCAAAAAAAAAAAATTAAAATTAAAATTATACATTTTATATATTCATCAAGACAAGATAACTACGACATAATTTGATTATACAATAGCAACAATAAAATGCAAAAATAATGTCATAGTCATGACTCATGAAAAGTCTATTCCATGGTCCATACTTCAATATTTTTTCCTAGGGCCAAACCTGATTCTTGCATTCCCTAAGGCCAAAACTGCAATTGACCAGTTGGAATAAAAAAAGAGTTATTAATTAGACATGGTGTAGGAGGTTTTGGCAGGGCACAATCCAAGAGCTCCCTGACTTATCATTCCAAGGGTCCAAGAGGAGCATAGTAAACTTGAAAGACTTCTTGCAATCTGGTGTATTTCTTAATCTAACAAATCACCTTCAAGACTGCATAACATGCATATAAAATAGCTTAACATCACTCCAAAGTTTCTAACAGATAATTTCACAAATATCTTCTATGCATTTCCAAAATCAAAACTAAAATAAAATATATTTAAAAATCTAATATGTATGGATCAATGTTAAGATTATACAAACTCCAAGTTTAAACCAAAATCAGGAAATTCAGAGCTTCACAACAAGTGCACAAGATTCTACAAAGTAATGTTACTTTGCTTTTACATAACAATGTTTAAAAACTCAACAATACAAATTTAAATAAAAAGAATGTGCAAAGCTAATAATCAACATGTCCACTTGCAAGTTAGCAAAATTAATAGTATTGTTACATGAATGGCTCAATGACATAATCAAGCGATTAATAGTATTGTTACGGAAATTGCAAAGCTGCACCAACTAATGCTTGCTAAAATAAAAAACTAAGTGGAGTTCATCATCTCTCTATTAATTACAAAATTAATTAATACTAGCCCACAAATCTATAATTTTCTGTCTTCATTGGGGTTGGAGACTTTAGCATAAAATATACAAGATATCATTGTTAAAACTCTCTTATCAAAATTTAAAACTATAAATTAGATTCTTCATAACTACCAAAAATGATTGAGAAATAAAGGGTGACACCCATAAATTATAAGGAAATGAACATGTAAAGGAATCTAAGCTCTTTTTCCAGGCTGACCTTGTGCCAAATTTCTTACAAACTGACAATTTCATGCACGCTGCTCTTATTACTAGTAATAAAATGACAAAACGAAAAATGTTGTAATAGAATTATAAACCTGAAATCGATATTGATGATGTCGAGAATCAAACCAGTGAGCTGCACGGCCTGCGCGCACCCCGGATCGTCCTGCACAGGTAAGAAGACCCTCAAAGGGAAGTACCGGTGTGGTACCGGCCAACGACCCTCCGACGGTTAAGTTAGTTTTTGTTCACAACTCCAGAGTGCCAGAGTCGGGTCTTAGTATACGTACCTCAATTTTGGAGGGTGTGGAAGTATTTATAGTAGTAGCAGGGGCCCTTGGCCAAGGCGTGCTGGAGAAGATATCACTTTTACCGAAAATGCCCCTGAGTAGCGTGGAGAGTAAGACTCTTGTTGGGTGACCAAGCGTGTTGGGGAAGCCATCTCTTGGGAATGGTCGCGCTGCGCGAGACACCTGTCCAAGTAGTAGCGTATGCGGCAAGATTCATCTTCTTGGGGAAGCGTACGTGGCAAGACAGGCTGTGATGCCCCCATGTCCTTCCCGTCGCCCGTCGCCCCAAGCGCGGGTCGTGTCGTCAGGGTACAGCGTCCGTCGCCATGCACCGCACCGTTGCCCCTCCCGATGTGTCGGCGCCTAGTAAGAGCTTTTTATCCCCCCATCAGGTGCCCCCTCAGCCCATCAGTCCGCGAGCACGAAGGAGACGGACTAATGGGATGACGGTTCCAGCTCAAGCTGTCATTCAGTAATTAATGCAGGGTAATTAATGCAGGCACGTGTCGTCAGCTCAATGTCAGTGTGCCAAAAACGAGGCGTCCCCTCGCCTCCCGTGCTCTCCCTCATATATAAGCCTTTCTTATTCTCCCTCATTTTCACTTTTTATCGAAATCAAGAGATCAGAGCGCAGCCGTTCACCCAGCCAAGGAGAGAGTTTAATCCGTCAACATATTCGCCCGTCGTGTCATCGCAACCGTCTGTGTCATCGCAACCGTCCGTGTCACCCTTCATCACCGAGAGCAACTGGTAAGTGTTCATTGCTTCGCTCAACTTTACCACCGTCAGTTATCTTTTTTAGGGCAGTTTGGACTTAGGGTTTTCCGTCATATATTGGTGTAGATGTCTAGCGCGTCCAGTAATCAATCGTTTGTCCACGAGGGAGCGGGCGACGATGAGGTTAACCCGTCGGGTCCGAAGGATCCTTCGACTTCAACAGAAGATAGCTCGTCTGCATCCTCCTCTTCGTCGAGTAGTGGTAGGACGGAGAGTAACCTTAATGACGGGGTAGGAGAGGATGAACAAATTCAGTCCGTCATAGGGAGTGATGGGATGAAGAAGTTCATCATGCTCTCACTGTGGACGGTGAACGACTATACGTCCACCATAAGAGAGTCACACTTTAAAACACTTAGGAGTAAATATCAGATACCCAGTAACGTGCCTATCCGTCTACCTCGCCCAGGAGAGAAATGTTATTATTATGGGGTCAAGGGTGTCGGGATCTACGAGCAGATGCTCAAGGCGGGGTTGAGATTCCCGTTGACCCAGTTGCACCGTCACCTCCTTCATTACCTAGGATTATCCGTCAACCAGGTCTCTCCGAATGCATGGAGGATCTTCCTCGGGGTGGAGGTCCTGTACGGATCGTATTCAAAGGGGAAGAAGAGGTTGACGGTGGAGGAGTTTTTCCACTGCTACCGTCCGGTAGAGATAGTAAAATCAAGGGGGATGTACAGCTTCGTGGCAAAGAGCCCGTTGCTGAGGTTGGTGAGTGATACTCCAGATTCCAATAGGGACTGAAAGTCTAGATATTTCTTCATGGACGGGGACGAGTGGATGGGTAGTCCTGGTGAGACCGAATTTATGCCCGTTGACACCACTTGGGGTGTTGTACCCCCGTCCGGTATGTTTTCATTCACATTCTTTCCTCTGTTGCAAATTCAGTTGGGTTCTGACCGTCCTCTTTTGCAGCCCAGAGCCGTCCACAAGTTTCTATCGAGGATTGGAGCTTTTTGGAGAAGATTTTCCAAAAAAGTGAGCTAACGGAGAGGTCTTGGGCCAAACTTGTGACATTAAAGACCATTTGTTGGCATTGTGACGGGCCTGAGCCGTCCAAGGAAGCATTGAAGTACGAAACACAAGTCCGAGCACGTAAATCCGTTCACTTAAACTTCGAGTTTTTTTTTTTTTTTTTTTTTGCCATTAACTAATGTACCGTCTGCTTTTGCAGAGATGGACGAGGCAAGGAGGAGAGCCTTCATCAGGCAGCAGGCAGCTGCGAAAAAGAAAGAAGCTCAAGGGGTCGGGACGGACGGGCCCAAACCACCTGCCGCAAAGAGGAAGACCGACCAGGAAGGGGACCGTCGCCCAAAGAAGCCGAAGGCTACCACAGAGACGGTGGTCGGTCTCGAGGCGGAGGTGAAGAAGGTCCCCTTGAAGCACGGGAAGGGCAAGGGCCTCATGACGGGTGGCCCGACACCCGCCGTCGAGAAGCCACCCGTCCTCCTCCGTGAGGACTCAAAGTACGCGATTGAGAAGCTGTCCTCTGTACTGACGGCAGAGGACTATGAGGACATCGGGAATCACTCCACGGAGGCCATGGGGGAGACGGGCCTTTTCAACTTGGCCCAGGTAAGCAATTTTCCGTCATCATCAGTCTTTTTGAATACATATTTATCCTCGGTGTCATGTTGACTTTGTGTTTATGATTTCTAGGCCGTCGTCATGATGAAGGGCCTGATGGACCGTTGTGTCCGTGAGGAGACGGCCATGAGCCGTCTACAGGCGAAGACAACGGAGGTGGAGGATGAACTGTTGCAATACAAGGCCTGGAAGCCGAAGATGGAGAAGAAGCTTTCATTGTCAGAACGAGAGAGGACGGAGCTGGAGAAGCAACTGGGTCTGCTGCAGAAGGTCCTGGCTGACAAGGAAGCAGAGATCTCATTCGTCAGGGACGAGCTCCGTCAGGCTGGTGAGGACGCTATCAAAGAGTACCGCGATTCCGAAGCTTACCTGACGGAGTTAGGCAGTACCTTCGCGGATGGCTTCGATGATGCCCTCCGTCAGGTGAGGGCCTTGTACCCAGAGCTCGACCTCTCCAATGTCGGCATCAATGAGGCCCAGGCTCAAACCTCCGTCCTTCCCGCCGTTTCTGAGAGTACGGAGCGACTATTCGATGATGATGCAGTCAATAAGGGCGACGGGAAGGACGATGACGGGGCAGATGCTGGCAGTCATCCTCAAGCTCAGGACGACGAAGCTGTCGTGAAGATTATCGATTCTCCCGTCCAGTAACCTTATTTTTCTTTTTGTAGAGACTTCAATTGTTTGTCCGTTGTGGACGGTTGCCTTTTATGGCCTCTTAATGTGTATTATTATTATTTTTTTTTTTTTTTACCGTTATGAACAATGCTGCCGTTTAAGGCTTTCATTAATGCATTTTTTATTTCATGCTTATTCTTGCTCTTTTACTATAAGCCTTCATGAATGGTTTCCCTTGTGTGCTTTTTGGGCTTTTGTGGAACCGTCGGCCCTATAGAATAGTCGTCATCTTGGCATGGTCTGCCTGATGCATTATTTGGACAACGTAGTGGATTTCGAGGCCCGTCGTCTATCGTAGGCCGTCGTCTTTTTAGACTTAGGCTTTTTGGGTTTTCCACTTAGGAAAAAATAGTGGCTTTTAAGCCGTTAGCTAGGGTGCTTGACGCTTTTATGCCGTCGTCCATAGTAGGCCGTCGTCTTTTGGACTTGGGCTTTTTGGGCTTTCCACTTAGGAAAAAGTAGTGGCTTTTAAGCCGTCAGCTAGGGTGCTTGACGCTTTTATGCCGTCGTACATAGTAGGCCGTCGTCTTTTAGACTTGGGCTTTTTGGGCTTTCCACTTAGGAAAAAGTAGTGGCTTTTAAGCCGTCAGCTTGGGTGCTTGACGCTTTTATGCCGTCGTACATAGTAGGCCGTCGTCTTTTAGACTTAGGCTTTTTGGGGTTTTCCACTTAGGAAAACGTAGTGGCTTTTAAGCCGTCAGCTTGGATGCTTGACACTTTTATGCCGTCGTACATAGTAGGCCGTCGTCTTTTAGACTTAGGCTTTTTGGGGTTTTCCACTTAGGAAAACGTAGTGGCTTTTAAGCCGTCAGCTAGGGTGCTTGACGCTTTTATGCCGTCGTCGACCGTAGGCCGTTGTCTTTGAGACTTTAGGCTTTTATACTTCGCAAGTTTATGATGTTCAACACTTGATAGTAAGTAGAAGAGACTTTGAATAAACTTCTGTATGCCTTGCATAATTTTTGGGAGGAGGGAAACATGCCCCTTTGAGCCCCAGGAATACATTAGAGTAGATCAATTACAGACTAGTTACAAGTAGGGGGCTGCAGTTCTTTCTTATTGGTAGTACTTACGTAGGTGCTCGGCGTTCCACGGGTGGTGCAGCTTCTGCCCTTCCAGTGTTTCCAGATGGTAGGTGCCCTTCCTTTGCCATGCTGTGACTCGATAGGGCCCTTCCCAATTGGGGCCGAGCTTTCCTTGTGTTGGGTCTCTGGCGGCGCCCATGATCTTTCTCAGGACGAGGTCGCCGACCTGGAATTCCCTGTGTCTGACTCGGGAGTTGTAGTGCTTTGCCTTGCGATCCTGATACCGGGCTAACCTTTGCTCCGCTGCTGCTCTGTCTTCGTCAATCAAGTCAAGCTGTAGGCGCAAGGCCTCGTTGTTCCTGCCTTCATCATGGGTGTTCACCCTGTAGGTTGTGAGTCCCACTTCGGCCGGAATGACTGCCTCGCTTCCGTAGGTTAGCCTGAACGGTGTTTCTCCAGTGGGGGTCCTTGCTGTCGTTCTATATGCCCATAATACGCTTGGCAGCTCTTCGGGCCATATCCCCTTTGCCCCCTCGAGCCGAGTCTTGAGAATCTTGAGCAAGGATCAGTTCGTTACTTCGACCTGACCGTTGGCTTGGGGGTGGGCGGGGGAAGAGTAATGATTTTTTATTCCTAGCTGTGCACAGAACTCTCGGAAGGGACCGTTGTCAAACTGTTTGCCGTTGTCGGAGACTAAGACCCTGGGTATTCCGAACCTGCATATAATAGACTTCCAGACGAAGCCTCGTATGTTCTTCTCTGTGATGGTGGCCAATGCTTCAGCTTCCACCCATTTCGTGAAGTAGTCTATGCCTACCACAAGGAACTTTAGCTGTCGCACTGCTGTTGGGAATGGGCCCATGATATCTAGTCCCCATTGAGCGAATGGCCATGGGGCCGTCATGGGGGTCAGCTCTTCGAGGGGCTGCCTGACGATGTTGCTGAACCTCTGGCACATATCGCAAGCCTTGACATAAGCCTGCGTGTCTTTTCTCATGGTCAGCCAGTAGTATCCTGCCCAGATCAGCTTATGCGTCAATGACCTTGAACCTGAGTGGTTTCCGCATATTCCTTCGTGGACCTCCCGCATGACATAGTTTGCTTCCTCGGGGCCTAAACACTTTAGGTAGGGGCAGGAGAAGCCCCTTTTGTATAGGACTTCCTCCATCAGTATGAACCTTGATGCTCGGACTTTCAACCTTCTGGCGGCTTCTCTTCCTTCGGGCAAGACGCCATCTTTCAGGTACGAGACCAATGGTGTGGTCCAGTTGTTCTCCGAGCCTATCTCCTGCATTTCAATAGAGTCTATCAATGGAGAAACCTGCACAAAATAGAGCACACCGTCAATGCTACCCCCCTGCTCCGACGAGGCAGCTTTGGCGAGGCGGTCGGCTTGCTCATTTTCCTCTCTGGGGACTTGTACTATCTTTGCCTTAAGTTCGTCTACCCTTCTTTTTGCATGATGGAGGTATTTCTTCATTCTGTCACCTCTACACTCGTAGTTTCCGTTGACTTGGTTGACGACGACCTGGGAATCGCAGGAGACGATTACTCGGGTCGTGCCTGCTGCTTTGGCTAGGTCCAATCCGGCTATCAAGGCTTCGTACTCCGCCTCATTATTGGTGATGGGAAAGTTCAGTCAGATCATACAATCGATTTGGTCTCCTTCGGGGGATCGGAGCACGACCCCAACGCCACCGGCTCGTCTAGTTGACGACTCGTCTGTATATACACTCCATGCTGGACATACTTCTGCCCCCTCATCTTCCGTGCTGGTGAACTCGGCTATAAAATCAGCTAATGCCTGGCCTTTGATGGCGGTACGCGGGCTGTACCGAATGTCAAACTCAGTCAACTCTATTGCCCACAGGGCCAAGCGACCTGCGGCTTCTGGGTTGTGCATCACCCGTCGTAAGGGCTTGTCGGTTAGGACGACTATTGTATGGGCTTGGAAGTAAGGCTTGAGCTTTCGAGCCGCGGTGACTAGGGCAAAGGCGAGTTTCTCCATAGGCGGGTACCTTCCTTCTGCTCCTTGGAATGCCCGGCTAGCGTAGTACACGGGTTTCTGGACCCCGTCCTCTTCTCTGATCAAGGCAGCGCTGACAGCCGCTACGGAGACGACTAGGTAGAGGTAGAGATCTTCCCCTGGCTGGGAAAGACTCAGCAATGGGGGGGAGGAGAGATAAGCCTTCAGTTCTTCAAACGCCGTCTGACATTCTTCTGTCCACTCGAACATTTTCTTCAATGTGCGGAAGAAGGGAAGGCACTTGTCCGTCGCCCTTGATACGAATCTGTTCAGGGCTGCCACCTTCCCGTTCAAACTTTGAACCTCTTTTACATTCTTTGGGGGTGCCATCTCCATTATTGCCCTAATCTTGTCTGGGTTGGCCTCGATGCCCCTTTGAGAGACCATGTAGCCGAGGAATTTGCCTGCCGTCACTCCGAATGCACATTTCGACGGATTGAGCTTCATCTTGTAGGAACGGAGGGTTCCGAATGTTTCCTCGAGATCGCTTAGATGATCCTCCTTCTTCTAGCTTTTCACCAGCATATCGTCGACGTACACTTGAACGTTCCTCCCTATCTGTTTGGCGAACATTTTGTTCATTAGCCTCTGGTATGTGGCACCTGCATTCTTCAGTCCGAATGGCATCACCTTGTAGCAGAAAAGTCCTAGGCTGGTGACGAACGAGGTTTTTTCATGATCTGCCTCATCCATCCGGATCTGGTTATACCCTGAAAAGGCATCCATGAAGCTCAGCAGCTGGTGCCGAGCCGTAGAGTCTACCAAGGTGTCAACTCGAGGAAGGGGGTAGCTGTCTTTTGGGCATGCCTTATTCAGGTTCGTGAAGTCCACACACATCCGCCACTTCCCGCTGGCCTTCTTGACCATCACAACATTGGCCAACCAGTCGGGGTAGTATACTTCTCGGATGAACCCCGCTTCTCGTAACTTGCCGACCTCCTCTGCCACTGCACGGTCTCTCTCCGGAGCGAAAACCCGCTTCTTCTGTCTGACGGGCCGGAAGGAGGTGGCTACGTTCAGTCTATGTACCATAACTGAAGGGTCGATTCCCGGCATGTCTTCATGGCTCCAGGCGAATACATCTTGGTTGTCCTTGAGGAAAGTCACGAGCACCTGGCGAGTCGCCGGGCTGTTGAGGGCACCGATCTTGGTAGTTCTGTCAGGCTTGGATTCGTCGAGAATTACTTCTTCGAGTTCCTCCACAGGCTCTGCCCCCGTTCTCTGCTCTATGTTCATTGTCTGTAGTTGGCTATTCATTTCCACCGTTGCGAAGTAGCATTCTCGTGCGGCCACTTGGTCTCCCCATAACTCTCCTACCCCATGCTCTGTAGGAAACTTGACCTTCAAGACATAGGTTGAGGTTGCAGCCTTCCAGGTGTTGAGGGTAGGCCGTCCTATGATTGCGTTGTATGATGAGGAGCAATCAATGACTAGGAAGGTGACGTCCCTAGTGACCTGCCGAGGGTACTCCCCGACAGTGACGGGCAAAGTGATCGAGCCGAGGGGGTATACTGTTGTCCCCCCGAAACCTGTGAGCGGTGCCTTAGTAGGGACCAAGTGTTCTTTGTCGATCCTCATCTGCTGGAAAGCGGGATAGTAGAGGATATCTGCAGAGCTTCCGTTGTCGATTAGGACCCGGTATGTATTATAATCTCCTATTCTGATGCTGACGACAAGGGCGTCGTCGTGCGGATGATGGAGGTGACGGGCGTCCTCCTCTGTGAACTCCATAGTGGGGCTATTGATTCGGGGCTTCTTCTGGACGGAGCTCGCAGCCTGAACATTCTGAACCGTCCTGAGGTGGGACTTCAGAGCCTTCTTCGTTGAACCGGCGGCCGATGTTCCGCCCACAATCATCCTTATGTCGCTTATAGGCAGTTTAGGGCGTTCATTGTCCCGGTGGGGGACTTGTTCCTGTCGAGGTGTTTCTGCCTTTTCTCTGCTGACGAACCTCTGCAGCTTCCCTTGTCTAATCAGGGCTTCAATCTGCTGCTTCAAATCGTAGCAGTCGGCGGTATCGTGACCGTGGTCTCGATGGAAGCAGCAATATTTGACCTTGAGCCGTCTGTCCGGGTTCGATTTCAACTTTCTCGGGAACGTCAAGAATCCGTCGTCCTTAATCTGCATTAGGACGTGATCGATCGGAGCCGTCAATGGGGTGTAGCTTGTGAATTTCCCGGCAGGGGGCTTTGGGCGTCTATTGTCTCGTCCTTCTCCTGTCCGAGGCACCTTTCGTCCCTTATCTTGCCGGGTGTCCTCCTGTCTCTCCCTCTTCCTGGGAGGCTTCTCATCCCTGGCCAGTAATGCATCCTCGGCATTCATGTACTTTGTTGCCCTGCAGAACACATCCGACATTGTCTTCGGGTCATTTTTGTACAAAGAGAACAAGAATTTACCCTTCCGCAGACCATTTGTGAATGCGGCCACTTGTATCCTGTCGTCCGCTCCGTCGATCGACAGCGCTTCTCTGTTAAAACGGGCTATATAGGACCTCAGCGTCTCGTCCTCTCGCTGCTTAATGCTCATCAAGCACGCGGTAGATTTTTTGTGCCGGTGTCCCCCGATGAACTGCGAGGCAAACTGAGCGCTCAGCTCCCTGAAGGTGCCGATAGAACCGGGCGCCAGTCTGCCGAACCAGGTCCTTGCAGAGCCTTTTAGCGTTGCCGGGAAGGCTCGGCACATGATCTCATCCAGTGCACTGTGAAGATGCATCAACGTTTTGAATGACTCCAAGTGGTCGAGCGGATCCTTGGTCCCGTCGTAGCTCTCCACCTGGGGCATGCGGAATTTCGGCGGCGTAGGGAACAGTATGACAGGTGTTGTAAATGGGGAGTCTGTGCGGTGGACTAGGTCGTCGAGGTCACTGGATACCCGTCCTTTGAGGGCGTTCATCATGAAGTTCATGCGTTCCTTCATCATCTGCATTTCTGCGGCCATGCTGGACTGGGCATGTCCGTCTACCGAAGGACGGTTTGTCTCCTGTCCTTCAGGTCGGCTCAGAGCATGACTTCCCTCAGGGCCTTCGTGGTTCCTCTCGTCCGCATTGCTTTCCTCCTGATTTTCTCCTTGGTTGTCACCCGTCGCATTCCTACGCAGCAGCTGTTCTTCCAAGTCGTTGTTGCGTTTCATGAGGCATTCCACCGCGGCCGCCAGGGTCTGGACCTGTCTTTCGAGGGCCGTGGTATGTTGTTTGTTGCCTTGGTCGTTCATGGCGGTCGTCCTTGAACGCGTGAGTACCATGCAACTCTTAGTCCGGGGAACACGTGACAGAACCTGCGCACTCGCGTTTCCCACAGACGGCGCCAACTGATGATGTCGAGAATCAAACCAGTGAGCTGCACGGCCTGCGCGCACCCCGGATCGTCCTGCACAGGTAAGAAGACCCTCAAAGGGAAGTACCGGTGTGGTACCGGCCAACGACCCTCCGACGGTTAAGTTAGTTTTTATTCACAACTCCAGAGTGCCAGAGTCGGGTCTTAGTATGCGTACCTCAATTTTGGAGGGTGTGGAAGTATTTATAGTAGTAGCAGGGGCCCTTGGCCAAGGCGTGCTGGAGAAGATATCACTTTTACCGAAAATGCCCCTGAGTAGCGTGGAGAGTAAGACTCTTGTTGGGTTACCAAGCGTGTTGGGGAAGCCATCTCTTGGGAATGGTCGCGCTGCGCGAGACACCTGTCCAAGTAGTAGCGTATGCGGCAAGATTCATCTTCTTGGGGAAGCGTACGTGGCAAGACAGGCTGTGATACCCCCATGTCCTTCCCGTCGCCCGTCGCCCCAAGCGCGGGTCGTGTCGTCAGGGTACAGCGTCCGTCGCCATGCGCCACACCATCGCCCCTCCCGATGTGTCGGCGCCTAGTAAGAGCTTTTTATCCCCCCATCAGACATAATACTAAAAAAAGCTTCCCTTTAGTGGAGAACACAATCAAAGAAACCTTGATTATGAAGGCAAAGTGTTGCATGACTGCCATTTGCCACATTTTGAAGTTGGTGACTTCCAAGCATGCACATTTTCACATCCAAATAAGTCAAGGAACTGCAAGATTAACATAATTATAAATTATCCAAAACTTTTAAATGGGAACTTGCACAATTATAATTGTTATTTTTTTATAATACTCTAAACCTGTAGCTAATAGAGTGACACTCTGCATTACATACCACAATAACAATACAAACACACTAGATTGCCATAAAACATTGTACATCACCAATGGGCAAACTTGCCATTGTTTGAATGCCCTAAGACTCATCACCTAATGTTGTAAGCATAAATAAATACATTAATAGATTTCCATAAAACATAGTACATACCCAATGGGCAAACTTGGCAAGTTTTCAATCCTCAACTGAGGCAGTGGAAATGGAAGGCATGGTTGCAAACGCCTGCAGAAAAATAAACCATGTTTGTAAATAAAACAATTTTATTATTGAAAAAACCAAGGAACATATTAACAAATCAATTGGTTATCATCAAGAATATGATAACAAAAAAAAATCCTTCATAAAATAAAACCCAAGTTATTAAACTTTGAATTAAAACTTCAACGAGTAATGCACAATTTACTGTCAAACTACCTGCCAAAAGTTGGGGAAACTTAGACACAAAGCTTGAGAATATATATATCTATGGGAAGACAAGTCATAATTGGGATCCTAAAGTTGACAGAACTATAATGTTGCAAACTTTTTTTTTTTTTTTTTTTGAGAAGCCAACCTAGAGGTCCAGGAGGGAAATTTATTGAAAAATAACAGCAATAATGTGACGAAGTGAAGACTATTCAAATTTTTAGGTCCAAGAATGGTTTGGAAATTAAATTCAATGAAATGGAATTTGAGGACTTCAATTATATCTGTCAGCATAAGGGCATACATTCTCTGTTAAAATATGCATTCCTACAAGATGGAAAGTGAGTTCCTACTCCTTTGGGACGATTCTTTGAAATTGGCATAATATACCTAATCTACTTCCCACATTACACAATTTCTTCAACAAAAAATAAAATAACCTACTGTAGGGGAGGATTTTGTTCCAGCCCCCGTAGGTTGTTTGTCCTCTTTAGGGAGCCAAGCCCGCAAGGTTTTGTTTTCAAGCGATGGTACACTCATAGTTGCTCCAAGGGCTTATAAACCATGAGTGGGGCGCATTTCTTACCGATGTGGGACTAAGTCCAAGTGTAACGCTTGCTTGCCCATGTCGCTTGAAAACAAAACCTTGCGGGCTTGGCTCCCCAAAGAAGACAAACAACCTGCGAGGGCTAGAACAAAATCCTACCCCACAGAAAGGCGCTTTTGAAGGCAGTGCCTATCATCGGTATTGTTCGCTTTGGGTTAGGAATGGGCCGTTAAGGCCGATGCCACCTAGACCGCACGGTTTTGGCCGAGAGCATGGGGCTTTAGCCGAGAGTGTGGGGCTTTAGCCGAGATTATGAGTAGTCCAAGTCCAAGGAAAAATATCTCCTTGAATAAGCTAAACACTGATTAGATATGGATCTTAGTAATCAAAGTGACCTTTCAAGAAGCTCTAGTAATAGGGACGTGTGCCACAAACGTACAAGAAGGATAGGAACTTAAAAATATCTAAGGGAAAGCTGCTGCCACCGCATTGAATGCCCTACAGTTAATTTTCTGGCCGCATTTATGTGGACAAGACCTCTGAACAGTGCTACCTCGAGTACCGCAACTCACAAAACGCCAGAGAGGATGTCTGATGGGACAAACATTCAGGAATAGGCTTGGATGATTAACAAATGAGAGGCCAAGATCGTTTAAAGGAGATATATAATAGAAGAAACCCACCACGGAGAGTGGGGGGGGAGAATGAACAGAGAAAGCACTATAGCAATCTCAACAACTCCTGTAACCATTGTCATCCAATATATATTAGAACAGAACTCCTTGAATCGTGCCGAGGACCCATTTTCTTGTATAAACCTGGTTCAATTCTATTTGATTATCCTGGAAACTCATTATAACTGTTATCTCATTCACTTAAAGCCTAGTTCTTCTACCTGCTCTCTACAATTTCATTGTTTTGGGTCTAAGATCAAATCCAGTCCTTACACCTATAATGTCACATTTTACAACCACAAATGACACATAACCCTATGCATCAAAATCAGGCACCAAGACATTTTATTCCTCAATTTGCATTCCATGGGAACAAACTTAACTAATCTCCTCTAATTTAACCATATATATATATATATATATACACACACACATAGAACTACGGCAAGCATGCAAAAGTCACAAGAAATCATAAATTATAACATTGAGAGGAAATAAATAAATAAAAATAGAGAGAGAAAAGAACCAACCGTTTATTTCCTCCAAACCAGACAGCATTGGAACTATATAGGCCTCCAACATCCTAAAAACTTCCAAACCAGAATCATAAGCTCTGATAAAATGGTCTTCAACATCCTTCAATGCCTCCAACAATCCCCTCCCATCAGTGGGTGTATCAATCACTCTAAAACTTAGCTGGGACGAATGATGGAGGATATCATCAATAATGTGACCATATGAAGATTCTTCTACAAAACCCTGTCATCATGCATGATTATTCATATATAATGCTAATTTTACTCACTTAATTTGAAAAGATTTTGGGGGACAACCCATTTTGGTTGATATAAATTTCAAAGCTTGGATCTTTGTTCCCAAATCATCACAGGAAATACTAGCAAACATATAACCCAAAATACCCAAACAAATTAACCTAAAATAAAGAAAAGAAAAAAAAAATCCAATTCTTACATAAGACCTAGCTTCTCAATGCTAAGATAATCAAATCTAACCTTTAATTAAAAAAAAAAAAACCAAATCAAATAAATAAATAAAGAAAAACAGCCTCCAAATACTAAACAAAAAAAAAAAACTCACTAGTAGCAGTGGCGAACGATCTAATGGCGGCGGCGGCTTGCCAAGTCTCTCGTTCAGCTTCTTAGCCCTTTTTATCTTTCGTTCTCTTTTTTATTTTTACCAATCTTTCGTTCTCCATTTCTTTCTTTTTCTTTTGGTTTTCTTTTGTTTTTATATGCTACCTATTCTACTGGTAATAGGTCTACTACTAAACTTAAATAAACGATCAAGATTGAAACAATAAAAATATACGGCTAAGATTTGGGTGGGTACCATACCCACTAAAAATATAGGTGGATAGGGTAGAATGACCCTTTTTTTTACGGACAAAACTTATGTACATTACCTTAAATGTTGTTCCTTAGGTTCTCTTCTTAAGATTAAGTACCTTAAATGTTGTTCCTTATGTTTCCTTCTTAAGATTATGTCGTGTGGCTACTTAACTAAAAATACACTTCCATTCCATGAGAAAAAAACCACATGACAAAATTTTAAGAGATAAACTTAAGAAACAACACTTAATTGTATCTAAGTCTTGCCCCTTTTTTTACATTCTTGATTGTGTGTCATTAAATTTTTTATTTTTTATTTTGTTGGACTTTGTTTCAACAGTTGCAAAAACAATTAAATTTGACTAAGAATAAGATATATATATATATATTAAATAAAAAAAATACTTACATAATTAATGCACCAATATATATATATATATATATATATATTAATTACATGTCACTTAAAGAAATTCAAAAATCTAAATGGTTAAGATTTATTTTAGTAAATTCACAAATAGTCAACTTTCAATGGCTTTTGTTTCAATTATTCTCAAAGCAACTAAAATAAGGAACAATGTCATCTTTTAAAATTATTATTATTATTATTATTATTATTATTATTATTATTATTATTATTCCAAATAAAAATAGTTTCCGGTATAAAATTTATTAAAATAATCATATGAATTTCTTTAATATAAATAATTAATATATTATCGATAATTAATATATGTAGTTATTTTATTGACTAATTCAATAAACTAATACTTTGGTATAAATGCAAACTTTATTGAGGTCAAAGCTTAAATAAAGAAAATATTAAAAAATGCACCACATGATAGAACCTCATGTTTCTTCACCTGAGGTCTTTTACTCTTATATAAAAAAAAATATTGATTGATTTTGCTTCGTGTGACAGATAGATTGTATCAATTAGCTAGGTCCATCTTCCACCATCTTGTATCATCATCAATAAGTATAGTCACTTCACATCATCTCCAAGGATTTTTGAATATCTTGATTATGATCTCGATGTGTTTAAAGTGCTCTTACACCTAGGCCTGTCCACGGGTCGGTCTAGGTCGGGTTTGTGCCCAACCCGAAACCGACTTGACCACTTTGGATGACTAGAAATCCAACCTGCCGTCAACCGCTAGAAAACACAGTTCGGTTAGGATTCAGTTGACTAGACAGCATCAGTTTCGATCAAAACCAATGGAACAGCACCGACAACGAGAACTGGTCGAATCTCAATGAAATCTCGTCGAGATTTGGCTGGATCTCGCCGAATCTGCTTCTGAGAGTGGCGGATCTCGGTCAGGTCGGTTGGATTCAGTTTTTCATGTGAAGACCCACCAACCGACTTGCCAGATTCGATTTCTAGACATGTAGACCTACCACTGAAAGTTGCTAGAGTCAGGTCAAACGGTTTCCGATTCGGGCCCGAGTGTTTTGGTCAGGTTGGCTGGGTGCGAGTTAGCTTGGACACCCCTACTTACACCAATTGAAAAATCTAGATTTAGACCCCCCAAAAAACTAAGTAGTGGATTAATTAAACAAGTATTGATTTATTCCAAACTAATATTACAAACAGTTATTTCAATCACAATTATCAAAATAGTAGAAGACATATAAATTTGGAAATAAATTTGAATACCAATGAAGAATATCTTTAAAGGAAAAATCACTCCAAAGATCCAACTCTATAGAAGGTTCATTATAGAAGAAACAATTACCATAGCCTACTTATAAAACCTTTGAAACTAGACTCTCTATTTAACCTTAACAAACTCCTCACTTACCTTCCCACTATAGTAACCTCAAAACTTTGGAATTCATCTGTTAGGGTCATATTTTTATATAATTGGCATATCCTATGACAAAATACAATTTACTTGTATTTTGATAGTTTTAAATGGACTCAAGAATATCATGAAGTATGTTGACAAGACTTTACAAGTGATACTATTAAAGACATGAAGATTACTCAAGAAACTGCTCAAGAAAAGCTGGATCTGCAAGTCCTGATACCTATCTCAACACATTTGATCTATCGAGATTTAATGAACCTTGATACCTGGTTTGATACATCTCAATCTATCAAGTTGACAGATTTCAAAATATAGCCTAAAACGTTTGTATTCTAATTGGCTATTGTTTATGGGTTTGTGTAAACCTAATAGAAATAGGAGAGCTCATTTAAAAGGCCTATAAAGCTCCTATTTAAATAAGGTGGTAGAAAAAGAAAACACTAACCTGAATGCTTCATAAGGTTCTCTTATTGAAACTCTATCCATTATCTTTTGAACTTGTGAGTTTAGAAAACAGAAGAAAGAGATCTTGTTGCGACAAATGAAGATCTTTGGGTTTTGTACCAAGCAAAGTCTTTGGCTCCAACAAATAAAGATCTTATTAGTGTTTTTATGTGAACTTGTTGCAAATCAACTCCAACAATCAAAAGGGTTGTTGTGGAGTTAGTCACGTACTGGGATTCGTGCAAAACTATTAGACACGGATTGGAGATCTGTGCAAAGGGAAAAAGTTTCTACAAAATCAGACAATTATGGATTGGTGTAAGGATTCTACTGTATGTAGGTACTTTAGGATAGACCAGGTTAGAGTAAGATTCCGTGTACTTGTAATCTCTTGATTTTGATTAATGATTCTTAAGAGTGGTGACATGAAAATCACCCGATGAAGGTTTTGCCTTATGAAGGTTTACCTCACTAATCATTCTAGATTAATTGGTGATTTGTTCATGTCTCCCCAATATTGTATGTAATTTGACGTAATTAATTAATTTTGGGTAATTGAATTAATTAACAAGGGTCAATTTATAACGCAACATCTTCTACATAAACTTTCTCCATAATCAAACCCCATCCCAACAAGTCAACAACTCAGAAGTCACTAAGAATTTTTGGTTTTTGTGGTTTAGATGAACAACACTTGCATGTAAAATATTTAATCTCACAATTAATAGGGATGGCAATTTTGCCCCACCTCACTTGACATGTTTCTCCTCGCTTCGCCCCGTACAAGTTTTTCCTGTCTCGCCAAAGTGGTGTAGTGGGGATGGAGCGAGATTTTAGATCCGCACCTTGGGGTGGGGCAAGGATGGGTTTAAACTTTTTAGACCCACCCCCACCCCGCCCTGCGTTGATAAGGATTAAATTGTAAAGTTATCATACCCTAAAATCCTACTATTTAACGAAACATATCATCAACTTATTTTATTCTACCCAACGTGATTCTCAACTTCTTTTTTCTCTCTAACAAAGTTGGAAATAAGTTACCACTGAATTATCATTGTAACCTAGGAGAACACTTCCTTTTTTGATTTGCTTATTAGTGAAGGTAGCACCAGATAATTTTCATGCTACTCAACAACTTGGACTTCTAATGCATAACACTAGAATAGGATGTTGTCATTAAAATTAAGAAAGTGTGCAACTCTTCTGGTCTTTTTTGGTTATTGCTACACCATCACCATGGATTTTTTTTCATTCTCTCTACACCCAATAGATGTGATAATCCTTCTACAAGTAAACGACAAAAAGGGATATATATATATATATATATATATTTATACACACCCCAATAGAAGAAGGAATATTGGTCAAATACTACTAGCCTCTGAGCACGCGCGTAAAGCTCTTCTATTTTTTGGGTAAGGGTTAATTTAAAGTATTTATTATACTTTAGGATTACTACATTTTTCAATCACAAAAAAACCTTGGGGTTGTGATGAGTGTTCTACGTTTTGGATGAAATAATTAATTCATCACACCCCTAGGTTTTTTTTGTGATTGAAAATTGTAATAATCTCAAAGTATAATAAATGCTCTAAATTAACCTTTACCCAAAAAATAGAAGAGCTTCTGAGCACGCGCGTGAACGCGTGCTCAGAGGCTAGTAATTTTTTATTTATTTAATCCTGTGTTATACATACAAAAATATTAACTCCATGAGAACTCTATAAATCTTTAACAAAATAAATTTGTTTACTATGAGGTTGTAGATTTTTAGGTCCTATAACTAAGGTATAGTGTTGCAAATAACACCTACAATGGGAACTTAGTAGAAATAGAAGTTATTTTGATTTAGATAAGAATTTAAACTTTTTTTTTGGAAACTATGAAACATTCAAATATTTTGCAGACTAAATGACTTCCATAACCAAGTTAAAACAAAAATTAGAAGTAAGCACGTAAATTTAAAAAAAAAACTTCAAATTTTCGAAAGTTCATGCCTTAAACTATGAGCATGACCAAACAAATTTTGTTGGAAATCATTTTTTTGCATTTCAGAAAAGAAAATTGTGACATGTCCAAAAGATAGTGAACCCCAAATCTTCATGTAAAAACAAAAAAACAAAAAACAAAAAAAATCAGAAGATGCAATAACAAAATGGATTCCAATATTTTTAATTAATCTCCAAAGGATAACACTTACTCAATCATTGAATTAAGAATATGAATTATTTTGAGTGATCAATGTAATCAAAAGTAGCAATAGCATAATCAATGAGGCATTGTCCATAGTGCAAATCTAAAGTCCTTACTGAATTGTTTTTGCCAAGAATTTAGGAAAATACTTGTTTACACAACAAATAGTTTGAGTCTTGATTACATTTGTCAATCTCAATTCCAAACACCATCAAATGTGTCCTTGACATCAAATCCATCGAAGTCATCAATTAGTTGCTAATTAAAACGAATAAAGAAATAAAGAGATTTTTTTATGATTTAAGAAATGAAATTTAAAAAAAATATATATATATATATATATATATATTTATAGATATAGATATCAAAAAGTGATGACTGAGTCACGGACCAACTACCCAAGTAAAATTTGTCATGAACCAAATCCATCAAGGGTGCCAAGGAAACCCCATCTTGTTGGTTACCAACTGACCACGCACAAAGTACTTGGACACTGAAGTGTTACAGTATCGCCTATGAAAAATACCATCATCCAAAGAGACACCAAGCACGCCATGGTGCACCAGTAGGCTACAAACGTGTTTAAAATTGAGGCTTCCAAAACCGTGATTGACCAAAATACCTGGATTGTGTGCTCTAGAATCATACACGTCTCCTTTGGGTAGCTTGGATCTATCACGGTGTTCTTGAATGTCGCAAAGCTCTTCTTCATCTTAACACTCAACGAAGGATTGGAGTTTTGGATCGATGTTAACAAAAAAAAAAAAAAAAAAAAGCAACGTGATATATGTTAAGAGAGTTGGAGATGGGAAGTAATTTGATAACATCATAACTGCTTAATGATAATGGGAAAATTTAAAATTGTTGGGCAAAAGTTTGGAATTGTGTGTGACTAAAATGTGGGTGTATGTCTTTTTTCTTTTTTCTTTTTTTGTGTGATAAGTATGGTAGACGTGTTTTTTAAAAAGAATTTGCGTGCGTTTGTTTTAATTTTAATTTTAATTTTTTTTATAAATAAATAAAGCAATTTGAAAACCATCAGGAGAGTGATAATGTTTTGTAGGTAATGTTTTAATGGTAGTTAAAGATGTATTTTTACTAAGTTTTACTCCTACTTACACCTAGGGTGAGGTGTATTTTAGAACTTAAAAAAATCCGGTCCAAACAGGAGAAGCCTATTAAATAATAAGAATGGTAGTTAAAGATGTTTTTTTACCAAGTTTTACCCCTACTTACACCTAGGGTGAGGGGTATTTTGGAACTAAAAAAAATCCGGTCCAAACAGGGGAAACCCTTTAACTAATAGTATAGAAATAGCATTGGTTCAAAAATAAAAAATAAAAAATAAATTAAATAGCATGTACTATTCTAAAGTTTATTTTTTTGAGAAATTACTGTTCTAAAGTCTAAACGACGAAAAATGAATAAAATGATTTCTCAAGCTGCTACTATTATTTATATTAGTGTATAACATATGCATATACACAATACAATTAAAAAAAATTATAATTACATATATATATATATATATATATATATAAGAAGACATTTTAACGTAGAAGTAGAAATTTATTATTTTTGTCAATTTACTATTTTAACCCAATTTTTTAGTTTTAGGTAGGGGTATTTTTTACCGTAAAAAAAGCAATAACTAATTTTCTTTTGCCAATTTACTATTTTAACCTCATTTTTAAGTTGTTGGTTAATTAATTTAAAGGTATTTTTTGACAGGAAAAAAAGCAATAACTAACTTTCTGAATGCTCTTAATATATACAGATAAATTCAAACTACTCTCTCTCTTATTTATATATATTAAGAGGATTTGGAAAGTTAGTTATTATTTTTTTTACTGTTAAAAATACCTTTAATTTAATTAATCTATTCTTATTCTTTAAAAAGAGAAATAAGGTTAAGATGGTAAATCAAATAAAATTTTCCCACTACCCTCACACATCCCACTTCCTAGCCCCACTACCCCACGTTTCTAACCAACCCACTACCCCACGTCTCTAACCAAAAATAAGAAAGAAAGGCTATCCACCCACGGCTCCTAAAAAAAAAAAAAAAAAAAAAAACAAGCAAACAAACAAATGGTTCCAATAACAAAAAAAAAAAAAAAAAACCACTCACATCACATAAAATTAAAAAACACTAGCTTCTAAGCAACTACTCACATCACATAAAATTATTTCACCACAAATGCTTAACACTCATCACACCCTTAGATTTTTTTTTTTTTTTTCTGGTGATTGGAAAATATATTAATCTCAAATTATAATTTATGCAAATTATTAACTTTTACAAAAAAAAAAAAAAAATTCCTCTGTGTGCGTGCTTAGAGACTAGTTTTTTTATTTTAATTTCTTTTAGATATACACACGAGTTTACTCTTTCTTTTTTTGTTTATTGAGTTTTTGATGATTGGACAAAATTTAGATACCACACTTTATGTACTGTTCCTTAGATTCCTCTCTTAAAATTCAACCAGGTGGCTACTTAACTAAAAAATACACTTCCTTCTTATGAGAAAAAATTTCACATAGCAGAATCTTAAAAAATGAATCTAAAGAACAGCACATAAGTATTGCTTTAGATGATTTATATTAGACCCTTCATCTTTTGCACCTCATTAACTCAACTAAAACAAAAACAAAAACAAAAAAATTTAAATATAACACATGTCACAAAATTAGACAACAGTTGGAATTCAATTTAATATTTAATTGGATTTTCTCTCAGCTTTACCTATTAATATATATATATATATATATATATATATATATATAGCGAGAGAGAGAGAGGAAATCTTTTATTGCTCTTATTTTATATATATATATATATATATATTATATTTTCGGTTCAACTTCCATTATCGCAGTAGTTAACATGTAATTATCTATCAATGTTTGATTTCATGTCAAGTTTAATTTCTATTTCATAGTAGATGCCTCGGACCCATATTGTGAGTAGGAGGTGCCTCATCCGTTTTCAAGTAATTGTATTTCTGAGCATTGCGAATATATGTAACTTTTGCTAAGCCATCTTGTGAATTGCATAAGTTTTCCTCCAAACATAATCACGTTATGGGATGATTTATGTGTAAACTGTTAAACATCTTAAAAACAAATGGTAAGTTGCTCATGTGATGACGTGTTCATATTTAGAGTTATAATATTTTTCATATAAAACAATATTATAAGAGGGTTTTGTGCTACATAATAAACTTCAGGGATTAAGTGTTACATAATTAACAATTTATACATAAATTAATACCATAAAAGGGGTTAATTGTTATATATTCTAAACTTCAAGGGGTTCCATGTTTTACAAAGAAAACCTAAGTTTGTGTATTTTTTTTTTCCAAATAATTTAAAATGACCATCGAATAGGTTATGTACTTGACTGTACATATCGATGCTCATTTGAGTTGTTACATAATTAATGGGTTAGATGAATTCTCCTTCAAACCGATTAGGAAAAAATTTATTCTAAAAAGAAAAGAGAAGGAGTCTATTTAATGATGAAAATTTACAAGTTTGAAATATATATACATACATACATACATATATATATATATATAGTATCGCATTATATATAAAAAAAATTATCATTCTTTATCAATTAAAATGTTAGTGTAAATTAATAAATTATATGACACCATGTATATCTTTAGATTCAGGGAAAAAAAATTAAATGTAGAGAATCCTTAATATTAAGTTGTGTACATAGCTAGAAAAATATAGAAAAATGAGGGGAAGAAAAAGTTATTTAATTAATGGCAAAACTTAGGTTCAGTTCCTTATGTGTTGTATCTTTGATTTGCTAATTAAATTCAACCATATAGTTGTATTAACCAATACATGGAAATAGTGATATCTTTCCAAAAACAATTATATTCAACCATGTAATTTATTGGCTAATGCAACCACAAAGTTGAATATAATAGGAGAATATATAGTAGGGCACTTGAAAATTTGTATATAAGTTTGGGTAAAACTTTTGTATAGTTCCTCATGTAATATATTATGTTCACCAATTAAATTCATAGTGCCAATGGGGGCTTGGCTCAGCTGGGTATGGTTCGAACGCTTTGCTTGTAAGGCTTAGGTTCGATTCCCGCTACTAGCAGAAGTTCGTTGGTGGGTATCACTCGCTAAGTTTAGTACTCTGCCCGAGGGCTGGTGTAACCTAGCTAACCCCCCTTTTTTTTTCTCAAAAAAAAAAATTTCAAACACATAGTAACTCCAAGGGATTGGCCTAATGGTGCCTAAAACCTCATGAGATACATGAGGTCTTAAAATTAAAAGTTTAAAATCTCTAACTAGCATCATAGGGCCTCTTCAAGGAATTCTTTCCTATAATCATTTGGTGTGTGCAAGACATAAGGAATACATGCACTCGGAGGACTAGTATCTCCTCTCATTCAATTTTCCAATCTCCTTCAATTTTTATTTAAATTTAAAACATGTGGCATTAAAAAATCAAATAAATCAAGTGTTACACATCTAGCTAAAAATGGGAGGAAATTTGTTTTCGCACTTAACACCATTATTAAGGGAGGGGGGTGGGGGAAGAGCAAAATTTTTTTTTTTTTTTTGGGCATAAAAAGAGCAAAAAGTTTAATTGTCAATAAGAAAGATATAATTATTTACATTTTATAATAAATATAATCATGTGTTTGAATTTCATTAGAGAATTTTACGTGCTGTAGCTATATACTTATATATATATATATATATGATAAAATTTCAATATATAACGTCCACTCTATAATGATTGTTCTTATTATTAAGCTAAAATATCAATCAGTTTTTTGTGTAGGTGGAGAACTCCAAATCTCTTATTTGACGATAATAAACTTTATCAATTAAGCTAATTAGTACCCTCTAATGTAACTATATTCTACCCTATAAATTTCACCATTTCACTAATTGCTAAGCTAACCATATACAGTTTCATGATAATTGTTCTTATCATCGGACTAAGATGTCATCGTTTTGTGTGTAGGCGGGAGCTCCAAATCTTTTATTTCAGAGATATATAATTTTATTAGTTAAGATAACTAGAACACTCTATTGTAACTATATTCTTTCTACCCTAATTACCCTTTGACTAATAGTTGAGCTAACCATCTACAGCCTAACTGCAGTAACAACTCTGTCTATAACAACTCCACTCCACCACCATCTCGTGACTCGCAAAAATCAGCACCATCCAAATAAAGAAAAGCACAACTCCTTTCTCTTTAAAAAATTTATTAAAAAAAAAAAAAAACAATGCTGATAAAGTCGTAAAACCCACTTCATTATCCAAATTAAATATTGGAAAAAGCAAAAATTGTTTGTTTCTCTTTTTTCTTTTTTTAAATCACTATTATTTGCTTTCCTTTTAAGCGAATACTACCAAACAAAGCACACAAAACATAACGTCGAAGCATTTGTCATCTGTTTCTTACTCCGATAAAGATCACACATCACATTCCCCACACGTTTAACCCAGCCTCAAAACTCAAACAAACAGCATCTTCTTCATTTTTTGTTTATAAAGCTGTAAACTTTACAAACCAAGATCCAGAACCCAACTCAGAAAGAGCCTCCGGAAGTGATAGAAAGATAAAGATAAGGCAAAGATGTGCTGTGGGACTAGGATATGTATGCTGTGCACGTGTCTTATACTTGTGGTGATAGTTATTGGGATGCTGTTCGGGTTTGGAGTGTTCAAGAATGGCTTCCACAAGTTGAAGGACACCGTGACTTTCTGTGATCCTAATGTCAATGGGACTCTGTGTGGAACTAGAAGGCCCTTCTTGGGTTACACAGCTCCTCCGCCTTTCTGATTATGTGATGTAATGTTTTTTTTACCGTTTACTAGGATTCTTTTTTTGTGTTTTCTCTTCAAATTCTCATCTGGGTGTTTGGATTTTTAGGAATTATAGGATTGTTTCTTTGGATTTATGTCGATTTCATAACGCCTATCCTCCTTAATTCTATTGTTGTACAGGATTTGTTAAGCCTTGAATCATGATCTGTGTGTTATGGATTCATTGTCTTTTCCTTTTTGAAATTTGTTTGCCAACATCATATTAATTGATTTTTTTATAACCACTTATTTATATGTTTATTTGTATATTTGCCGTTTTGTTTTTTATAATCTGTCGAGATTGGGGTGTACTTTGAATGCCGTTTTTTCTTTCTGGTTTATGCCTTTTTTTTTTTTTTTGTCTTGATTTTATTACTATTAGTAAAATTTCAATGGAGCTATGAATGATTAAGCACATAGAACAAGGAGAGAGTATGTGTTGGAAATTTTGGAATCTATCATTCTTCATTATGGGATTCGAGATTTAAAATAGGTAGTGGATAGCTCTGTTTCAACACCCACACCAGCCTCTAACAACTCTTTTCTTTCAACAACAGCTGGTTTGTTTTAGTTCCCCATTGACCTCTACGTCACACTAACCTCCATGTGATTAGGTGTTGATTAGTATTAGACTTCGCTCAAGCAAGAAAAGTTATATAAATAAATAAATGCAAAATACATGCCCCATAAGCAACATGGTGTACAAGTTTTTGAATATGGACTCATTTTAATCTACAAGCAGGCCCTGAAGAGTACAATGTAAATATGGTCCAAACTTCACGACGCTCTGGCCAAGATTCTTGACAACTTTCATCTCATGAACATTATAAATTTATAGTAACAGATGGGGAACTTGTGGCAGTCCAATATGGAATTTGCTATGAAACTTTAGAGTGTAAAACTGCTAGAAACAATCAAGATTCACGTTCTGATCAGGAGCAACAGTGCAACAATTGTTCACTATTCTTAGTATTCTATGCATTTTTTATCAGCAGAACATCAAACAGCTTTTACATTAATGGGCCGAGTTGATAAAACTCTATATCGTGTATGAGCTCAGAGCAAAATTGATTTCATGTACAGTTTATATGACTGCTACAAGATTGCAAAATCAATGACTGTTACATGACAGACCCAGCAGACAAGATGGGTTGGGTTATATTACTCCTACACATATCCATTTGGTTTATCTCCGCTCTTTGCTGATCTCTTCTGCAAATCCGCCTCATAATGTTGAAAAGCAGCATCTAGAGCCTGCACCATTATAGTCTTTGCCCATGAGTTTCAGCCATCAACAAGATGGCACTACATACAACAATCCAGAGCCAAAACAAATCATATGGTTCAATTATACCAAGTATTGATTTGTTTAATTAATTCTCATGATAATATGGAAAGGAGAAGGGGTGAGAGCATTAACAGTATACACAGGACAAGTGACAGGCTATCGCCAATCCACTGGCTTTCATGTTGCAGCCAAATTAAGTACTGTACTTAACCCCAAAGAGAGAGCGAGTTTGTAAAACAAATGCTGACCTGATGCATTGGACGAACAAGGAGGAAAACCTGCTGGCGAAGGTCTGAAGGAACTGATTCCTTTATTTCCTGGGATTTGACAAAAGAATAAAAAACGATGTTAACTAAAACAATATCCAAACCAGTAGTTACCAAAGCCTTGTGTGTGAGTCCAATGGAACAGAAGATGTGACTATCAAAACTTGAGCCCCAGTAGGAGCAATGTATACACAACAAAATACAAAAGAGGTAGAGAAGGCAAACACCCAGTGTTTCCAGGTATAAAGAAAATACATGTTTAATGGGAAGTTGCTCATCTTCACATGTTTACTTTATCCTACTAACATCATGCTGCAAACTGTTACCCAGTCACCTTCACATGTTAATGTTCTTCCTGAGCAGCACATTTGTTACCTTGGACAAGGAAATCAAGAAACTCTCTGTTTTTATGATGGAAAATCTTGAGACACTAAAAAATAAGATAAAAGGGGAAAAGTTTGAGATAAAAGGAAATCAAGAAACTCTCCATTCTTATCTTGCTTAACCTAATTTTGATATCTACCAATAATATCAAACCAATTTTGTTTAATATTCAGATGCAGTCAACAAATGGACAAAATTAATGCAATTTAAATATCCAAGAGGATTCAAGTGCTCTAGAAAATCAAAACTATTGAAAATGACTATACAATAACGGCAAACTGAAGACAATAATCAAGAAGATATGTTGATTGAGTTGGAAGAATCAAAAGCTCATGAGTGGAAAAAATAAAATAAAAGGGATTTTTTTTATTTATAAGATACCTCCAGCTGTGGATAAATTTTTGACATGGCATCCTTCACTCTGCTCACCTGCACATTAATCACTAAATGAATAAGGCAATAGGCATGCTGAACCAATCCAATCAAAAGGCAACAATATCAAATAAAAGGAAACTCGTGGAGTAAAATTTCAGAAAATCCATATTCAAATGCCGTGCATTACATATCCTCATTTTAATCAAAGTCATATACTCACATTTGAGGGCAACAGTTCTTGACTGTATTCTTCATTCTTAAACCAATATATTATATTTTGGTTAAGTATTCTTAAAACAATATACTACTGAAAAGACATACAGAGTTCATTCTTCTATTCCAATATCAGTTTCGTATTATCCTTGCCACAATCAAATTGACATTTCTAATGATTATAGAACTTGAAGTTCTAAGAAAATATTTAATAATTAATTATCATAAGATTTGGCGTTACAATATTTCAAAGCAAGAACAAGATTTCAGATACTAGATTTAGAAAGCTTGCAAAAATCTGAAACCATGATAAATAATCCAGTAACTCCTCACAACCTTTAATTTGATAGCATCAAGCCCATAAACTGCATGAGACTTCACCTTAATCTACTTAACATCAGAAAAATTAGAGTGTTATGCACTTTACCAAGAAGCTTATAGTGGTTTGCTGACAGTTTACTATCTATAACTCTTTTGCACACAAAAAAATGCTCAAACATAAATAAATAAATGTGTTTAACATGACTCTTGTCCATGTTAACAAATACAACACTTACCTTAGCATAAAGATATGATGTAGTAATTGGATATGAAGACCAAAAGTGCCTCAGTAATTCTTGAATGGATATCCAATGCTGGAAACAAAAAACACACTTCTTATTAATATTAAAATCACTGAAAAACCAAAATTCATAGAATATACAATTAAGAAGTTCAACATAACACAAAAAAAAAATTGATTCTAGCACAGCCTGCTTAATCAATTCTTCAATAAATAAGATATCCATGGTGTTTAGCCACATTTTTCTAGAAGCAGCTATATATTATTTTAAGAAACACACATCTACTCACATGTAGTAGTTCCTCTTTAGTTGTGTTGGGCAAGCTGTTCAGTATACCCTCTTGAGCATTCTTCCCAAGTTGAAATTTGGTACTTGAGATGTTCTGGGTCAATCCATTAAGGACCTGAATCATACAAATTACACAGTTAAATTATGCAACATATATATGATAGCATATAGCATATCACTTTTTCAGGTTTTTGGGGATAAGTAATATTATATCTAATATCTTAAGGCTGGCACAAAATAAAGATGCTATTACCATAACAGCAACCTCAGGTCTGACTACAGGATCACTTAATCCCATAGCTTTTATCTCTGATATTGAACCCCTCAAAGAACCATATGCTTCCTCAGAGCTCAGGCTACATCTTAATTGTTCTGATCCAGCTCGTGTATCATCAGAAGTTTTAAGTTGTTGGGAATCAAAGTAATCACGAGGATCCTGATTTTGGAAAAGCACGTATAAAACATCTGTATGACAATAATTTAGAAGCATTGTACAATGTATACAAATTTCGACCTTGATACAAAGTGGAGCAAGAGGGTGATCATGAGGTGCCTGAAGGTCCTCCATCTCAGTCATCCGTGAAATTCTATCAAGCCTCTCCTGCTTTGCATTCTCGTCAGATTCTTCACCACAATAGTACAAGAATAAGTGCAAATTCTATAGAAGACTTGAAAAAAGGAAGTGGGATTTTTTTAACAAACAAAAATAAACTGTGCTAACCCTGTCTTGACTGCGCAAGTGCTTCTGCTACAGTTCTTGGATCTTCCAACTCTACATCTACATTAAGGTTACAAAACAAAGTTATCTACCTAAATTTAATGAATAAAAAGGAAACTCAGCTAGTATAAAATCAAATAACTGTCTGAAGAAAATGAAATTTGGTGAGAAACAGAATAAATAAATTCAAGAGAGATCCTTACCAATAGTTCTTCCTTCGAGAACAACTTCGCCTTGTCGGTTAAGATCTTGCAAGAAAGTTCTCTTGAATTGCTCATGCTGTGAATCAGTTATTTCCTTGCTACCATCACGAAAAATTCCATGATCCTGCAATATACAACCAGATAAGATACATAGGGATGTACATATACACCTAGAAATTTTCCACTATAGAAGCAGATGATTTTATCTAATAACAAGGAAAATTAAACAGATACTAAAAACTATCCCATTTGCTATTTTCTACTCTTAGAAGAAGTAATGGTTCATATATCAAGTACAGAAGTAAAAACTGCTGACATGTTCCAACTTTTAGCACAAATCACCAATTAGCTCCCTCAAAAATTTGGCAAAGCAAGTTATCGTGACAGAAGCCAATGGACAAGCAGTAATCTAATCACACAGTGAATTTGAACTGACAAACAAAAAAACCACCTTTTAAATGGATGCCCTCATTGAGTAATTCCATGAATACAGAAATGATAAAGTAAACAACTGTGATCTTGTCATTTAAAAGAAATCATTTAGCACCTTTTTTTTCTTTTTTCTTTTTTCTTTTTCTGTGGGTTGGGGGGAGAGGGATTTAAAGAAGTATGGTTTCTCCCACAATATTTTTTGAGTTCAAAAGCTACTAGCATAAAAGAGTAACTTTGTATTATCAATATAGAATTGCATAGACCTCTTCAAAATCAAGTCTTAAATCTATAAAATCCTTCCCAACACTGACTAGTAACTTCAGAGTTTTGTAATTACTTCTTTGCAAATCTCTATGTCAACTTTTCTTGACTCAAAAATAAATAAATAAATAAAAACACTTGCCTAAATTTGAATCCCCCTTCCCAAGGATAAAAGAAAGAAAAAGAAAAGAAGAAGGAGAGACAGAGAGATTAATTTAATATATCAACCAAAAGAAACTACAAGAGTGGTCTAATCCCACATACTGGGAGGTGCATGTAATCATCTCCTTGGTCAGCTTCCATGTCAAGAGTTGGATCAACACGTCGAATCTGCAAACAGAAAATACAAAATAGTAAAAGTACTCAAGTAATCATACAAAATAATGCAGGAGTATCCCATGAAAAAAAGGGAAACTCCAACTCTCAGAAAGAGTACCTTCTGCCGAGCTGCATTTGCCAATATGTCATCATCCTTCAGAAAAATGGCTAGCTCCTCGTCTTCAGCAGCCTCTGCTGCAGCTGCAACAGCATTTTTTGTACTATGGAGATATTCTGCTCTAAAATATTTTGTCCAGAAATCCTTTTCTGTCATCTGGAATACAAAAGTCAAGGGAAAAAAACACCAATACACACTTTGAGTAAAGTATATGAGAAATTAAAATTATTAAGTCTCTTTTTTTTTTATAGGTAATAAAAATTTTATATAATTTCATAAGTAAACCTTCTTCACAATTAAAGTGAAAGAAGAATTTGTTTCAGTGCCCTCACTACCTTATTGGGAACATGATTAAGGAATGCCCGGTGAACAGCTGGTTTTAGAGCAAAAATCTGAAAGAAAAGTAAACCATTAACACTAAAGGAAAAGAAAGCAGAAAAAATTCATGATCAATAAGCCACATGAATATCAAATTGTTAAAACCCAAAGTCTTATCTAGACCATGGCAGAAGCAACTATGAAGAAGCTGTAGCTCAAAAATTCAATATTTGGGCATGAACAATGATACTATCAAAAATATCCATATTGAAACAAATATACCGTTTATGAAACAAAGGATGAGGTCATGTGTTAAAGACCCACGGGGTGCGTGTGTTGACTAACCAATAAAAAACACTATAATGCCAGTGCAAGTTTATAATCACAATCAGAATGTTTGTTTCTTATCTTTCTTTGTATTTAATTATTCTCCAAATTATTTCCGCATATAATTGTCTACAAACGCTTATCAAGTAAGTCAGCAACTACCAATATAATGACCAATGACAATGTTTAACCCATGCTTACATCTTAACCTCAGCCAGAAATGTTCACATTTCACAAATGATTGCCAACTATGTTAGGCATCAACCAAAGATCTTATGGTGGGTCTCAGAAAAACCACCTGCTAACAAACACCCAAAAAAACCAAAAACCAAAAAAAGAAAGAAGAACCATGCCTGATATTTGATCTCTGGTGTCAAATTGAATGTAACCTTGTTTGTCTGGAAACACAACAGAAGAACGAAAAATATTAAGAAGTCCCCATGCATGAAACCACAAGCAAAATGTAACTTGCAAAGGAAAATACCATTAACTCTAGCCAAGAAAGAAAATGCAATAATCGCAATACACCAATGTATGGAAAAAATTTGTCTAGATCTATAAGATCTTCACATTGTAACGCAAGCACACACATGCACACCCAACTACCCAAGTGTCATCACAAACATTAGAGAGAGAGAGAGAGAGATCTGATGTACCCGGCCATCAGTCATGGGTTTGATGTCTAGAATCATTGAACTTTTAAAACCAACCCGTTGTTTGGACTTTGTGCCACTGTCTCCATCAAGCAACTTCTGTGTTAAATTTTAAGTTCAGAAAATGTTAGAAAAACATATCAAGAGAGCAACAGCTTTTAATTCAAACTCTTCCATTGAATGTTACAAATTCTTTTCAACAAGTTAACAGGTTCTAGTAAAGATCTTCCACTGGAAATTTAGTAAATTACAGAAAGGTCTAATCCAATTGAGTTCAAAGTTAAAATATTAAACATAAAGCAAAAGGCAGCATAATTAAATACATACTCAAAAAGAAAACTTACCTTCCTTGTAGCCCAGAACTCAGATTCTGTCAAGATATTACCAAGCACAAATTTCTTATGAAGGTTCTGCAGCTCACTGTGAAAGTTAAAAGTTTAGGGACATCAAACAGTAACTAAGAATCTGAAAGTAAGAAAACTATAAGGTGTAGGAAAATCACCACATTTAACAGCAAGCATCCAGTAAAGAACAATACTGATTTATAGAATTATTCCTAAAACATGTAAATCAAACTTTCTTTAGCACAAAAATTAACCAATGCTTATCATACTTCTTATTTCTTGAGCATCATATTTGTCATAAACCAAAGCAAGAGTAGATCTCGATTCAACTAAAGCTGAATTAGAATTGAGATATACATCTACGAAAAATATATAAGATGCCTTAAACTTATAACTCAAGAGGCGGAACACTACCAAATACATCATACTAAAGAAGGTATTTTAATTACATTTGTATAAGAAAAAACATTTAACCTATTCTCTCTCAATAGCTTTATTCGAAGCTCCATTTCCGCTGAACTGATGAGTTGTTCATCAGGATAAGTAACTGTAGATCTATCAGAAGTGGCTCTCACAGCCTCTCCGGACTTCGCTTTTGCAGTGTCTCCAGACTTTGCTTTTGCAGCATCTCCGGACTTTGTAAGAGCATTTCCTGTTCATAAGGACCACACCACGTCTTCAGGATAAACAAATTTCCAGCAAATGCAAAATGTAAGTATTTATAGAATAATTAGATAATCAATATATCAAATAATGCAATGCGATACAAAATGTATAAGAAAAAGAAAGTGGTATGTTTTTCTTAACATCCTACAACCCTCAGTTGCAAATGGCTATTCTTCAAATGCATTTACAAAGGGAAAAATCCATATCAACTACACTGAACTAACAGAATGTCTAAACCTTTGAACTAGATTGACAGCACATAATTACAGGTCAAGAAGCTTGAAATAAGTAATGTGCATAATAGTTGAGACTTACCCACAAACTCTCGACAAACTTGAAGATCTAAGAAATTTTCAAACTCAAAAATGTAACTTCCACCCTGGAATAACACATAAATAGAAATTTGCATATATCATCAGATGAGGAAAAATAACATTTAGTACAATGTTAATGTATTGACAGTCAATTAAAATCCTAAAGTTTCTCATATGTAAAGTACGAAACATAATTTTCAAGGCCCTTGAACCATGATGGGTGGAGAGATGGACATAAAGTGCCTTAGAGACTTAAGCATTAAGTGGTGCATGAGAGTTACATGATTAAAGAAAAAACCTGCTCAAGGGAGAGATTAAGCAATGGTGGATTGTTTGATCCCTCCTTAGTGTTTTTGTAACCTGACCATTCACAACAAAGAAGAAAACATTAACAACTTTAAAGCAAGTAGATGCCATGAATGGCTCTCAGGGATCAGCAATTTAAAGGAAGACACCCCCCCCCCCCCCCCCTTTTCCTCAAAACACATAAAATAGATTAATTGTCACAAAATATACCGATGCAAAGTGCTTAAATGCTATAAAACTCATATCTATTTCCATATCAATGCTTCAATTCCTTGGATGCAGACAGTAACAGAAACACAAATAACTTTGAACATGACTAAAATAGATAACAAACAATAAAATACCTTTTATCAATCTAAACTCTACATCAATCTTTGACGCTGAAGTGGGATCATTTGGCTTGAACATAATCTTGTTCTCAGTCTGCAATGAATATTTGTTTTGATAAGTAAAATGCTTTATTGAAAATGGAATGAAAATGACCCAAGTACACAGGTTGTGTGCTAAGGATTGACTCAGTCTACAAAGAATATAAAATGAATAAAATTAAAAACATTGAAGAAACCCTGCATCAGCATCACCTAGCTGATCATGTTCAGACTTTCTTAAATCAAACCTTTCAACTCCACTTCCTACTCTTACATAGAACATATATATAAAGTTATGTGTTCAAAAAACTGTCCCTCAACTTAGTTCCATGAATATGTATGGATGTTTTTTTTTTGGGGTACACAAATCAAAAGATACGAAGTACAACTAGAAGCCTTTAATGCTAACCGCCTGACCTTACCAAACCCAATTTAATAATGGGTCTCAACTAGCACAGTGGTAACCATGTTTGCAGGATCCCAATATCAGCAATCACAAGTTCTAATCTCCAGCAGTTCCCTCTAACCCCAAATAGCAATTTCACCCCTTCAGTACAATTAGTTAAACACAGAGACACAGAGTAAAAGCCTTCCCTCAAAACCAAAAGTAAAGCTTCCCTAACAGCAGAATACCACATCTTGGTGTCAGCCGCCCAACTGTGGGAAGCAGCTAGTTTCTTTCTACCTTCCCAGTATTTTCCAACAAAGCTAAGCTGGATCCCTTCCAAGTACAACTCCTAATGTTACATGCATCCAGCAACATTCGATTTCATATCATTTTCAAACCTCTATAAGTCAACATTATCTCAATTAAACACTACACTTTCATGCCACTATATCACAAACACCATTACTCTAGAACGTCGCATTGCATACAATTTGTGCATATCAACTGAAACCCAGTTAGCAAATTTCCCAATAAACTAAACAGCAGTATGTGTCACAATCATATCACAAACCAACTATAATAAGCAGACATCATGAATCCAGCATAAAATTTTACACATGCTCACACTTTCTTCACTAGTAGCCATTAATCACCTCCCCAAGAATAACAATACTCAAACAAATATTAAAAAATCTTGGGAAAAATAAAACTATAATCTGCAATTATATGAACTAATAGATGTGCTCACCATCATATCAGAAACGAACCACTATATAAAAACAGTATGATTTGGGCATAAAACTTAACATTTGCTCATAGTTTCCTCCCCAAAAGCATTAATTGAATGCATAAAATCAACTGAAACCCATTGGCAAATTGCACGATAAACTAATACAGCATTATGTGTTCACCGTCAATTCACAAACTAACCATAGTATACAAACATTATGAATTGGCCACATAGCTCATAGATTTTTCAAGAACATTAATCAAATACGCAAAATCAACCAAAACCCAATTAGCAAATTGCAGAAAAAATGTATTGAGCATATGTATTCACCCATCATATCAAAAAACTCAAGAATGGCTAAAATAAAAATTAACACTTGCTCATAGCTTCTTCACTAAAATCAACCAAGACCCAGATAGCAAAATTGCACAATAAACTAATAATATCACAATCCAACCATAAAGTTCAAACATTTATGAAGTGGGTATAAAAAATTTAAAAATTTAAAAACAAAAAAAAAAACCCCACAAAAAAATTATGCATTTCCAATATACCATTTTTAAAACACCAGGAGTACCAGCGCCTTTGGGTGAGGTCTTGTACTTGGCGCGCTTAATCACATGCCCACTGGCCATTGATCAAAGTAAAATTCAATGCTAAGCTAAAATCCAAAATCCACCCAAAAGAAAATTGTGGAAGTATGATTGGGTAAAAGGGTCAAGTGATAGAAGGGATCTATGAATGTATATAGAGAGATAGAGAAAGATGGTATGTGGGTTTGGTTTGGTTTGATTTGGTTAGGGATTAACTATAAGCTACTGGTGAGGACTGAGGATCGTGTAAGCTTTTTGCGTTGTGTACGGACGAATAAGAAGAAGGGAATCACAAATACAAAAAACTAAAAAAGAGAGAAACTTTTTGCTTTTAAATGGGTTTGCTTGGAATGATCTGTGTGTGCGTTGCTGGCTTTGGTTTTGGGCTTTGAGAGAGAGAGAGAGAGAGCGCCAATGATGAATTTACCGGTGAAAGTGTTTTTGTGTGACAAAAGTTGAAACTACTACTGCTATAGTGCTATTGCTATGTATCAGGGCATGATGGTCATGTGTTGTAATATTAGTGTAGTGTGCTTTGGGTGGGGCTTAGAGAGAAGACATGTGGCAAAATAAACCAATCCAAAGGTTGGAAAACAGCCACGTCACATACAAAAAAGCCTTTATTCTCTCGTGCTTTTTGTCTCTCCGAATTCATGGGTTGCGAGTGAGATTCAAAATCCTCTACATTTTCTAAGATACTTCGCTAAATAAATTCTCTAAAATCAATAATCATTCTTTAATGATTTAATAATTCAGATTTTGGAATTCAAATCCTCTAAATTTTATAGGGTACTCTACCATTTTTTTTTTTTTTGATAATTTAACTCAAGGCATTTTTACCATTTTTTTTTTTTTTGTAAATTTTGTACAAATTTTTTGTAAAATATAAAAGAGTGGTTAGGATTTAAAAAAATATATTGGTAGAGTACCTTATAAAATCTAGAGGATCTAAATTTGACTAACTGAGCATTAGATCTCTCTCTCTCTCTCTCTCTCTCTCTCTCTCTAAAAGAGGTCCACCTTAATTGAAAGTTTGAAACAAAAATTTTTGAACAAATTTTGAACTCAAGGCACTTTTACCATTTTTTTTTTTTTTTTTGTAAATGCTCTAGTCGTCTCACATTCCTTGAAATAAGTTGTAGTAATTTATTGATTAATGACATTTTTTGTGGTATTTATATATATGGTTTGAACCTTGTACATAACACCACTAAGGCATGGGAGAATGCATAAGTGGTTGAATCTCGACCTTACACGTGGAGTGGCTATAAGCAATGGGAGAGGAAGCATTGGCTAAGGGATCTTGTCTTAGTCTGTGCTAAAGGCGTGACTGCCTTGACATGGTACTCAAACACTCACAAAAAGGGAGATAGTGACTTTCTAAGGTCAGAGGCTATGAGGACACCTCTTATTGGTTGAGTGCACGATGAGTCACCTTAGAGACACGTGTACCAATCACAGTACTCCTGATGTCCCTCTAAATGTCCAAGACTTGTCTCCCAAGCAGTAGCAAAGCTACCTAACTACAAGTCCCAGTGCCACGTTAGCGCAATTCTTATCCCCTAGTCAGCAAATAATATCACAACTGTGAAAATGTCTAAAATAGAAAATGATTACTTGGCACTTATCCTTGTACTCAACCATATTCCTTAGAGTATAAAAGGAACATGCAATTGTTCTATTAGGGCAAGAACTCAAGTACATATTTTGAGATGAAAGTGGAGAGTTGGTAGGAAAGAAGAGACAACTTGATTGTAAACTGATCTTTTCACACATAATACAAGCAAAGTTAAGCAAGAATACTACCTTCTTGCCTTCTTGCTCGAACTGTGGTTTTTTTATCCCTTCTTTAGGATTTTCCACGTACATCTAGTGTTTTTTTAGCAATCAGTTTCTTCTTCTTGTTTAAATGTGCGTCTTTTTCGTGTCCTATCATTACTTTCTTTTTCTTGTTTGAGTGTCATGTCAAAGCTTGCATCTTTTTGAGCTTTCTCGTGTAGATGTACTATTAGATAACTTATTTCATTTCTTTATATAAACTCAAATCTAACTTGCACGTACAAACTTCATCACTTATTTTTCTACTAATTCATTGGCTAATGACACCCTTAGTGGTTTTGATTATTATCTATAAAGATATGTGTTGATCTAGGTTTGGATTTAGGGTAATACCTTAATCCAACTTTCTATAAAATTCATTTTCTAACATATTGGAGGTTGTTTTGTGTGTGATGGCGGCAAAAATTCAACATTTTTGCAATAAGTGTCAGTTGGTCTTTAATGAATACAAAGAAAAAAGTTTTTTTTTTTTTTTTTCGTTGGTGTGCAAAACTGGTATTGGGTCATAACTCACAACTGCAAATGTATGCAATGCAAATGGTTTAACCTTTATAAATCATGTGTCGAACTATCTTTTGAGTTGAACCATCCATTTCACCAAAATATCCTTGTATACACAAAATTCGTAAAAGATAAATCACACGATCACAAAATAGTGTAACAAATTATCAATTTATATTAATTTGTATATATGTGAGTACAGTCCTCTGTATGAATCTTTACAATGAAAGAGCACAATAAAATCCTTTGATTCGATCTCCAATAAACTTTACGATCCGATGGGGTTATGAAGCTTGATCTTGAATTGTGTTTTGATGTCTCCAAGTTGAATGAATAGTTGGACGTACTTGGTTTGATGCGAGGGCCGTTGGCTTGATCTCGAACTGGATTAAAGGAGAATCCTTACTTTGATTTGAAGAAGTAGGAATAAACCTTGATGAACAATAAAATTCTTGTGGACTTAGAGATGACTCTCTATTTTGGTAAAGTGTCAGTATGGTCTTCTCTCTAAGTATCTGTCCCTTTTCTCATATGAAAAGTATCTATTTTATAAGAAACTCAATGCTTTTTAATTTGGAATTTTTCTCTTAGCATTTATTGAGAGTTAATTTCAAATTTTGAATTTAAATTTAAATTTGACTTTAATTTTGGTTTTGCATTTAATAAAAACATTCCATGTAAGTATTTTCTTCTGACGTTGCCACGTGGCTTGTACATGTGCCATTTTTATACGAGTGGTGGTGACTCAAAGACTTGACATATGTGGCTTTATTTAATCTGTTGACTGTCCACCGTTGACACATCATCAATTGAAAATTAATTTGATCACAATCAATTAGACGGTTGTGAATGCATCATAAAATTTTAATGTCTACAATCCTTTTATTCTCTTTGACGAAATATAATTTTATGCGGACAATATGACAAATGTAGAGCTTGCAAAGGATTTCATTTAGGAATGGCAACGGGTCGGGTTCGGGCTGGGTTTTTTCATACCAGGACCCGACCCGTGGGTCTAGACCCGCGACCCGGACCCGGCCCGATTATTAATCGGGTTTTTTTCTCGGAACCCAGACCCGCCCCGCCGGGCCCCACGGGTCCCATGGGCCCCGTTTAGCCCAACTAGATTTGGGCCAAGTGGCGGCCCAAATTGTGGCCCAACCAAAAAAAAAAAAAAAAAAAGAAGAAGAACTCAACGGCGCACACATTGTGTTTTTTTTTTTTTTTTGTGCTGAATGGTTGTGTTTGTGTTTATGTTTATGTAATGAGATTTTCAGATATACATATAAAAGCATAATGAAATATTGAAAAAGTTTCTAGCATTGTCATTTTTTGTACTTTGTATTTGACATATACACATACAGCCCACCATATACTGTCTGAAGAGAGGCTGAATGCCATGAGATCTGAAGAAGAAATCAACAGCATCGTTGTGTCCGCCATTGTTGTGCCATAAAATCTTAAAAAAAAAAAAAAGGGTTCCCTTTCAAACACAGATTTACAAACACAGATTCACAAACATAAATTCAGAGAATCACTAACACAAACTCAGATTTGAGAGAGGAAATGAACCCAAAAAAAAAAAAAAAAAATGAACACAAAAAAAATATTGGAGAACTCGGTCCAGTTGATCGGCAGCTCTATCTCCGGTGATCGGCGGTGGGCCTCTCTACTTGTCACGGCCTAAACCTCGCACATCTCTCTCCAATCTAACCTCTGTGCTTCAAGTAGCTGCCCTTATCATGACATGGCTTGAGAGAAAATGAGACAAAATTTTTGAGAGTGAGGTGAGAGCATTGAGAGAGGCGGCAGGAGCAAAGAGAGAAATGAGCTAGGGTTTTCAATTTTGACATAAGTGGTATATATATAGGTAGGTATTTTAGTAATTTTCCTTTAGTTGTAAACGGGTCGGGTCGGGTCCGGGTTCGGGCCGAGTTTTTACCAAAACTCGGACCCGACCCGGACCCGCTTCGGGTTTTTTTTTTTTAAAACCCAAACCCGACCCTATTCTTTATCGGACCGGGTAAAATCCGACCCATTAGGGTCGGACCGGGCCGGGTACCCACGGATCGGGTAGAAATTGCCATCCCTAATTTCATTTGGAATTCACTTATGGTTGTTCTTGTCGCAACTTTAACCTTAACAATAGGTGTGCTTCTTTACTACTCACCATGGAATCTGAAGTCCACTAAAATCATGCAAATCAATAGAGTATGCCTTGTCAATGAATTCTCTCGCCCAAATAGTAATGGATGAGAAAGGAAGGATGAGCCCCCTTTAAAAAAAAAAGATTTTACTAATTATGCCTTTAGGGCATATGTTAGTAAACTAAAAAAAAAATGCGAACCTTGAAACATGAGAGCGATATCTACATATAATTAATGCATCACCCTTACATATGAATCCCAAGACGTCTTCTCATAACCGTAATTATGACATCTTATGTGTCCCAACTAAAGGGAATGGTAGGAATCATGGAAACAACGGCCAAACATCACCCTACCAAGGTATCAGAAAAAGCATATAAAGTTTACATACCTTCTAAAGCTCATTTGGACATAAGGGTGTTAATTCGGGTTAGCGTGTCGTGTCGTGTCGAGTTAGGGCTATTTGACTAAATGACTCAACTGGAACTCGATCCATTTAACAATTGTGTCATGACCAACGCGACCTGTTAATAAGGTGAGTTGACACAACTTATCCTATTTGACACGCTTAATAAACGGATCATGTTGGGTTGACATGAATGTGACACAACCCGATTCAACCCGCATAATATTAAATATAAAATCCATATATAAATAAGTTATTTACGTCCCAAAAGTAGTGCATATGCTTCAAGTATTCAACTCATATTCAAAATAAAATGAATATTTATTTGTTATAAGAATTAAACGAGTTGTGTCAAATAAGTTATTTTGCGTTGATACAAATAAATTGGCATGTCAAATGTATCTATTGTGGGTCACGCATGTTGACCTACTTATGATATGTTTTTTATCGTGTTACTTTCAGGTCTACTTAGTTATGACCCAAACTCATTAAAGTCCTACCCTGACTCGCAAAACTCGTGTTGTGTTCATGGATCGTGTCAAACATTGACACTCCTGTCTAAACATGCAACCACTAAGAATCTTTACAACATCATAAGACAATTTTTCTATAAGCATGGGAAATTATTATTTTTAGATAAACTATTTTGAGAAATAATGTGGTCTATCAAGAGGATTGAATAACCTTTATTTTATTTTAATCGTATAATATTTTTGGAGATTAAGATTGTATGCTTTCAAAACTCTTTTTTTCCCCTTAATGTAATTTTTTGATTTTATAAATTGTTGGACATTCTAATTGTTGGCTTCCTAGTTGGATCTAAAAAAATGTTTGAGAGATCGAAACTATATTTATTATTGTTTAAGAGGATTGAATAACTTTTTTTTTTAATTTTTTTTATCGTATAATATTTTTGGAGATTAAGATTGAATGCTTCAAGAACTCTTTTTGTTTTCCCATTAATTTAATTTTTTGATTTTATAAATTGTTTGGACATTCTAATTGTTGGCTTCCTAGTTGGATCTTAAATTTTTTTTTGAGAGATTGAAACTTTATTTATTTATTATTATTTTTAAGGTTATTAATGTTGCAACATAATATTTTTATATAATAATAAGTGAAACTGAGAGAAACTTAAATTAGAATTCTAATTTTGTTCCATGTGTCCTAAATTATTTATTCTTAAAGAGTTTTATTTCTTAATTTTATAATAAAATGTGGAACTACATCATAAATATTCATCCAAGTGAGTTATCAAATACAAAAACCAAAGAGTCTAGAACAAATGAATTGCCAAAAAAAAAAAGTGCTTCATAATTTTTTTTTTAAAATGGACAATTTACATTTTATACCTAATAATATCTTTACAAATTTTTTTAAAGAGTTAACAAAATATAAAAATGACTATCAATAATATTTATATTTAAATTATATATATAAGAATTATATTATGCATTTTATTGTCTATCTTTAAGTGTATCCATGCATATACATTGGTCACAAGCTAGTTAAATTAACAATACATGACAAATTTTAATTAATTCAATTGGTAAAATATTTTTTTTGTAAAACAAGAGATTTAAGATTTTAACATCCTACATCAAAAATCAATTAATTTCTTGATTTTATGATAAAAAGTAATAATCTTTAAGCATACTCCATAAGTTGAATTAACAATACATGATTTGATTGGACAAACTTACACGTGACCTTTCCTTAAAAGAAGAAGGAAAAAAAAAAACAAAAAAAAAACTTACATGTGGCCCGCTTAAGAGGCAGTAAATGGGCGCCTCAGTAACAGGCTTGGACAAAAAAGTTCGAATCAAAACTTTATATAACGTTAATGATGAAATTCTTTACTTTTTTTTTTTTTTTGACAAAAATGAAATTCTTTACTTTTAAACATAAAGGGACTATAAGTGCAAAAAAAAAAAAAAAAAAAAAAAAACATAAAGGGACTAAGAGAGTGGGGAATCAAAATTATCCCACTCTTACATGGAACCGTTTGTAATTTACTATTGTTTTATGGTTCCTAGCATTTATGGGATATTTTATCATCTTATATTTTAGGTGAGAAAATATGCATTTTTAAAGTTTAAAATAATATTGAATTATGTTAGTTTAAATTAATTAAAAAAAATATGGGTTCCAGTTAGCTCAACTGGTAAAGTCTCTAATGATTGTATAAGAGATTTGAGACTCAATTCCCGCCTACACCAAAAACTGATTGGTGCTTTGATCTGAAGGTGAAGCTCTTTAAAAAAAAAAAGTTATAGCCTTTTTTAAAAAAACAATTCAATTCAAAAAAAAAATCGAACTTTAATTTCTATAAAAGTTTTAATTAAATTAGGTGAATTATTGTAATTCAAAATTTATTCATTAACACTTATATTAATTAAATTCTAAATACGTTGCACTTGTTTAGTGACTATTCCTAAGCGTTCTTGTGCTTTGATAGTGGATCCCAGTAATTCATGGTCCATGACATGCCACGTGTGCTCTCGGTTCCACCTGCTCTAGCCGACCGCAGATACACCCCACCACAGAGAATCCCTATATCTCTTCCCTTAAACACAAAGTTTGTGACTTTTGGACTCTTCCATCTCTAATCTAAAACTTCGAATTCTATTACACTTCGACAAACGAAACCTCGTGGACTAAGAAACCAAACCAGACCCAACAAAGTTTACATATAAAAACCCACCTCAGAAAAAAAAAAAAACAAAAACAAAAAACTCAGAGAGACAGACACAGATCCATTCAGATAAGAGAATAAAGAAGAAGAAGAAGAAGAAGATGAAGATCACTGTAATGACTGCAGATGAGCAAATCCTTAGTCTTGACGTGGATCCTCATGAATCTGTAACTCTTCCAAAACACCATCTTTATTCACATACGTGCATGCATACATGTGTGTGTATATATATAGACATGTGGTTGTAAATAATTTGATGGATACTAATGTTTTTTTTCTCTTTTTTGGCTTTTTTGAAATCTGGGTTTGTTTCAATAGGTTGAGAATGTGAAAGCTTTGCTTGAAGTGGAGGTGAGATCTCTTTAATTTGTTTTTTCTTGCGCTGTTTTGGTTGGTGGGGTAGTTCTGGGAGGGAAGGAAATAGATTGAAGTTTTGAGCTTTTACTTTCTAGATTTCCTTCTGCTTCATCAATATTTTTTGCTCAATTTGAGTTTCATACTATTGGATTGTAAACTTTGATTGTGAAATTTAAAATTTTTATATGTATTTGGGGTCAGTTGGTTCTTAGTTGTCTGAGGTACGAAACGGGGTATTGAGGTCTGGAAAGTTAAATTTGAGTATGGATTTATGAACAATAAATTTGATTTGGCTTTGTATGTGGGCAGACAAGTGTGCCTCTTCAGCAACAGCAGCTGCTGTATAATGGGAAGGAGATGAAAAATTTTGAGAAATTGAGTGCATTGGGTGTGAAAGATGAAGATTTGGTGATGATGATTTCTGCTGCTGCATCAAGGTACTTATTTATTTATTCATAGGGCATTATGTTGCTTTATTAGGCTATAATGTTGGGCAAACCCATATGACGATTTTTGTGATTTATAAGAATTTTAAAAGATTAGTTTTGTTTCAATAGTTAATTCACTAGAGATTAAGAGTGAATTATTCAAGTTGAGGGAACAAAAAACCGCCGATGACCTATTTTGATTGAGAAAATAATATGAGTTATTGTGTTTTAATGATTTAGTAGCCCAGCAACACCTCCTGGTTCTCATTCATGTTGGGTGTTTGTGATTGATGGTCTCAACATTACTAATTTGATATAGATTGATAGGTTGATAGAATAACTTCAGACACAATCTTTTGTGCTGTGAAAAATTAGTTTTGATTTCCATGATTATGAGGAATTTAAGGGATGCCAAGATTATGTAGAACTGATACTCAGCAATCCAGTCTGCAAATTACAATATGGTGACTTGAGATGTTAGATTGAGTTTTTTTTTGGATAAACGTTAGATTGAGTTTTTTCTGAAAATGTTCCACTTATTCTCTATACACATTTTAGATCCCATGTAAAAGCAAATCACTGTCTCATGATGGAGCACACTAAGATAACTTTTGTAATTTTATCTCAATAATTGTTATGTACTAAACAGGAATCTAAAGCTTTATTCTGACTTTTATAATTTGAAATTATTTCAGTGCACCTACCAATAATTTGAGCTTCAATCCAGATGGGTCTGCTGTGAACCCTGGAGCTTTCCAGCAGCATATTCGAAGTGATTCTAATCTTATGGCTCAGTTGTTTCAGGTAAAAGTGTGGTCTTTTTCTTCAAAGTTATTCTTTGCATTTCAAATTGGGGTTTGAAGCATGTAAATAGTGTTTTTCTGTTAAGAAGAAGTCTGGAATCAGGTAAAGTCTGGAAACTTAACTACTTGAGTAATAGGTTGGTTCTAATATTATTTGCACTACTGTACTCTCATGGTGTTCTTGAGCTAGAGCCTATTTGGGAGATGATTTTGAAAATTGGATTATTATCTGAAAATGCCAAGCCAGTCAGTAGCAGTTGGCCTAAACTTATATGTGAAAATAAAAATAAAAATGATTGGATTGTTTGTGATCCATTCTTGATTTCTATGATTTATTTTCTTAACTGGTGAGTTTCTAGCAATCTAAAATTTATGTTGAATTTACAGAATGATCCTGAACTAGCACAAGCTGTTCTAGGAAATGACCTCAATAAACTGCAAGACCTTTTACGAGAACGTCATCGCCAAAAATCTGATTTACGACGTCAACAAGAAGAGGAGCTCGTAAGTTGCTTATCTGGTGGCTCTAACTCTTTCTCTTCCCTGGCCTTTATAGCTTGTGTCATGGTGCTAAGTTTTTACCACATAAAGTACTTTTCAAGTTCTGATATATTGGCCTCTAATATATGTGTGTACTTACGTACTTACCATTTACTGATCAGATGTAGTTAAATTGTAATCGTCGAGTTTCTTACATAAATAATTTAATTTGACAACGATTATTAGATGGAGAAACTGATACATACACGTTCTTGTTATTGTGTGATATAGGCCCTTCTTAATGCAGATCCTTTTGATGTTGAAGCGCAAAAGAAGATTGAAGCTGCTATTCGCCAGGTCAGTGTTATTTCTTTGTCATATGTGGCATTGATGTATCAATAGAAGGCCCTTTTTCCCTGATGCTTTGGCTCAGGGGTTCAACAGGTAGGCTGGGTCAGGGTAGGTCATAGTTCTGGGTGTTGTTTAGCATTGGATAGAGGGGAAAAAAAAGTGAAAGAAAGAACCTTTCTTTGTACTCTTGATTTTCTGCGTATTTTTCATTCCATTGAAATCTTAAGTTCATTGTAATTATAGAATCTGTAGTAATTTAATTTTTCATAGTGCAAAGATTCTAACCTTATAATGATGTTTGCAAGTGGCTTTGCTATCTTGAAACATCAGTTACTTCTCTTCGAAACTAATTTTTCATTCCTACAAATTCCTTGGACTGGTTAATACTTACTGGTGTGCATTAATAAGTAATAACTGAGAGACTTTTATGCTTTAGGATTCTTTTGTAATTTTAAGTTTCTTCATTGGATTTTTTTGTATGTACGCATTATATTTTCTGTGACCAATAGTAGGCATGGCCCTACATGCTAGAAACTGTGATTATAAATCTTTTCCTTGTAGGATGAATTCATTAAATTCTCAGAATAGGAGTGTGCATTTTGATTTATTGATTTTATTTTTGATGAGGAATGTGATTGCTGATGATAGAAAATGATATTGGAATGTCAAAAAATGATTCTTTTACAATTTTTACTATAATGATTCATAATTTTTGCATAAAATCTTATTTATTAATGTTTACGCCAACTAATTTATTACTTGCAACTCTGAAATTTCTTTCATCCTTTGATGGTTGTGGCATATATCTTTTTTATTTATTTTTTAATATAATCTTAGTACTATTGATATAATCATAAAATTGATTTTTTTCTGATTATCTTTTTTTTCCACACTAAGAAGGAAGATATATTATATGGGTACTTTGTGTTGACAATAGTTCTAAATTATTTGCAGAAAGGAATTGATGAAAATTGGGCCGCTGCCTTGGAACATAACCCTGAAGCTTTTGCAAGGGTGGTATGTATTATCTATTTATCTTCAACCCCTGCTACTACTATTACTTACATACATACATACACACACACACACACACACACACATATATATATATATATATATATTTGTTTTTGTATTGATTTTAAAGTTTCTTATGCAACTCTTCAGGTTATGTTGTACGTGGACATGGAGGTTAATGGTGTCCCATTAAAGGTAACAACTAGATGGTGAAAAATATCTTAGGAAGAACTTATTCAGTTCAGCATAATATGAAATCACTGAAGGGCTTATAGGGTTTCTTGTGTCACTTTTGTGATCCTATATAAAACATCTCACACACCGGGACTGCCCGGTTTAAAAACACATTTCAATGAGATTTGTGCAGGCATATGATATGCAACCAGATTAATATCCCCTCATTTTGAATTATGCATCCCTCTTTATATTTTATTGTTAGTTCCAGCCCCTGCTGATTGAGAATTAATCAAATACAGTCTGCCAACTAATTTTCACCATGTTTCAGGCATTTGTTGACAGTGGAGCCCAATCAACAATAATATCAAAAAGTTGTGCTGAGCGTTGTGGGTATGTACTGTTTTATATCTGATTGCCTGTTGTTTAATTCAGTCAGTGGTAATATCATTTTTCATTTTACTTGCTATTTGACATGGTTTAATAATATAGAATATCAAAACTGGTAGATATGGGTATTATACTATTTATAAGTATTGGGGAGCAATTACATATGTGCACTCATACATAATTACCTTTATAGTCTCATGAAACATATGCGGCTTTGAGAAAGTTGATTGTGGATTGCACCAGGGAGAGGGGAGGAGGTTATAAAACCACCTCATACACTTAATAGTTATAATTTTTTGAACAAATTCCTAGCATCCTGTAGTTCTGTTTATTAGAAATATAGACCTTACATGTTTTAACATGAGAAGAGTTTGAAATGGGAAATCCTCTTGTTGTGACTTTGGTGTCTTCCAGATTGTTGAGGCTTATGGATCAACGTTATAAGGGCATTGCTCAAGGTGTTGGTCAATCTGAGATATTGGGTCGCATTCATGTAGCTCCAATCAAGGTAATATATCTAGCTTTCTAGTAATAGTTTTACACTTCTTATTGTTGGTAATGTGTTCATGTGTTTGGAGATGCTAGTGTTTGCTTCTCAAATGTATTGGATGCCCTTGTTTACATATCCATGTGCACTGCACCCATGAGTTTTGACATATCTTATACTTCCATTATATTAAGTTACATTCTGCACATGAGAGATCAAACTTATCCAAGAAAAGAGACAAAAAGAACTTCTAATAGATGTTTTTTCTGAAACAATGATCAAGAACATTGGACATGCATCTCCTTCTAGTCACGAGGAGGCCTCCACCTGTGTGTCTCTGTGCCTCCTTGTGTGTGTTCATTTCTTGATGGTCATATGCTTGCTCTTATGTGTCTGCATTTGCTTATGTACATGCAAACTTTGGACTCTGCAGTCTCGTTCTTATTCTGCAGTAGAGTAAGTGTTCCATTGAGGATAAATTTGAATGCACTCTCTTGGAAATTAAACTTTGGTGACATACATATTGTTTTCTTGATTAAAAAAATGTTGAGTGTAACTATTTTCGTTTAATTCTTTCTTCCTGTAGATTGGGAATATATTTTATCCTTGCTCATTCACAGTATTGGATTCTCCCAATATGGAATTCCTCTTTGGGCTGGATATGCTCCGGAAGCACCAGGTAGCATACTTTGTCTAATATCTAATGTACCTTTCCATTTTCTTGGTTCTAATTGATGTTATTTAGGTTTGTTATTCTTTTCTGACTTAGTCAATCCACAGTGCATTATAGATTTAAAGGATAATGTTTTGAGAGTTGGTGGTGGAGAAGTTTCTGTACCATTTTTGCAAGGTTGGCCTTCTAATCTCTCCATGTGCTTGATTGCATAAAAGTTGCTTACTGTTCAATAGTTGACCAATTTCTGCAGTTATTTCTGGATTGCTTTATTTGCAACTCACCAATTATCTAAATAGCTTTTGTGGTCAACCTTTTTGATAAATAGAAAATTAACTAATTAAATTGTGCATTGTTTTCAGAAAAAGACATCCCATCACGCTTTCTTGATGAAGAAAGGTTGTCCAAGCAAGCATCCAGCTCTGGGACCCCAGTAAGTATACTTTTAATCAATTTACTTGTGCCAAAGAAACTTTCCTTGATGATGTACTTTTGACTAAGGATTTACAAGATCTACCATGCAAATGTCTTTATTCTGAATTGAACTGGTGCCTGGAATTTTATTTTCTCATGACTAACAAAAGTGTGCGCCACGTATGCATTGTTTTGTTTTGTTTTTTATGTATATATATTGTATAGTGATGTATATTGGCAATGAGTAGATACCATTTTGCTTTCTGTAATTTTTGTTTTTATCGCTTGTTATTCTTTAGGCAACATCAGGAACAACAGATAGAAGCAATATTGTCCCAACAGGAGGGTCTCGTGGTGATATAAGCCAGGTAAATTTGTTATTAAGAACTGTCTCAGCTTTCTGTTAGCCTCCTTGTAGGAAAAAAAAAAAAAAAAGTCTGCTGTGTTTTGAAATTGGTTAAACTATTGAGAAGTGATTGACTTTATGGGACTAAGGCTTGGTTGTTGCATTATCTTAACTGACAAGTTGTCACAGTTTGCCATCTTATTGATAGTTGACACTGTCGATCTGGTCTTTTTAACCAATGGGTGTTATGTTGATTAACGAACAAGATTTAGTAATCGTATTTGATTGATCTGAAGATTTCATGTGGTTTCTATGGCTGCAGGGACCCGATTTTGAAGCCAAAGTGGCAAAGCTTGTTGAGCTAGGGTTTGGAAGGGAAGCAGTCATACAAGCTCTTAAATTATTCGAAGGAAATGAAGATCAGGCAGCAGGGTTTCTTTTTGGGGGTTGAAGTTAACATTTATTTTTAGACTTCATTTTTGGTGGAATAATGTTTGGCTCAGTAATTTAATTACAAATTAACAAATTGAAATTTGTGTACTTGATACTGATAGCATTCCTTTAAAGCTATTTTGAACCCTGAAATTGGTGTTGTAACTTGCAATTCAAATGAGAGAAAGTAAACAAATTTCAAATTTGAGCTTTTAGACTGGGTGTGGTTCTCTTTAGTCTATAATTTCATTTTTTTTTCCTTGCAATATATACCTTTTTAGATTGAGCGCAGATAGAAGTAGGCTTTTATTACTATTATTATTTTTATTATTATTATTATTATTATTATTATTATTATTATTTGGTGGTAATTTGTGAAAATATGACCTATGAATGATTCACCTAGATTTATCTTTATGCCTGGTACTGAATATTAGGTTGTTAATAAGTACATGTTCTAAAAATAGATAAGTACAAGTACATAGAAATATAATATTTTAAATGAGGAAATTTGCTTAAAGAATAAAGATGGGGTGATCCTTATTGATGAAAATTGAGAAAAAATTACTTGAAATGGTTCAGTTATGTTTAGAAGAGTGCAATTAATGCACCAATGACAAAGAGGGAAAATTATTAGGTATTTTCAAAGTACCATGAATGCGTATTTTCTCTTCTCACATGAATGGTGGGTTTCACTATAAATTTAATTAGTGGGACTCACTATTCATGTGAGAAGTACGCATTCATAGTATTCTGAGAGTACACAATAATTTTCCGAAAAAGAGTAAATTGATTTAAGTTGGGGAAATAAAAAAAAATGTAGAAGGCCAAAAAATAATATTTGTAGAAATGGTAAAAAAAAAAGGATAATTGAATTAAGAAAGTAATATAAGTATAATTTTATATAAAATAAAATGACTAAAAAGAATATATGTGGCTGATCTTATAATTTGTTGAAAATTTATTGTTGATCTTAAAAATTTGGGATTAAAATTTTTTTGTTGTAGAATCTATTAATCAATAGAAGTAGAAAGATCAACGACAGAGAAAGTAATGATTTTCTATAAGGTGTATTCAGTAAGAGTGATGAAAAAATGTGTGCAGATTCTATTGATCTATAGAAGTAGAAAGAGAAATGATAGAGTAAGTAATGAATTTTCTAGGCTAAAATGTAAAGTGTACTTTCTAAGTTTAATTAAAATTAATTTCAGTTCTTTAACCTTATTTTAGTTTAATTGAGTCTTTTAAGTTTTAAAGTTATTAAATTCGAACTTTTTGTCCAATTTTGTTAAAAAAATTGCCTTTAAGTATGCAATTAACTAATGAAAAAATATTTTTTGAAAAAAAATTCTTACTTAAAAAATCTATAAATTTTTTTATTAATTTAATTTTTTGAGAGAAAATAATATCTTTTTAAGGAATTTTTTTTAACAAAATTTGATAGAATGCCTAAATTAAATAAATTTGAAACTTAGAGAATTTAATTGAATGAAAGTAAAGTTAAAGGACTTAAATAAATTTTGGCTAAGCTTAGAGGGTGCAATTTACATTTTAGCCAATTTTCAATAATTTATATGTAGCAAGAGTGACGAAAAATGTGAGGATGAAAGGAGGAGAAAGAAGAAAAAAAGATGAGAGGCTTTTGTATTTCTTTTTTCATTATAATACCATTTTGAAGATGATAATATTAAATATTAAGATTACGTTTGGATAGATTATATTTGGTAGCTTATTTTACTATATAGCTTATTTTTGCTATTATTTATACGTTCTACTGCACTTTTGGTACTATTTATGGGTTTTACAGTACTATTTCAGCTAACTTTTACCTTTATCTACAGTATTTTCAGAAAAAAGTTTTCAGTTTTCACAAGATAAGCGGATTCCAAACAGATCCTAAGAGAGCAATGAAATTAATAGCAAACACATCAAAGCTCATCATTCCTCCCATTCCCCCTCCTAGGCCTCCCCCAAAAAGAAGAAATAAAAATGGCGGCCCAAATTGGATTATCAGGTCCTACACTCCCTTATTTCCGACATTTAGTTTTATTTCAAATATAAGTCGATTTTGAGCTCATCAAATCACTAAACTACGTGTTTAAAAGTTCATTTACTTATCGAACAAGCTTTAATGTATGTAGGAGCTACTTAAAAATATAGCTATATACTCATAATCTTTTTTATGAATATATTATTATGTTTAACTTGCTTAATAGTGAGAGTCTCTACCTTAATTGCTAGATAAACCAATATAAAACTAACTTTTTCAAAACGAGTTTTAGTTACTAAGGGGGTATTTGTTAGGTAAGTTCAAACACACTTTTGAGCATTTTAAACATATTTATACATATTTTCACACACTTTTTTACCCATATATATATCAAAAACACCCAAACACTCCTCTACCAAACCCCTCCTAAAAAATGCTAGCTATGTTCATTTACTGCCTCCACCCAGCTGCTTAGCCTTGAAATAAAAAACCATAGCCATAGGATTAGACCATGGCTCCTAGGTAATTAAGAGCCGTCAAAGTGGTCCAAGAACTTGAAATATTATTACAAATTTTACTACATAAATTTTATTAAAATTATATAATAAAATATGATCCCTGTAGTTTCAATCATCTAATTAAGATGAAATTATTTTTTCCCCTTTTGTAATTAATGCGGTATATAATTTAAAAATTTTAAAGTAAATTTTATAATATTTTCAGTGTCCCTGAATTATTCTTGGTACGATTATATAAACCAAAGGAGCTTTTCCCATATCGACCAGATAGTAAGCAGAACTTTACTTTATAATTCCCAAAACAGAACCATTGGTCACGACCTTACTTGAACAGGATCTGTTCTATAGGATTGTACATCTGTATCCATGCTCATTAAGGAGACAGGACCCAAACCTGGTGGATGAACCATGGCTGTGCTATCAGAGCGTGATTAACGGTCTAGATCCTTCTGTTCGAGGGGGGTTTAAACTGTAGAGGATCGTTTTCAGCTTGGGCTCGCCCAGCTGGGATGGTCGTACGGCTGTCTGACAGGCTCTCAAAATCTTTTTGCTAGTGAGTGCAACATTTTTTTGAACAGAAGTTGTTTGATAAAATTCCCAAGTGACGTTCTGTTCTTATTTCCATGTTCACAAGTTGTTTGGGTTTAATCATTGTTGAATTTTTGTTGCAATTATATTGTGTTATAGACATTCTGCACCTGAGCTGAGCGTTGTGGGTATGTACTGTCTTATTTCTGATTGCCTGTTGTTTAATTCAGTCAGCGGTAATATCATTTTTCATTTTACTAGCTATTTGACATGGTTTACTAACTTAGTATATCAAAACCAGTAGATATGGGTATTACACTTTTATAAGTATTGGGGTGCAATTACATGTGGCCAATCTGAGATATTGGGTCGCATACATGTAGCTCCAATCAAGGTAATATATCTAGCTTTCTAGTGATACTTTTACACTGCTTATTGTTGGTAATGTGTTCATGTGTTTGGAGATGCTAGTGTTTGCTTCTTAAATGTATTGGATGCCCTTGTTTACATATCCATGTGCATGTATGCACCCATTTGTTTTGACGTATCATATACCTCCATTATATTGAGTTACATTCTGCACATGAGAGATCAATCTTTTCCAAGAAAAGAGACAAAAAGAAAAGACATTAGAGATCACAGTCAAAACCTTTTTATCTTTTATTGAGAAAAATATGAACATCAAAGTGAGTAACAATCTTATGTCATGTTATGGGGTTTCTTTGTCTTAGGTGGTCTCCCTCTCTCCCTCTCTCTCCATAAATCGGTATTTATTTTCCTTCTTATAGATGTTTTTTTCTGGAACAATGATCAAGAACATTGGACATGTATCTCCTTCTAGTCTCAAGGAGGCCTCCACCTCTGTGTCTCTCTGTGCCTCCTTGTGTGTGTTCATTTGTTGATGTTCATATGCTTGCTCTTATGTGTCTGCATTTGCTTAGGTACATGCAAACTTTGGACTTAGCAGTCTCTTTCTTATTCTGCAGTAGAGTAAGTGTTCCATAATTTTAATGCACTCTCTTGGGAATTAAACTTTGGTGATATACATATCGTTTTTTTGATTAAAAAAATGTTGAGTGTAACTATTTTTGTTTAATTATTTCTTCCCGTAGATTGGGAATATATTTTATCCTTGCTCATTAACAGTATTGGATTCTCCCAATATGGAATTCCTCTTTGGGCTGGATATGTAGCATACTCTTTCTAATATCTGATGTACCTTTTCATTTTCTTGGTTCTAATTGATCTTATTTAGGTTTGTTATTCTTTTCTGACTTAGTCAATGACCGCATTGCATTATAGATTTAAAGGATAATGTTTTGAGAGTTGGTAGTAGAGAAGTTTCTGTACCATTTTTGCAAAGGTTGGCCTTCTAATCTTTCCATGTGCTTACTGTTCAATAATTGAACAATTTCTGCAGCAATGCCTGAATTGCTTTATTTGCAATTCACCAATTATCTAAATAGCTTTTATGGACAACCATTTTGATATATAGAAAATTAACTAATTAAATTGTGCATTTTTTTCGGAAAAAGATATCCCATCATGCTTTCTTGATGAAGAAAGGTTGTCCAAGCAAGCATCCAGCTCAGGGACCCCAGTAAGTATACTTTTAATTAATTTGCTTGTCCTAAAGAAACTTTCCTTGATGATGTACTTTTGACTAAGGATTTACAAGATCTACTATGCAAATGTCTTTATTCTGAATGGAACTGGTGCCTGGAATTTTATTTTCTCATGACTAGCTAAAGCGTGTGCCACGTATGCATTGTTTGTTTTCATTTTTATGTATATATATTATATAGTGATGTATATTGGTAATGAGTAGATGCCATTTTCCTTTATGCAATTTTTGTTTTTATAGCTTGTTATTCTTTAGATGACATCAGGAACAACAGATAGAAGCAACATTGTCCCAACAGGAGGGTCTCGTGGTGATACGAGCCTGGTAAATTTGTTATTAAGAACTGTCTCAGCTTTCTGTTAGCTTCCTTGTAGGAAAAAAAAACATAGTCTGTGCTGTATTGTGAAATTGGTAAAACCATTAGCGTGATTGCCAAGTTGTCACGGTTTGCCATCTTATTGATAGTTGACCCTGTCGATCTGGTCTTTTAACCAATGGGTGTTACGTTGATTAACGAACAAGATTTAGTAATCGTATTTGATTGATCTGAGAATTTCATGTGATTTATATGGCTGCAGGGACCTGATTTTGAAGCCAAAGTGGCAAAGCTTGTTGAGCTAGGGTTTGGAAGGGAAGCAGTCATACAAGCTCTTAAATTATTCGATGGAAATGAAGATCAGGCAGCAGGGTTTCTTTTTGGGGGTTGAAGTCAACATTTATTTTTAGACTTCATTTTTTTTCTGGAATAATGTTTGGTTCAGTAATTTAATTACAAATTAACAAATTGAATTTTGTGTACTTGATATTGACAGCATTCCTTTAAAGCAATTTTGAACCCTGAAATTGGCGTTGTAACTTGCAATTCAAATGAGAGAAAGTAAACAAATTTCAAACTTGAGCTTTTAGACTTGGTGTGGTTCTCTTTGGTCTATAATTTTTCTCTCTCTCTTGCATTATATTCCTATTGAGCGCAGATAGAAGTAAGGCTTTTATTATTACTACTACTATTATTTGGTGGTAATTTGTGAAATTTTGACCTATGAATGATTCACCTAGATTTGTCTTTATGCCTGGAACTGAATATTAGGTTGTTAATAAGTACATGTTCTAAAAGTAGATAAGTACAAATACATGGGAAAGATATTATTTGAAATGACGAAATATGGTTAAAGAATAAAGATAGAGGTGATTCTTATTGATGAAAAGATGAGAAAAAATTGCTTGAAATGGTTCAGTTATATTAGAAGAGTGCAACTAATGTACCGGTGAAAAAGTGTAGGTTGATTTAAGTTGGGGAAATGAAAAAAATGTAGAGGAGGGCCAAAAAAAAAAAAAAAAAAAAAATTGTAGTAGTAAAAAAGGATAAGTGAATTAAGAAAGTAATAAATTGTATGATTTTATATAAAATAGAATCACTGAAAAGAATATATACAATTGATCCTGATAATTTGTTGAGAATTTATAGCCGATCAAAAATTTGGGATTAAAATTTTGTTGTTATAGAATTTATTGATCAATAGAAGTAGAAAGAGTAATGATTGATAAAGTAATGATTTTCTATAAGGTGTATTTAGCAAGAGTGATGAAAAAATGTGTGCGAATCTATTGATCTATAGAAGTAGAAAGAGATATGACAGAGGAAGTAATGAATTTTTTATAATTTATATGAAGCAGGAGTGATGAAAAATTGTGAGGATGAAAAGGAGGAGAAGGATGAAAAAAAGATGAGAGGATTTTGTATTTTTTTTTTCCATCATAATACCATTTTGAAAATAATAATAATAAATATTAAGAGAACCATGAGTAAATTTGTAACAAACGCATCACTCTCATCATTTTTTCCATTCGCTCTCCCGGACATCCCTCCAAAAGGAAGAAATAGAAATGGTACCACCCAAATTGGATTATTAGGGTCCTTCACTCCTTTTTTTTTTGTCATTTAATTTTATTCAATTATAAGTCGATCTTGAGCTCATCAAAGTAGTTAATTATGTGTTAAAAGTTCATTTTTTTATCAAACAAACTTTAATATATTTGGGAGCTACTTAATAATATTTTACAACACGTCCTTATTGAATTTAATCTTATACACACACACACACTCATAAGCTTGTTTATAATTATGAATATATATTATCATGTTTAAACTTGACTCACTTATTAATAGTGAGTTTAAACTTGAGCTTTATTTATTATTAGTTTTTTTTTGAACTTTACTTATTTGCTAAATAAGCCAATCTAAACTAATTTTTTTTCTAATCGAGTTTTAGCTATTAAAAAATGCATGTTCGTTTACCACCTCAAATCGGCTGCTTAGCCTTGTAAAAAAAAAAAAAAAAAAAATCCCATAGCGGTAGGATCAAACCATGGCTCCTAGGTAATTAAGAGTTGCCAAAGTAATCTGGAGAACTTGAAGTATTATTACAAATTTTACTGTATAAATTTTTTAAATTGATATAATAAAATATGATCAGTGAGTTTTTGTCATCTAATAAAAACTAGATGATATCCTGTGCGATGCGCAGACTACTTTACAATTTTATTTAAAATAATTTTTATGTATATTAAAATCTACATATAATACTTAATACTTATTTTTTTGTATAATATTTATGGATGTCCACAATATTGTTAATTTTGAAACTTGATTTCCTTAATTCATATTTTCTTTAAAAAAATTGTATAACACTGTAAGATTTATTGTTAAAAATAGATTTTATTTTTCAAATTGATTAAATGATTTTGAAATCTACAAATAATTTTTATATCCTAAAATTACATAAATTTTAGTAACCTATCAAACACTTTCTCAACCACTCTATTCTCACAATCAAATATAGAGACCTTGATCACAAACACCTAATTAATTATCTCAATGAAATTAAGGAAATCATTTGTAAGTAGCAATATAAAGAGAACGTGATTAAACAAAGAGAAATTTGCTAAAAACACATTCATTTATCAAAATTCAATCGTCTTTAGTTGGGCTTTCGTATCCTTAAAAAAAAAAAAAAAGCAAAAAACACTTTTAAATCACCATTGATTTTGTTTTTATCACTATGGCTCATACCACACAAAATAGTAGTAAAATAAACTTACAAAGAAACCTACAAATTATGAATTCTAACACAAAATTAAAAAAAAAAAATAGCTAACTTCATAAATAATCAATTAGAATGTTTCTTTTTCTTTTTCTTTAGTTCTAAAAAAATACATTTATAACTTTCTCAAACCAAAATTTCAAACACCCAAAGACTCTAAGCGAGTCATAATCTTCATAAAATCTACAATGTTTGACATCAACATCAAAACCGTAAACTACCATCACTAAATAAAAACGCAGGCCCCCTTCCTTAGTCATAGCCTACTTATATGGGTTACGATCAAATGATACTACAACATTAGAGTTATGTAAGTGTCATTGAAAGGCTGACATCGTTTTTTGTCTAAGCGTATTTGAGATAGGATGATATGAAAGGCTATAGACATGTGTATATAAATGAGTAGAAGTGAAAAGGGTGAATGAAAATGCAAAGAGTTTTTTGTGTGTATGAGAGATGAAAAGTCTTGAAACATTGAACCAAATAAAACAATTAGTAGTTTTAAAACATTGAATAATAATGTAACAAAAATAGTCTAGAAACAGTGAACCAAAGAAAAAAAAGAAACATTGAACTAATGGAAATAAAGAATCTCTACGTTTTAAATTTGTTCTTATCTCTAATATAGTTTAAGGGTATTTTAATTCTTTTCATAGAGTGTGCCACATGGCAAAGCCTCATGCTCTCTCGCATGAAGTCTCTGCTTTTATATATATATATTGATGAGTTTTTTTTTTTTTTAAATTTTTGTAATTAATGGTGTATAATTAGAAAATTTTGTAGTAAAATTGATAGTAACTCTAGTATTAATGGTTTATTCTTGGTACGATTATATAAAGTATAAACCAAACGAGTTTGTCCCATATCGACCAGATAGTAAGCAGAACTTTACTTTATAATTCGCAAAACAGAGCAATTGGTCACGACCTTACTTGAACAGGATCTGTTCTATAGAATCGTACCTCTGTATCCTTGCTCACAAAGGAGACAGGACCCAAACCTGGTGGATGAACCATGGCCCTGCGATCAGAGCGTGATTAACGGTCTTGATCTCTCTGTTTGAGGGATCAAACTGTAGAGGATCGTTCTCAGCTTGGGTTCGCCCAGCTGGGATGGTCGTACGGCTGTCTGACAGGCTCCCAAAATCTTTTTTGCTACGGAGTGCAACATTTTTTTGAACACGAGTTGTTTGATAAAAATCCCAAGTGACGTTCTATTCTTATTTCCATGTTCACAAGTTGTCTCTGTGTTATCATTGTTGAATTTTTGTTGCAATTATATTGTGTTATAGACATTCTGCACCTGAGCTCTATTTCCACCGAGTACACAACAGAAATATTTCCAGATATCTCTTGTCCTGGCCTGCATGGCTTCCAGTCCCTTAAGAAATTGTTTTTGGTTCTTTAGGCATGTATAGCTTTTTATCTGTAAGTGCTGTTAGGCTAGACAGGTATATATCCCTTTGATGTACCCAAAAAAAATGTCCTTAACATTAGAAACATATGTACTTGGGACTAATGTTCTTAGTTTGTGTTTGGCAAAAATTAAAAAATCAGCTTATTTTACTATTCAGTTTATTTTTACTACTAATTTTACTTTCAACATATAATTTTCAGTTTCAGTAAAATAAGCGAATTCCAAACAGACCCTATGTGCTCTGACTTGAATGTAAAGTTAATGTCATCGGGTAGTCCTGTTTATCTTATTCGAATCTGGCACGACATCTTTTATGCCCAAGTTACCCAGGTTGCCCAACTTTTTAGTTTTAGTACAACCACGTATACAAGTGAAGGGCACATACAAGAAGTCCTCATTTATCATCTATGTACTTATTCATTAAGCCCAAATCTCATGTTGTTATAAAAACTACACTAGCTTAGTCTGTTAGTATGAAACAGTGGCATCTGGGTATGATTTTAAGTTGAATTCTCATCTTTATTTAAAGCAAAACAATCATCTAGGCTGACAAACAACCATGCCTTAGGTCCGTCCAGGAGTGAATTCGAGCATTACGTCTTGAATTCAAGCAAAAGCTGTCACCTAGTGGAATGAAATCTGGAATAATTTCGAAAAGAACACTCAGGAATATAAAATAGTATTGGATGTAATAAAACCGCTTGCAAACTCTATGGAATTTTGACATAAACTATTACATAGTAGTATCATGCCAGCATATACCAGTAATGGCTGAAATCTATAATTGAAAGATAAAAAACACATCTAATAATAAATGCAATCCTCATATTGTTAGCATATTGAAGGTTATGTTGTACATTGACTTCGTAATTAATGGAGTCTCATTGAAGATAACCAGATGGTGAAAAAATATCTTTGGATGAACTTATTCTGTTCAGACTTCAGGGTAATATGAGATCACTAAAGATACTGTTAGCTAGGAAGGTGATCAGAATCTTCTCACCACGATAAAAGATTTGATCAATACTGTTATATGCGCATTGGTTTTGTTATATCACAGATTCACAATCTTCTTGTGGAGTGTTAGTTTTGAAAATAAGATGCAAGTTGTTAATTTTTCTCATACATCGAGAGAAATTAGTGTAATCGAACACTCCCTTGCATGCAATCTATGAAATGATGGATGAGATTTTTAAATTGCAGATGATGATGTTGTCTAAGGGGGAAAAGACCTGTTCTTGTAGAGTCGGACCTCATGATCAAAGAAGAAGGCATATTATATGATCAGTCTGTTAAGGATGAGAGCCAACTCACATCTCATCCACCCGTATTACAGAATTCAAGGAATTGGGATAATGTGATGACTGGACAACACGGTTCATCTTATCCCATGAATTTATTAACTCTTTTTGTGGCCTTGACCTCTGGCTAAGTATATGGTTAATCCTGATGGTGCTAATAGTGGTAGAAATGTACCAGACAAAGATAAAGTCTCAAATTTTCCATGTGATAAGATGAACCATGTTGTGCAGTTGTCACATTATCCCAATTACTTGAATTCTGTAATAAAGATGGATGGGATGTGAGTTGGCTCTCATCCTTAACACAAACTGATCGTATAATATGCCTTCTTCTTGGATCACAATGTCCGACTCCACAAGAACTGGTCTTTTCCCTGTAGACATCATCATCATCTGCAATTTAAAAATTTCATCCATCATTTCATAGATTGCTTGTAAGAGAGTGTTAAATTACACTAATTTCTCTTGAGGTTTGAGAAAATATAACAATTTGCATCTTATATTCAATACTAAAACTCCACAAGAAGATTGCAAATCTATGATATAAATAAACCAATGCATGTATAAGTATTGATCAAATCTAGAAGATGTCAAATTTGCTGGCAAAACTAGAAGTTGTTGAGTTCATGATATTATGTGTGATGTTATTCGAAACTAAGAGCGGTATCTGCTTAGATTGGTAGAAAGTTTATGAAAGAGTTAGATTTTGATAAGGGCTAAGACAAGTCCTTGATAGAGTATATATGGAGGACAAGAAAATGCAGATGATGAACTGGGAAATGATGGGTGGTGCGGATTTCATGGAAACATTGGCTTTGGGTTTGGGGTTGTTGATGTTGTTGGTATTGGTATTGAATTTGAGGATAGTTCCGGGAACCAAAGGAGTGGAAGTGAGAAGAGAGGGAGTTTGGGTGGCTGAGATGAGAGACTTTAGACAGAAGGAGAAGTGCTTTCCCAACTGAGTTTATTGACAGTATAAATAGAGATGGCTGTGGGTGTGCTATGCTATCTACTTCTTAGCCATGTTAACACGTGTCTTGAATGCCTATTACAGGCTTGTGGTTTTTGAGAAAATTTTGGATACAACTTTTGCCACAACTTTGATATGATAGACTGTGAGCAGTGAGAAAAAATTATGAATTTATGTGAAAGTGATAGGTTGTTATTCACAATTTGCGACATTAGAGTTGTGACAAAAGTTGTGATCCTTGTGCCGACAATATTATAGTGCCGTGATGGGATCTTGTGTGATGATGATTTGGTGGCAAAGATGGAAGAATGTGAGCAGAAAAGACTATGGGTGTGGTTGTCGTTGGCACTTATAAGCAATATCAATAACGCTTTCCTTTTTAAGAGAGCTCAGATTGCTCAGTGTCATTCACTGAAGAGCTATGATATTCTACTCCTTCCCATTGGTTTCTTCTTCAAATCAAGAGTCAGTGTCCTGTCACTTGTATGGTATTAGTGTACTTTCCTTTTCAGATTTCAAATAAAAGTGTGAGTGTGGTTGTACTCAAAAGGACATGAGCAATGAAATTTCAGTAGAGCAAGCTCTCTATGGGGCAATACTTAGTCCTGGAGCACTGCTCCGGGACTACCTAAGTTTTTTCCCTCTCTATGTTTGTGCTGTGTTTAATGGGTTCAGGTCTCTGCCAGCACATGCAATGTTTTTTCTGCGTTGTCGTGAGACTAGTTTTCACACTTTCAAGTTGTTTAGTATTATGAATAAATTTTCTACCGATTATTATAAATAAATAAAAAAAGAAAAGTTTCTGAGTGCTGCCATATTAAGTTGACATGAGTTTTTCTTTTTAGCAATTGTTGCTATGTATTTCAATTTCAAAAATTTTCAACTTGCTGCCTTTGTGAGTTTTAGCCCAATTCATATGTGCAGCTGATCATATGAATGTTTTCAGTTATACTTCCTATCTTGTTAGTTTCTTTATCAAAGAGGATTTTGATGGAATCTGCCAAAATTAGTATAGGGTCAGTGACTGCTGAAATGATCTCTCAACAAACACTGCATCTGCATAGCTTGAATGCGGAACCTTGCTTTTGTGCCTGCTCAGTGCTCACTAATAAGTGGGGCTTTCTAGTTATCTGATAAATGGCCACACGTTGGAGAGCCCACTGGTTTCTATTTCTATGTTTCACATGACAAGATTGGTTGTTTCTTGTAATTCATGCATATCCTTCTTCTTTTTATACTTTATTAATCCTACAATGTTTGATAATGGTGCAATAAGTTTCCTTTCAACCAAACTAAAGATGCGTCGAGATAGCGAGATTTTAGTAAAAACTAGTATTATGTCTATTCGATGCACAACTTAATTAAAAATAATGTATATATGATACCATTTAAAATTTAGTAAGTTACTTGAAATTTTAATAAAGTTTTACCAAAAGTAAATTAACTATCTTAACATGTTACATGACCAAAAAAAAAAAAAATCATTAATTTTATGATGTGTAATACATACATGTATTAATTATTAAGTCACTTGTGGCAAGCATGGTGTGTGGTGTGTAAATTTCTCTATTTTAAAACATAGATGTATAATTAATAATTAAAATATATATAAAAAAGAAAGAAAGTACAACTGTTCAAGCTAATTTTGTTTATATGTTTGGGTGTTGAGATAGCAAAGAGAACAAAAAACAAATTATCTTTTGAAAATGTTATTTATTTATTTATTGGTTAGTAAAATGATGATTATTTCGATAAAGTCAAACTGAATACACAATTTTCACCTCAAATTATTTAATTTTTACATTTTCTCAAAGTTATATTTTGATTTTTATCATTATAGTTATCAAATTACCCCTTTTTTTTGTTTTATATATATAATTTTTTAGTGTTGTTAAATTTTTTTTTGGGGATTAGAGTAAGGTGTCAAATAGGATATGACAATATAATTATATTTATATAAGAGACTATCTGATAGCCTTTAACTTTGGAGTCAAGTGCCTTGCTAGATATTTAACTTGAAATAGTATTAAGAAAAAATATTGTATCTTTTCTTTAAGTAATATTTCATTAATGCTGAATAGGGTGCAATTATTATTTTTTTATGTATTAATTTATTCTTGAATTTATGTGTATTTCATGTTATTATATGATGATATGTATTTTGTGTTCAAACCAAGATTTAAATCACTCACATCAGCCATGGTAAAATAGCAAAAGGGCCAAATTTCGTTTATTCAACCCCAAAAATCAACCACATTAGCTTATTTATATATTGCGCAAAATGCATTTTTGCTATAGTACTAGTGCAAATATACACAAGCATTGTAGTTGTACATTTTAATTTTTATTCTTTCTTTAGGATGAAAGAAGAGACAAAGTTTTAAATACCGTTCTACTTTGGCCAGAAAATCTTGTATCAGTATGCAAAGCTAAATGGTAACCCCTATGTTTTAGGTGTTTTGGTCAATACTGGTTGAAGTTAAAAATTCGACTGGAATGAATTTTGTATTGATATATATGAAGTTATGAATAGATCTAGAGGAGGTGGAAAAAAATAATGAAGAACAATTGAACCATTAAGCAAGATGAAGCGAGCACAAAATGATAAAATATAAACAAAAAGAACCACAACAATAAAACATGTTTGCAAAGTTTTGAACACCGTTCTACTTTGGCCTAAAAATCTTGTATTAGTATGCAAACCAAAACGGTAACCCCTATGTTTTGGGTGTTTTGGTCAGTACCGGTTGAAGTTAAAGATTCGACTGGAATGAATTTTGTATTGATATACATGAAGTTATGAATAGATCTAGAGGAGGTGAAAAATAATAATGAAAAACAAATGAACCATTGAACAAAATGAAGTGAGCACAAAATGATAAAATATAAACAAAAAGAACCCACATTAATAAAACATGTTTGCAAAGAGAGGGGTTAAGATCAAAACGTGATCCTTAATAATTTTGTGAGGGAGATGATTAATTTTTCTTTTTTTGAGGTTAAATAGAATAAAATGAGTTTTTATATTAAAATAGATATAAATTGTTGATTGAATTGATGAATGCTCTTGGAGATAAAGTACTGGTTCCATCCTTACAACAGTTACAAATTCTCTCTTTACTTTCTTTTTTTATTTTATTTTGGCAAAAATGTCATTTTCGTCCCTATGTTTTGCCCTGATTCTTATTTTGGTCCATACATTTTATTTTTACCACATTTAGTCCCTATTTAACAAAACGCCATCCATTTTAGTCATTTTTGTCAGTGCCCTAACAGCAAAATCCTAGGTGGCAGACGGAACTATTAAAATAATAATAAAAATTTTTATTTTGACATTAAAAAATGCCACATCAGCATCTAAATTTAAAAAATTAATTTATTAGTTTTAACTAAAAAAAAAAAAAAAACAGAATTAAAAACCAAAAATCACATGAATTGATATCTAAGTGAGTCTTGAACAAGAATAACAAAAACACAAACCCAGATTTAAGAACAAGAAGAACATTTTCCTTTATTTGACATTTTCTCTTTTTCTTTTTCTTAGAAAACAAACACAAAACACAAACCCAAAAAATTAAAATAAAACCAACACAACACTCCCACTCTCTCTCTCTCTCTCTCTCTCTCTCTCTCTCTCTCTCTCTCTCTCTCTCTCTCTCTCTCTCTCTCTCTCTCTCTCTCTCTTGTGTAAATTCTTTATATCTCTCTCACTCTCATTGAGCGATCCTAGCCTTGGCCGACTCTCATGCACTCTCATTTTATACTTTCTTTTCTTCGTTCTTTCCAAATCCATTACTTGTATTATTTGTGTTTGTATCTTTGTTTTTCTTCTTTCTTTTCAGATCCATGACTCTCTCTTTCTCTCTCTCGGTGCTTGTTTCTTTTCAAATTTTGAATTTGTGATTTTGTGTTTATGTTCAAATATTAGCAACTGATGGGTGTGGCCATGGGTCTTGGCCATGGGATTTGACCATGAGATAGAGAGAGTTGACGATGCCCAAGCCGAGAAGGACCAAATTGGCCAGGCTCTCTTTTTCATCAACAGCAGTTCCCTTGATGACGACGAGTCCACCACAGTCAATTGCTCTCCTTCCTCGCCGTTCACCACCACAAGCCACCATCAAGGTGGTATACTTGCTCTCTCCTTCCATCTCTAGTCTCTACTTTTCTTGGATGCACCCACTCAATCTCCCTTCTTTGATCTGTGATGGTGTGAGGGTTTGGGTTGTTTGATGGTTAATATATCTGAGCTATGGTTGAAATTGGTTTTAGGGTTTGGTTGTGATGGATTTGGGTTCGTTAGTGGTGGATCTAGGGAAGAAGAACAGGAAAAGGAATGGAGATTTTGGGTGTGGCTTGTTATGGGTCTTTAATGATTTTTTTTGGGTTTGAGAAAATGAGGGGCTTTGGGATTTATGAATTTGTATTTGAGCTAAATTTTTTGGGGTTTTTTTTGTGTTTTTTTCCTAAGAAAATATACGTTTATGGGTTTGTAGGAGATTGGTTTGTTTACTGGGTTTATGGGTTTGATTTGCTGGAGAAGTCGGTGTTGTATGGTTGATTAGTTATTCAATTATGGACTTTGTGAAAATTATGTGGATTAGTGATTTGCTGGAGAATTCGGTGTTGAATGGTTGTTTATTATTGTTGTTGTTGTTGTTGTTGTTTTTTTTTTTTTTTTTTTTTAATTCCTGGGTTTGTGTTCTTATTGTTCTTATTCAAAATACACTTAGATCTTAATTCATGTGATGTGAATTGATTTTTGTTGATTAATTTAATTAAAATTAATAAATTAATTTTTTTTTAAAATTTAGAAGCAAACGTGACATTTTTTAATGCCAAAATAATTTTTTTTATTATTATTTTAATAATTCTGTTTGCCACCTAAGATTTTGCCGTTAGGGCACTGATGGAAAGGACTAAAATAGATGACGCTTTTTAAAAAATAAAATGTAGGTACCAAAATGAGTAATAGAGCAAAACATAGGGATGAAAATGACATTTTCGCCTTTTATTTTTTGAGACTAAGTTTTTTTTTTTTTTTTTGATAAATATTTTTTGTGAATAGTTAAATGAATATCACTTATTATAATTGATGCCATTCTTTAATACTTATACCATATTTGTCCTTGGGTAGACAGCAATGAATGGAGTGGGAAGTAGGAAGGTTTAAAGGGGTACTATTGTCCTCAGGAAAAAAAAAAGGGTACTATTGTCAATCAGCAAGTAGTATGATTCTGTAAACCAAACGAGCTTGTCCCATATTGACTAGACAGAAACTAAAACATCGCTTTATATTGCACTAAACAATATCGTCCTCCACGACCTTACTTGAACAGGATCTGTTCTATAGGATCGTACCTTTGTATCCTTCCTCACTAAGGAGACAGGGTCTCAAGTCTGATAGGATGAGTCATGGCCGCTCGATTAGAGCGTGATTAACGGTCTCTGATCCTTCTGTCCGGTGGATCAAACTGTAGATGATCGTTCTCAGCTTGGCGCGCTAGCTAGCTGGGATGGTCGTGCGGCCGTCTGAACGGGCTTCAAAAATTCATTTTGCGTTTTGGACAATTTCTTGAAGCAAATTTCTTATTGATGATTTTGCTTGTTCTAAAATGAAATAGAAAATGGTAATTACAATGTATACGAGTTGTTTTGTTCTTATTTCAATGTACACAAGTTGTTTGATAAATTTCCCAAGTGGTGTTTTGTTCTTATTTTTTAAGTCCTAATACATGGAGGGGTTAGGGGGAAGGGAGGTGGAGAGGGTGATGCTGTTTTTTGCTTTCATTGTGGTGGGGTGTGGTTGTAGTTGTAGACCCTTGAACATTGCTCTTATAATACCATGATACTTAGCTGCCAATGGCATTGGTAATGAGTCTACTATTAGTCATCAGATTGTTGCAGCCTACAAAGAGTTTCTGTCCCTTTCTTGACTTCGCAACAATGGCCATTCCTCCCTGAGTCCCTTCTTATGTACCCAAAGAATATGTCCTTAACGTGCAGGCATACTAGGTAGGGACTTATGTTCTGATTATGATCCGTTAATTGTTGAATGTAAAAGTTGAAAAGATTTATGTTAATGTACTAATCTTATATATCTTATTCTAATCTGATGTGAGGTCTTTTATGCTCAAGTTTATCCCAACTTGTTAATTTGGGTACAACTAAATACACAAGTGAAAGGTTATGCATCAAGCCTCTATCCCCATGCTGTTATAAAAGATTTTACTAGCTTAGTCAAATAGAATGAGACAGTGACATCTGCTTTTGATTTCAGAAACACATGTAATTCCCAATTTTCTACTTGTCTTCGTAAACTAAATGAGAACCAATACAGACCTAATGAAAGTGAGTCCTAGTTGTTTCTGTAGCAATGAGCTTTGGGAGATTGAAAAGTGGGAGTGCAGGAAAGAAGCAAGGATTTATCTAAAATAATAGACAGGGAATGATTCTGGTTAACAAAATTCATACTAATTTAGCGGCAAGTAAAGGATGGAAGCCTCAAGGAAAAAAGAAACACAGCTAATAATGAATGTAGTCCTCATAATTCTAGTCTTATTATTTTTCCTGAGCAAAAAGTAAAAAAGAAAAAGAAACACATAGTCGATTGAAGGCTGTGTTGTTCATTGACATGGAGTTTAATGGTGTCCCATTGAAGGTATCTAGAAGGTGAAATATATCTTTGGACGAGCCTATTCATTTCAGAGTAATGTGAGATCACTAAAGGCTATAGGGTATCTTGTCACTCTTGTTATGTTATTTATAACATCTTACTCTCCTGGACTGTCTTACTTTCATACACATTTCAATGAGATTTATGCAGGCATATGATTTGTAACAGAAAAATATTGGTCATTTTGAGTTATGCATCCCCCCTTTACACCTTGTTGTAAGTTCCATTCCACCCGTTGATTGAGAACCAAGCAAACACTTGCTCTGCAAACTTATCTTTACCAGGTTGCAGGCATTTGTTGACAGTGGAGCCCAACCAACAATAACATGGAAAAGCTGTGCTGAGCATTTTGAATTATGTTTCCTACAAAATGTCTTTCTCCCATCCTTTACTTAAATCTTTGCAGGACTCCTTCCGCCAATAAAACCATCTTTCATTCTGTAATGCCATTGGAAAAAAAAGTGTCCGTGGCACACATCTTATTTGGTTGAAGAGATTCTGCAGCTTAAGGAAGGAGAAATGAAGACATCTTTCCATTAAGTACAGAAAATAAAATTTTCGGAGATCTCTGTCCTGGTCAGCATGGCTTCCAAATCTCTTATAAATTGTTTTGGTTCTCTTGGCATGTTTACGCTTTGAGCTGTTAGTTTTGTTAGGCTGGTCTATTCTGTTCTTTATCCTTCTGATTTATCAGAAAAAACATGACCTTAACAAAATGAAGAACAATTGAAATTATTGAACCATTGAACAAGATGAAGTGAGCACAAAATTATCAGATATAAACAAAAAGAATCAGCAACAAGAAGACATATGTTCACAGAGAGGAGTAAAAATCAGAAGGTGATCCTTAATAATTTTTTGAGGTAGATGATTAATCAGTGCTTCACTGATTCATAATCATGAAATTTGCTGCAGAGAGAGTTAAAAGACAAAGGTGTTTGGAGTATAAACAAGAGGAACAAAATGAGGGAGAATATGGCTTCAGAGGGGGGAAAAAAAGAAAGAAAAAGAAGAAGAAAGAGAAGTGCAGATGCCACGTTTTGCATTACTACAAGTGTAATGCGAGTGTTTTGAAAAGTGGTTAAGTAAAATAGAAAAAAATTAGGGCTATAATCGAGCCAAGTTTTGTCAAGTGAATGTTCAAGCTTAGCTCGACAACAAAACTAGAATGTTTAATCTTGGCTTGAACTTGAATCAAGCTTACAAATAATGTTCAAACTTAAGCTTGTTACAAAGTATAGAAGTTTGAGCTCGGCTTTGCTTAGCTTGATTCATTAGTCAAGCCAAGCTCGAACTCAATATCATGCTTTTGAGCTTGAGATCCAACATAAGTATATTATTAAGCACATATCAAGCTTATTATTTAGCCTATTTGGTTTGGATTTGTGATTTCAACTCCTAATTAATTAAATTTTTTGAAAGACATGAGTTTATTTGTCAAAACACATATCAATTTCATTACCAAACCTATAAAATAAGCCTAGGCTTAACTTGTTTTGTATCGAGCTCTAATGTTCATGAGCTTATTCATGAACAATTTTTTTTACTTAGGCTCAGCTCGCATAATAAATAAGCCTAAAACTAGAGTATAATCTTGGCTTGTTTATAAATAAATAAATATGAATGGACTTTTTATCAAGCCAAGTTTGAGATGTTTATGAATTGCTTGGATCATTTATAACCCTAGAAAAAATAGGTAAAAAAATAGGCTCTTAGCTTAAAATAGATATGAATTTTTGATTGAATTGATGAATGCTCTTTGGAGATGAAGTACTGGTTCCATCCTTACAACAGTTACAAATTCTTTCTTTACTTTTTTATTTTATTTTTTGGGATTAAGTTAAATGAATGGGTAAGATTTAGGTACAGTACTTATGTATTGTTTTTTAGATTCCTTTTTTAAGATTTTACCATATGAATTTTTTCTCATGGGATATAAATATATTTTTTAGTTAAATAGCCATATGACTGAATTTTAAGAGAGGAATTTAAGGAACAGCACCTATGACAGGGTGATTTTTGAAGGAGATTCGAAGCAAGTTATGAAGGCCCTTCAATGGGGTGGCTGGAATTTTGCTTCAAGTGGTCACCTTATTCGTTATCTTATGTATTGTAAACTCCTTTTGTGAGTTCCTCTTTCTCTCATGTCTGTAAGCAGGGCAATATTATTGCTCACGCTCTGGCCCAAAGAGCTAGACATTGTTCCCCTATCTCAGTTTGGTTAGACTCCTTTCCTACATATATTACATCTTTTGTATTATAGCTGATTTTCAGCCTTGATTTATTAAAATTACTGGTCTCTTTCTCAAAAAAAAAAAGAAAAAAAATAATATCACTTAGTTTTGATAGTACCATATTTGTCCTTCCATAGATAGCAATGAATGAAGTGGGAACTAGGAAGGTTTAGAGGGGTACTGTAGTCAATCAGCAAGTAGTATGATTCTGCAAACCAAACGAGCTTGTCCCATATCGACTAGATAGAAACTAAATCATCACTTTATATTACATTAAACGATATTATTGGTCACGACCCTACTTGAACAGGATTTGTTCAATTGGATCGTAAGTCCATGTCCTCTTTCACCAAAGAGATAGGACTTTAAGCCTGGTAGGATGAATTATGGCTGTGCGATTTGAGCGTGATTAATGGTTCTGATCCTTCTGTATGGTAGATCAGACCGTAGATGATCGTTCCTAGCTAAGCGGCTAGTTGGGATGGTCGTGCGGCTATCTGAACGGGCTTCAAAAACCTTTTGCCACAATGAGTTCAATTTTATATTTTGGACAATTTCTTCTTGATTTTTCTTATTCAAAAAATGCAATCGAAAATGGTGATTACCATTTAACTTGTTTTGATGAAATTCGATGGCAATGTTTTGTTCTTATTTCCATGTACACAAGTTGTTTGATAAATTTCCCAAGTGGTGTTTTGGTTGTTGACCCTTGAACATTGTTCTTATAATACCATGATACTTAGCTGCCAATGGTAATGGTAATGAGTCTGCTATTTGCCATCAGATTGTTGCAGCCTACAAAGAGTCTCTGTTCCATTGCAGCAATCACAATTCCTCCCCGAGTCCCTTCTTATGTACCCAAAATATATGTCCTTAACATTAAGGTATACTAGGGACTTATGTTCTGATTATGATTCATTAGTTGTTGAATGTAAAAATTATGTCAATGTACTTGTCTTATATATATATATATATATATATATATATATATATCTTATTCTAATCTGGTGTGAGGTCTTTTATGCCCAAGTTTTTCCCAACTTGTTAATTTGGGTACAACTAAATACACCAGTGAAAGGTTATGCATCAAGCCTCTATCCTCATGCTGTCATAAAAGATTTTACTAGCTTAGTCAAATAGAATGAGACAGTGACATCTGCTATTGATTTCAGAAACGCATGAAATTCTCAATTTTCTACTTGTCTTTGTAAACTAAATGGGAACCTATAAAGGCCTATTGAAAGTGAGTCCTAGTTGTTTCTGTAGCAATGAGCTTTGGGAGATTGAAAAGTGGGAGTGCAAGAAAGAAGCAAGACTTTATCTAAAATAATAGACACGGAATGATTCTGGTTAACAAAATTTGTACTAATAATGAATGTAATCCTCATAATTCTAGTCTTTTTATTTTTCCTGAGCATAAGAAAAAAAGAAAAAGAAACACGTAGTCTATTGAAGGTTGTGTTGTACAGTGACATGGAGGTTAATGGTGTCCCATTGAAGTTATCTGGATGGTGAAATATATCCTTGGAAGAACCTATTCATTTCAGAGCAATGTGAGATCACTAAAGGCTATAGGGTATCTTGTCACTTGTTATCCTATTTATAACATCTTACTTTCCTGGACTGCCTTACTTTCAAACACATTTCAATGAGATTTATGCAGGCATATGACATGTAACAAAAAAATATTGGTCATTTTGAATTATGCATCCCCCCTTTACACTTTCTATCTATTCCACCCTTCTGATTGAAAACTGAGCAAACACTTACTCTGCAAACTAATCTTTACCATGTTGCAGGCATTTGTTGACAGTGGAGCCTATTCGACAATAATATGGAAAGCTGTGCTAAGCATTTTGAATTATGTTTCCTACAAAAAGTCTTTCTCCCTTTCTTTACTCAAATCTTTGCCTGACTCCTTCCACAAATAAAACCACCTTTCATTCTGTAATGCCATTGGAAAAAAAGTGTGTCCAATGGCACACTTCTTTTTTGGGTGAAGAGATTCTGCAGCTTAAGGAAGGAGTCATGAAGATATATTTCCAACAAGTACAGAAAAGAAAATTTTCAGATATCTCTGTCCTGGTCAGCATGGCTTCCAAATCTTTCATGAATTGTTGTTTCGGTTCTCTTGGCATGTTTAGCCTTTGAGCTGTTAGTTTTGTTAGGCTGGTCTAGAATGTTCTTTATCATTCTGATGTATCAAAAAAAAAAAAAATGTCCTTAACACTAAAGAGGACTTGTGCATATGCTCCATTAATCGCTGAACGCAACAGTTAAAAAAAGAAACTGTTTTTCGTTTTTCCCTTACCGGGTCTGTAAATGTACTGGTACCATTTATCTTATTCTAATCTGACACAAGGATATTTATACCCAAGTTCGTTTGAGTACAGCTTCCTGCATATGTGAAGGAACATATAAGAAGCGCCTCATCTATATCGTCATCCATCAAGCCAGAATCCTCATGCAGTTATAAATTTTTTTACCGGCTTAACCTATTTTTATGAAGCAATGGCATTGGGGTATGATTTTGCCTATATATGTAACGCTTAACTATTATACTTGGCCTTGCCTTAACAAATGAGCAGCTATAAAGAATTAATGAAGGGGGTCTGAGTTGTTTCGGTAGCAATGAGCTTTGGGTGATTGAAAGTGGGAGAGCATGAGAGAAGCAAGAGTTTTATGCATAATGTTAAACAGGGAATGAATCCAGTTGACAAGCCCAATTGAGGACCAGAAATTCCTATCATGCACTTATCGGATAGAATCCTAACTTTCCAGTTCATTTAAAGCAAACCGACCATCTAGCGTGACAAACAACCATGCCTTTTAAGTCCATCAGTGATTCAAGCATGAAGGCTACTTCCTTAACTTCCAATTAAATAATGTTTAAATTTGGATTAACTTCAAAAAAAAAAAAAAAAAAAAAATCAAGATCATGACTAGAAAAGTAAAAAAGGAATATAAAGGAACTCAATATTCAATGGAATTAAAACTGCTAGCTTGTTTTAAGAAATTTTGAGATGCGGTTACATAGTATAATCCACCAGCAAATCATGGCAAATACAAATAATAGCTAATAGAAAAGCAAAAGAAAAAGAAAGAGACCATAGCCTTAGGGAAAAAAAACAAGTCTAGTTGGGAATGTAATTCTCATAATGGTAGACTACTGGAAGTTGACAAATAGGTCAAAATTGATACCAAATTACAATCAAACTCAGCATACTTGAGCTAATAATGAACTATAAAATATCCATGTCTCAGGAAAGACTTTCCAAGTATCACAAGCATGAGAAAAAAAATCTTTCATAAACTTTCCGCCAATCTTGCAGATACTGCTCTTAGTTTTGAATATACTTTTCCAGCTGGGGACCCTAAAATAAGGTTGCAAAGAGAATCCCTTGCAACTCTGATGTTTTTATAGGAACCTAACATGTGAATCTTGGAATCAGCAATCACAATCCTTGTCTTTGTAGCGTTTTCAATCGCAAACTTTGTTTTACCACCTTTACCAGATAGTCTTCCTATGGCTCGAGACAAATGTTCTCCTCGAAGGGTTTTAACATCCTTGATCTCAAAAGATTCAACATAGAGCTCATCCAAACGCAAAAGTGCAATGGCATCAATGACATCAAAACCCAACATGAATGCATGCACAAAATCTGCACACTTCTGTAGGTTACTAATGTCCGGTGTGTCAGTTCTGGTCTTCAACTCAACTCTTCGAGCTTTGAGATTCATTCGAATGTCAATCTTCATTTGCTCATATACCGGAGTGTAGATTTCCATCCATGCTTTCTTGAGAGGTGAGAACCTGTGTGGTGGCACATTGACCTTTCTAAACTGAACTTGACCATCAGACATCTCATGAGCACTCAAAGGCTTAAACTTTGGCTTCATTGGCAAAGACCCAAATTCAGCCTTTGGTTCAGATGGAACTGCTTCAACATCCATGGAAGTAGGAGCTTCTTTGGACTGCATTTTGTGCTTGTGCTAACTTCCAACCTAAGTAAATTGACAAAGCTTAATTCACAACTAGAACATAAACTATATAAAAGGATTGTATTAGTTATAAGCTTATAGCTGTACAATCACAAAGTACCAAGAAATTACTAACTATGAAACATTAGTAAAACAGTTATTGGGAAACTATTTCAAGCAAATGCACATTCGCCCCATTTTTGAATTATTAATCTATTACACCAAAGTTAAAACTAACATGCTCTGTTTGAGGGAAAAAAATCCACTAAGATGTTTACTTGGATTAAAAAAAAAAAACCATTTTTGAGGAAAAATCCTGATTCTGCAGATATATAATTGAGGATAGGTATAATCTTTTATTCGAGTGCCTGCGGTCTAAAAGAGAGGGTGGAAAACTATTACAGGTTGGTGTTTCTATTAGGAATCCTAAATTCCATTGTCAAGATATCATGTTGTGGGGGTGAAAATCAGTTTGAAGGGAACGAGTTTGAGATATATCATATACAAAACTGCCTTATGGTTTGCTTTCTATCACATGTGGCGGCTCAGAATCGGTGTTCTTCATCGAGGCAGGATTAATTCTGATGATATTATCGTCAAAACTGTTAAGTGGGAAATTAAGGTAAGGGTTGCTATTGGGTCATCTCTAGTTCAGCTCTTGGATACTTTGTTTGACCGTTTAGATTTTCCTGTCCTTGCCTAAAGTGGGTCGTTTCTTTCGCAATGAATTTGCTCATTCATCAAAAAAAAAAAAAAACATTCCTGGGTTTTAAGATTAGTATTGTCCTAAGCAAATTGGCAACAACAAAAAACGAAATTTACATATAAACAAAAATAAACCAAAAAAAAAAAAAAAGAATTTATACATGAAAAAATCGCAGCCTTGAGAACCCATTTAGTTCTTCTACACGAAAATCAATTCAAGTTTGAATATTTCTGGATTAGATTCAATAAATCATCAAACTTTACACTCAAAAAATTAAAACCCTCGGTTCAGGAAAATTTTCAGAGAAAACAGAGGAAGAACAAAATTAAGATTATGAATTTTGGAATCATAGATAAATCATAAAGAAAAAGTATAGAGAGAGAGAGAGAGAGAGAGAGAGAGAGAGAGCGTACCTGATCTTCCTCCTCTGTTGGTGTTGGTGTTGGTGCACTGTGAACACAGAGAAGGAGGCTCAGAAGAGGAAGAGAGGGAGAGCTAGGGTTTTGAGCGTGTCTATATCGTATACTACCTCACGTTCAGTAAAAAAAAAACACAACTAAACAGCCACGTTTCTAATATTTTATTCTTTAAAAAAAAAAAAAAACAACTAATGAAACCCTTAATTTACTTAATTTAATATAAGCTTATATCTCTAAATCATAAGAAATGGTTTAAAATCTTAATTGATAAAAATTGAAAACAAAAAACCTAACGAAAAAAGCCACATTGTATCAAAAAAATTATTATAAGAAATGGTTTAAAATCTTAAATTGGTAAAAATTAAAAAACAAAAAACATAATGAAAAAATCCACATTGTATCAAAAAAATTATCTAACATGTTCCTATTTTGAAAAAAAAAAAAAAACTATCCTACATTTTATAGAAAAAAACTACCCCGGTGACCCCCCCCCCCTCCTTTTTTTTTCAAATTCAAAGTTTAATAACAGTATAAGTTTTAGATAATTTCACCTTTTAAAAGCTCAAGTAAAATATGTTAAAATTTCGGATAAAACTATCACTCTTCCATAATCACAAGTTAACAAAAAAATTTAATTGTAGTATAGATTAAAAAAAATTTAATCTATAATGATTAAATTTAATACCGATTTATGTTTGTAATTGATGAGCTTTCTCTTTTCATTTGTGCATCGTAAAACAATATATGGTGATTATGAATCCATGAGACATTCAAATGTTTCATTAATCTATACTATTATTTAAGGGGCTTTCCCTGTTTGGATTCCTCATTTTTTAGTTCAAAAATGCCCCTACACTCCTATGTTTAAGTAGAGACAAAACTAAATGACAATCTGGTAAAAATACAACTCTATCTCCCATTAAAACATTGCCTAAAAATTAGGACCACTCTCCTATTAATTTTCAAATTGATTTATTCACTTATAAATTAGATTTTCAAAATAAAAATTATATATCTATACTTTTATTTAAAGGGTAATTCCTGTTTGGATTCCTTATTTTTTAGTTCAAAAATGCCCCTACACTTTTATGTTTAAGTAGAGACAAAACTAAAGGACAATTTGGTAAAAATGCAACTCTAACTTCTACTAAAACATTGCCTAAAAATTAGGACCACTCTCCTATTAATTTTCAAATTGATTTATTCACTTATAAATTAGATTTTCAAAATAAAAATTATATATATAAAAAATAAAAAACACACAGTTTTTTTCTCTACAAAGTAGGACCACTAACAAAAAAAAAAAAAAAAAAAAGACTCATCGCACGCGCGAAGCGCGTGTGATGAGGCTAGTTGTATTTAAATGATGTAAGTTTTTTTTTATTAGTAAGTTGTACGTGTAGTTAGTAGGTCCTCCACTCATCTTGTAGGAGGAAAAAGTGTAATTTGCGTTCAAGTGAATTGGTTTATCATTTCCTTGATTCAGTTTTCGGACAAGAAGAAATGAATGGAAAATAAACTTACAATTGGATACAAGTGGGATTGCCGGTAATGGTGAGTAAGAGAGCCTCAATGACAACGATCATGATCTGGGTTGCACTTGATAATTACTTAGCACACACAAACTATGAAAGCATGGTGCTAATTTACAAGTCATTTGTTAGGATATATGCTCTTAAATCCTATTGTATGATGCTATGTATGACATTATGTTTGACTTAATGTTATGATTAATAAAGTTTTTTTTATTATTATCTAAAATAATGGTAACATGAATATTTGGACATTATCATACAGTTCATGAGATGCATAGTATGTGATTTATGTGATTTAGTCACGGAAGATATAGATCACAAGTTCTTTGTAAACTCAGAATTATAGTTCGTAGTCGGTAATGAAATTGGGCATTTCATCTGCGAAGACTATAACATATCAACTAAGATGATTTGTCTTGACATGGAAGTGGAGACTTTTAGTTGATATGTTGATATGTTTTAAGAGTTAAGACATATTGAACTGGACCACTGTGAGATTTATTATTTTCCTAATGACTGTCAAATGAATAATAAATCTCACGACTTCTATTTGCATGAACTCTTAATCCTGAGAGAATAATAGACCTGATCATGAAATGTAGGTTGCTTTGATATATCAGGAGTGAGATCTAAAGTGACAATCAAAATCTCAGTATGTTGGGCAGCCACATTTAGTGTTGATAAAACATATATTCTTAAGATGGAATTCATAATTTCCTAATGGAGATATAAAATATTCCCTTGAGATAAGTTTAATGGGTTTGGTTATTCAGAGTGTTAGGCCTAACCACTTTAGTAAGAATTTACTAAAGTATATATTTATGGAATTGGATTTCATAAATATATGATGAATAACAAAAAAGGATTAAACCGGGTACTCAAGAATTAAGATGTAGTAATTTCAAAGTGGCAGTCTATATTCATGACTTTGTATTACTACGAATATTTTATGAAGGGGTTGTATGTATAATAAAATCTTGGGATATAATTTATTAATAAGACCTAGAGTGCAATTATATTTATATAGTGGTATTAAATATAATTAATGGTAACTTTGGGCTTGTCAAGAGTTGATAGAAAAGCCCAATACCCATTGGAGCTAGTGTCTTATTGGTCCCTTTTGGTCCCACTTCAAGCCACATATTAAAGCCCAATTGGAAAGGCCCAATAGGCCGGCCCAATTAGATAATTAGTTAGTTATAAAAGGGAGAAACATACATAATTTTTTTTATTAGAGAAAAAGATACATAATTGTGAAGTGGTGTGTATGTGCGAGTGAAGCTACTCAATTATTCTCCCTTAGAAATTGATTGAGAGACCACACTTCTTGGGCGTAAAGTGGAATTGGAGTGAAGATTAAAAGTGTTTACAAGCACTTCTAATCTTTTGTTTTGAATTTCACCGCACCAAGGTACGCTATTTCGTTTTTAAATTCTGAAATTTACATAGTGCATGTTATTAATCATGAATGAAATAGATCCATGTTTGTTGCTTTCGTTCTGTGTTTTGTATGAGATACAAAACTAGATTTTCCAACATCATTGACCTGACTTGTTTGATGACCTTTGGCTCCTGTCCATGTTGTCTTATTCATATGACAAAACATTCATGATTTTAATAGTTCATGATAAAAAAAGAAAAAAGAAAAAGAAAAAAAGAAAGAGCATAGAAGTGAATCCTTTTAGTCTTGGCTTGTAGTCATAATCTTTTAGCTTATGTAGTGCTTGAGGAAGGATTGAAATTTTTAGTTTGAGTGAAGATTTTGGTTGATGAATATTATGAGAATGACAATATCAAGGAAAGTGAATTCAATGGTTAGCTTATAAACTTTCGAACTCTGATTTCCAAGATAGAAAATAAGGAAAATGAAATAGCAAGTATCCATAAGGGGATTCATGTGGTTTGCCCGTAAGACATGATCACTGAATTTTGACATGTGACCCATAACATCCTTGAAGTCATGTTTTAGGTATAACTGTTTTAATTTATCATTATTATTAATGGTAAATAGTACATGTGCCTTGCATGAGAAATTGTATATGTATATGAAATAGAGGACAGAGGAGACAAAAATATTTCATGCCTCTTTCCAACAGCTATAGAGGCCAAAATTGGGCCATTTTCATGTAATTGGCCTAAATTTAGGCATGTTTAGTTAGCTAATGGAACACAACCTGGCAATCCAAGGGCCAAAGGGGCCTAAAGTTCTTTGAATTTCATGGAAATTATAGCCTTTGGAAAGAGACTGGAGACGGTAACAGAAATGACTCTTCCCTTTTGCCCTTTATTTCAAAGTGTGTAAATGCCCATGTGAGGTACAGATACTATTTACCATCAATAGTAATGGAAAATGTCACGATTATCACTAATAGCATGTTTGGGAGTTAAAAAAAGGAGGGGGAGTAGAGTAGAGGGAGGGAGAGTAATTTAATTACTTTGTTTGGAAGTTTTTTAAGGAAGGAGGGGGAGGGATTTGGAGGGGTTTGGAGGGGTTTCAACTTCCTCTAACCCCTCATTTTTAATTCCTCCAAATTGGAGAGATTTAGAGAGAGAGTAGAATAGATAAGTTATTGGCCAAATGAATTCCCTAATTTACCCTTTCTAAATTAACAAAATTACCCTTTCTAAAGGGCTAATTACCCCATTCCCCCTCCCTAATTTTAAAAACATCCAAACAATGTAGAGGAGAATCATTCTCCTTTACTCTCCTCCCCACTACTCCCCTCTACTATCCTCCCTCTCTAAACTTCCAAACAAGCCATAAAGCACGATTATATGGATTTGTGTGTCAAATTGAAAAGTTCATGAGGTCTTTGTGTTTTATAGGCAAATCGCAAGGGGGTTTTCTGCATTTTCCACATTATAGATTTTAAGGGCTTGTAAAGTGAACTTGTTTCTAATTGTTGATTGTATATGCATCCTAAATATGTAGTGTTTTGATAAGTTCATCCTAAATATGAAGTGTTTTGATCACAAGTCTGAAAAGCTATATTTAGTCCAGGGTATATAATGTTTTCTTCTTCTTTATTTTCTTCTATCCTCACCATTTATTTGATTTTTCTCATACTGCTTTTTGGTCCTTCACATGTTAATGATATATATTTGCAATAAATTATCTAAACTTGAGCCAAATAATATCCAATCCTCAATATTTTGATTTAGTGGAAGCAAATGTTTTTCAGATACTATGATTTATCATATTTTAGCTTTTACTAAGCACATAAATCCAAACTTCCATCAACCATGTCTTAGAGCTGTTTGTGTTCCATCAATTTTCTTATTCACCAGCCCAATTTACTCTTGTGTTCTAGATAAATTAGATGTTCGTGCATTCAAATATCAGTTATTCTTAGCTATATAATATTAATGATATGCATTGCTTCTTTGAGAAGGAAACTAGCTGACAAGGTTGCAGCAGTTGGCTTCTTTGTGGTAGTTCCTAATTTTTTCCATGGTGACCCTGTCACTGATTTTAGTGACCCTGAATTTGATCGTGACACTTGGATGAAAGCTCACAACATGGTTAGTTTCTTGCTTCTCAGTTGCAATCTTCAGGATGGGCATATGAAATTTGTGCAAGAATCAAGAAAATAAGCAGGGCACACATCAAATTGTGTTAAGTCATTGAGTAGCATCACAAAAGAAAGACAAGAGAAGCCCATCTCCTTTGTAACCCTTGTCAATGTCCTAAACCATATGTTTTTTCTTCCTTCATAGAATGTATCTAAGCATACCTTCCTAGAAAGAAATATAAGGTCATATGAAGATGACGCTGCTTATATATCTAATTGTTTGATGCAGATATTGGAGTGGGCAGATATCGATGTTGCTCATCTTGCAGGTGTTATAAGTCTAATAGCTTGTCTACTGATGTGGATGACATCACTTTATCTAGTGAGAAGGAACAAGTTTGAGTTGTTCATCTATAGTCATCAACTATATGCAATCTTTATTGTATTTTTTGCTTTGCATGCTAGGCATTTTATTTTCCGTGTACCTGCTAGAGGAATATTTCTTTTCATTCTAGATTGCTTTTTGAGATTCTGCCAATCACTTGGGATCTATTTCCTCTCATAAGTTTTAATTGCTTTTATGTACATGGTACAGTTAGATATGTTGGAAACTAGTTGGAAAATATTGGTTAAAGTGTGAAGAAATTCTATTGTGGTGTTGTCTAAAATGTACTTCCTTTTGTAGATCTCCTAAAGCATGGAACCTCAAATTCTGGCTTTGGAAGACAATGCTGCTACTATTAGCACCAATTCAAGTGGGGTTTTGTTCAAGATGTACTTCCTCTAGTGGATTTCATAAAGCATGGATGCTCAAGTGCTGGCTTTGGAAATTGAAATGCAATGCAGTCAAAGCTGCTATTTGCAATAATTTGATGTATTTGTTTATTTTGGGTGTTGATGTATATTTTGGTCACCTATTGTGTTGTATACTTACTGTTTCTTTGTAACAAGAGTCTATATTAGTCATAGAATTAGTCTATTATATTTTTTTGTTAATTAGTTGTTATAATATTAAGTGGATATTGTAAAATCAATTGTGGTTGATAAAGTTCTAGAAGATTGTTTTTGTTTTTGTTTTTGTTTTCCTTTCTTGTGATATGACATATATTGTTTCTATGATAACTAACTACCACAACTGTTGTCAAAGATAGGCAATACTAGCAATGATGCTTTTGTTTGGTTTCAAAATCTGCCGCCTATGGTGGATCATCTTTGCACCTCAATAAAGAGAGATTATCTTGTAACAAACTTATTGCTTCTTAATATTAGCCAACCTATGTTAGTAAAGGAGAAAGAAATCATGTACAAACAAATGATGATGAAAAATGATTTGCATATAAAAAGAACTTTTACATTAATGTTCTAGAGTTAGAGAAGGTTCCTACCTTATTACAAAAGGTTGCCCAGTGGGCTACATTATGAGACAAAAATATTAACTGTCAAGTTTCCATGTTTAAACTAATCTTATGACCCTATATATCATAAACAAACTAATTGCCCCTGCCATCTTCGTGTAATTTTGGATTTTCAACCTTTGTCACATCATAGGTACCAAACTTCCCAATAAAATTGCTTGGATGCTCATCAGGGGCAGCTCCACTTGGAGCCTAGGGGGTTCAAATGAACCCCCTGAATTGAACCAAAAAATAAAAATTATTATAATATTTTTTATTTTATTTTTCCTATTTTGACACTTAAAATAAAAATTCGAACACCCTAACCTTAAGCCTAATTGAAATAAACTTAAATATAATCATCTTAAAAATATCATGATCTTTTTTAAACACAAAGAAAAATCTCAATAACAAATTAATTTGATCTAAATTCTGGGAAAAATTTTTAATTAGCCCAACAACAAAAGTAGAATTTGCCAATCTTAAACCTTAGAAAAAGCTCATTTAGATTTTAAGAAATTTTAAATAAATCAATCCAATGAGAAATTAGCGCATGAATGATTGCTTGACTATGTACATTGAAACATATGTAGCTAGTAGGATAGATAATGAAGATATCATGCAATAATTTTAAAATACGAAACATCGTAGAAGGCAATTGTAAAACTTTATGTATTAAAGATTTTTTGTAATGTCGATATATTTAATTTATCTTTTGTTTAAAATTTTGTATAATTTATGTTTCTTATTGAACACTCTAGAAAATAATCCTGAAGCCGCCGCTGATGCTCGTTTGACAAATCATAACATGCCTTCTGGAGTGGAGAATTATCCTAAAAAACAAAATGAAATCATTTAGTTTCACTATAGAATTTACTATTCGCTAACTCGTGCGATGCACGAAATAGTTTAATAAAATTACATATATGAGAAGCAATTGAATAAAGAAAAAACAAAAAATGCCTAATCTATTTAAATTCAACTGTATATTAAAAGGATATTATTCTTAGTAATACCATACTTTACAAATCTATCAACAAAATTCACAAAATATATTATATACATTTACACAATTAAATTTATTAAATCAATAAGGTTAAGTTAAAACTTGAAATAGTCAAGATGACTACTATAACAACATACACTATTCGGAAAGAAACTTACCTGTTCCTGATGAAAAGAATGATACAAAAATAAATATGAACAAAAAGAGGAGGTGTGGGCCATAAGAATAAAGAGATTCAAAATAATCGGAAATAATTATTAAAAAGTCTAAAATATGTCAGTTATAAACAAAATTGTAGGCACTTTTGATTACCGTAACAAACAAAAACAAACAAACAAGGAAAAAAAAAAGCTATACCTTTTACCAAGAGTTTAAAGTAAAAATTGTGTGTGCTTTGTTTTAAAAACAGGTATAGGGAAACAAAACACAATTAGTGAAAATAGAAAATGGTCTAAACCACAAACTATTTTTTTGAAACTGGTTTGAATTTCAAATGAGTAATTATAGAAGCATCGGTATGTAGATTTTCAATTTTCTTTTGTTTCTATATGTCTTTAGTACCAACTTGCATCAGCATATAGCTTTTCAATTTTCCTTTGTTTTAATATGTCTTTAGTACCAACCTTCATGACTCTTACAATTTTTTTTGGGATTATGTTTTTCAATTCTTCTTGATTTTAAACACACAACTATTGGGTCTTAACAGTATACCAATGCAATTATCAATTATCTAAAATCCCAAAAATAAAAAAAAATTTAAACATGATAATTTACAATTCAAATTGAGCCTCATGAGTTCTTTAAATGTAAAAAGAACACTACAATATTTAGAAATTAGGTGTATATAGACAAACAGTTAACCCTTTACTAAAAAAAAAAAAAAATCAGAAACACATAAGAATAGCAAAGTAAATAAGTAAATGCTTGAGATGTGTTTTCATGGTAACTAAACGGTTGGATTCCAACCCCTTGTCTAATCATACTTGAGTAAAATGGCGAGTTTCCTCCTTGTAGCATATTTGGCAGCCCATGATATGGACTCATCCTGATGATATTAGGAGGGCAATTAATGTTTGGCCACATGAACGATTATTCATAACTTTCTTTACCAATCTGTTGTGATTGTTGCAGTTCTGACTTCTACATTATGTACAATATAAAATTCAATATACTTAAACAATTAAACCAAATCTGAATTTCCTTGTGATACAAAATAAAGATTCCTACATTTAAGTTAAAACTCTTTTGTACTCCAAGCACAATAGCCGCAAATATGTGGGGGTCACCATAAACTTCATTCTTTATTGATTTTTATTTTGTTTGTTTGTTTGGGTACATATATTTTTAATCGGCTGGGCCATCTTTTACCAAACTTTTCCAATACAGATGTGAACTTGGGCTGTTCAACTGGTTCTCATTGGTGGGCCTTTGATGGGCCCTACTTGATAATGGACTAGATGGGCTTACAAATTTTGAAAGTAGGACATAGCTTGGTCCGTTGCCCTAGTGCATTAACAGATCTATAAAGATGAAGACATGTATTGCATTAGTTTAGAATATTGGACTCAAGGTAAGTTTTCAAAGTTTAGGGATGCAAAATGATGATGCCGAAAATCGTTAGTAAGCCGCGCAGTTCTCACTTGCTGTAGACAACACCCTGCACAATAAAGAAGAAGGAAAGCCCTACAGAGAGTATTGGTGTGGTACCAGCCAAATACCCTTTGAAAGTTAAGTTAGAGAACGTTCACAACTCTAGAGTGCCAGAGCTTGGGTGAATTATTTATACCTTGATTTCTGAGAGTTTTGGGTTTTTATAGTAGTGCAGAATCGACTTTTTCTTTCTTGGGGAGGAGGAACTTTTCTTTATAAGGGAGATCCTCGTAAGGATACATATTTTACGAGATCCTTTCCATATAACAATTTTCCTTTTGAAGTTTCTTGAAGACTACTTAAAACCATGTGGATGTCACGTGACCTTGCCACCGTCCACTTTGTATCCGTCTACTTTCTTATCCATTTGCCATGGAGAGTCCGTCTTACGCGCCCCCCGTCTCCCTCCATCATCTTGATCACGAGCTAAAAGCACCATCGCTCATGACTAGTTTAGTGGAATTAGACCGTCTACATCCATTTTACCCTTTTCATTTGCCCCCTCACTCCACGGGTCCGTCGTATAATGTTAGGACAGATCTGTGGGGTGACGGTCTAACTTTAACTTTGGGAGATGCATTCTGATTGACAGGCTAGCCTAGGGTTATAAATGTCGTAGGGGCACGAGGCATGTTTTTAGTGGTTAGTCATTTGAATCAAAGCGTCCCTTTGTCTTCTGTGCTGTTACCTCTATATATACGTGCTTCCTCCTTTCTCATTTTTACTTTCCGCAACCAATCTTCAATAAGAGCGCATCCGTCTACCTTATTGATTCTGCTTTCCGTCTTCTTAGTGCAACCGTCAGCCACACCTTGCTGTTCTTTCCAACTGGAAAGTATTTTTTAAGTTGAATTCCTTTGCAACTTATTTAAATTTTGCACACTTGTCGTCTATGTGAAACCATCAGAGTCTTAGGGTTTATTTGTCACGTGTAGGTTACATGTCTAGTGCGTTGAGTGAGCATTTGTGTGTCCGCGAAGGAACGGGCTAAGATGAGGTATTTTTGTCAGGTCAGGACGACCTCGGCACCTCAAGTGATGAAAGGAACCCGTCGGCCTCCTCACTTTCCACAAGGGATGAGGATTTGGATATAGATGGGTCAGAGAGTGACTCCAATGACGGTCAAACTGGTGTTGAACATCCTCCCCAATCCGTCATAGGACCTGATGTTCTTAGGCAGTTCATTCTTCTTCCATTGTTGACGGTGAATGACTTCAGATCTTCCATCAAAGAGCAACATTTCAACACCCTTAGGGAAAGATACCGAATTCTCATTAACATACCAATCTGTCTCCCTTACAAATTTGAAAAATGTTACTACCGGGGTGTTGATGATGTTGGAGTGTAGGAGCAAATGTTTAAGGCGAGGCTTAGGTTCCCTCTAAGTGCTCTACACCGTCGCCTTCTCCAATATATTGGGCTAGCCGTCACCCAAGTCTCTCCGAACGCCTAGAGGGTTTTCCTCAGTGTGGAAGTCCTTTATGGATTCCTTTCAAAGGGGGCACGTCGGATAACGGTGGAGGAATTCTTCCACTGCTACCGTCCATCCGAAATTGTCTAGTTTAGGGGAATGTATAGCTTCCTACTAAGGAAACCGTCCCTTAGATTAGTGTGAGATCCCCGATTCAAACAGAAACTGGAAGAGTCGGCATTTCTTCCTAGAGGGGGATGACTGGATGTGCCACCCTGACGACCAGTAGTACATGCTAGTAGATAAGACTTCAGGCATAATGCCCCCATTTGGTAAGTATCCGTTGATCTTAAATTTCCTTTGTTATTATCTGTTTCATGTCCTGACCGTCTCTTATTGCAGCTCGAGACTGTCCAGAGGTTACTCTAGAGCAGTGGAGCTTCCTGGAACGTATCTTAAGATCAAGCTATCGGAGAGAACTTGGGTGAAGCTTGTTACCTTGGATACTATCCATTGGTATTGCGAAGGCCTTGAACCCACAGAAGCTGCCCGTCGTCATAATTGTTTAGCTCACAAACGTAAGTCCATCACGCATTACCTTTTTTGTTTCATAGCAGTTTTATTGTCTAACTCCTTTTTGGGTCTATCTTACATAGAAATGGAAGACAGAAAGAGAAGAGCTTACATCAAGTAGCAAGCAGCTGAGAGGAAAAAAGAAGGAACGGGCCCGTCTATCCCGTCCACCAAGAGGAAATTGGTGGATAAGACAGATCGTCCACCAAAGAAACCCAAGGTGACAATAGGGCCCGTCGGGGTTAAATCTGTGGAGACAAAGATGCCTCCTTCACCCGTTCATAGGAGAGGTAAGGGCTTGATGACGAGTTAAGTTCCTTCTGATGAAAAAAGCCCTGTCCTTCTCCATGAAGACCCCCAGTATGCTCTCAAGCAGCTCACGTCCATCCTCACGAGTGAGGATTATGAGGATTTGGGCAACCATTCCATTGAGGCCATGGGGGAGATGGGCCTCTTTAGCTTGGCTCAGGTATGTTCTCGTCTACCTCTTTTATTCGTCATGTTTTTTGTTTATTCTTTCTAACCTTGGTTTTGGATACTTGCAAGGGGTGCTCACGATGAAGGGCCTGATGGACCGTTGAGTGTCCCAGGCGACGGCAGTAGACCGTGTAAGGGTGAGGGCAGAGGCGTCGGAGGCTGAGCTGAAGACATGGAAGGTCGTTCAGGAGAAGAAATTTGACCTGACAAAGAGGCTCCTAGAAGAGGCTGAGGAGCAAACAGCGACACTGAAAAAAGTTCTGAAAGACAAGGAAGACGAAATTTCTCAGTCCAAGAAGCTGCTCCGTCGGGCTAAAGAAGATGCAATCAAGGAGTACCGTGACTCTGGTGCTCTTCTAGCCGAGTTGAAAGGTTCTTTTGCCGACGACTTTGATGATTGTCTTCATCAGGTCAAAGCCTCTTTTCCAGACCTGGACCTTTCCCATATTACCATCGATGTTGAAAGCCAAACTCCAGCCCATCCGGTTGAATCTGAAGGAATTGAGGACCTTTTTGCTAATGATGCCAATCCCAACCCTCAAGAGGACGGGGATGCTACCCAAGCAGACCAAGAAAAATCTGTTGAGGATGTTACCCATCATCTTGAAGGGGATCAGACCATGGAGGATAAGGATGATGAGATCCCTATTGTTCAGTAGTAGTTTTTTCTTTTTGTAAATTACAATCTTTTAAGAAAGCTGTATTTCTTCCGTCCACTCTAAATGTGAAACACTTGCCTTTTTGTGGGCTTTATAATATTTTGATTACGTTCCTTACCATACTTGTTTGCAATGCATCCATCTATTTTGGACTTTAATATTTGCAAATTGACTCTCGCGATGAACCCATCCTTTTGTGAACTTGGTAACTATAAGCTGTTGGTTAGGATGAATCTGTTCAGGTTGTGGACTAACCAAATATAATTAACCCTTTGGGATAAATTCGTCCCTTTTTGATGAATACCAGTTATTCCCTAGGATGAACCCGTCCACTTTATGGACGTGGTGAATGTAGATCATCCCTTTAGGACTTTATGGATTTAATAAATACAAGTCATCCTGTTAGGAGTAACCCGTCTACTTTGTGGACCTAATAAATACAAGTCAGTCTTTTAGGAATGACCTGTCCACTTTGTGGATTTAAAAAGTACAAGTCATCCTTTTAGGAGTAACCTGTCCACTTTGTGGACTTTATAAATACAAGTCATTTTCTTAGGAGTAACTCGTCCACTTTGTGGACTCAATAATAATTATGTAGAAATGTGGATGGCATACATATGATATTCCTGAATAACTCCTTTTATTGTGATAAACATATATAAAAAATTGTTCTTAAAAGATAAAAACTTGAGAATAATGAAAACTTAACTGAAAAGAAATATATTAGAAATAAGGAGTATTAGTGTCTATGTTGTTGTCTACTGGTAGTACTTCTTCAGATGCTCCGTGTTCTAGGGATGGTGCAATTTGTGCCCGTCTAGTGTCTCTAGGTAATATGTTCTTTCTTGTGCCATGCTATGACCCTATACGGTCCTTCCTAATTAGGTCCTAGCTTCCTCTGGGAGTTATCTTTTGTGGCGCCCATCACCTTCTGCAAGACCAAATCTCCAACCTTGAAGTCCCTGCTTTTGACTTTTGAGTTGTAATGCTTAGCCATGAGGTCTTGGTACCGTGCTAACTGTTGATCAGCTGTTGCTCTTACCTCGTCCACTAGGTCAAGCAGCAGGTGCATAGCTTCATCATTCCTTCTCTCGTCATGGTTTCCCAGCCGCCTGTAGCTTATGAATCCTACTTCAGTCGGGATGACCGCTTCGCTTCCATACGCTAGTTGAAATGGTGTCTCCCCTACAGGTGTCTTTACTGTCATCCTGTATGCCCATAAAACGCTTGGTAATTCATCCAGCCACATATCCTTTGCCCCCTTGAGCTGAGTCTTGATGATTTTGAGCAAGGATCGGTTCGTGACCTCAACTTTTTTGTTGGCTTGAGGCTGGGCGGGAGATGAGTAGTGATTCTTGATCCTAAGTTGTGAGCAAAAGTCTCTGAAAGCGTCGTTGTCAAACTGCTTCCCATTGTCGGAGACCAGTACTCTAGGTATACCATACCTGCAAATGATGTTCCTCTACACAAATTTTCGCACGTTCTTCTCTGTGATGGTGGCTAGAGCTTCGGCTTCTACCCACTTGGTGAAGTAGTCTATGCCTACCACCAGGAATTTCAGCTGCTGAACTACCATTGGGAATGAACCCATGATATCCAATTCCCATTGAGTGAATGGCCATAGGACCGTCATTGGGGTTTGTTCCTCTATTGGTTGCTAGATGAGGTTGCCGAATCTCTGGCACTTGTCGCAAGTTTTGACATATGCGATGGCGTCCTTCTGCATGGTAGGCCGATAGTATCCCACCTGGATCAGTTTGTGAACTAAGGACCGTGCTCCAGAATGGTTCCTGTAGATTCCTTCATAGACCTCCCGCATGACATAATCTGCTTCTTCGAGGATAAGACACCTTAGGTATGGTCGAGAGAAGCCCCTCTTGTATAGAACGTCCTTAATTAGGACGAATCGCGCTGCTTGAACTTTCAACTTCCTTGCAGCCTCCTTGCCATTGGGTAGCAAGTCGTCCTTTAGGTAGGCGGTTATGGGTGTCGTCCAAAAGTTCTCAGAATTTATCTCTTGCATACTGATGTCATCTATTAGGGGTGAGATTTGAACGAAGGATAGTACCTTACTAGGGATGATCATAGGCTCTGCTGATGCCGCCTTGGCGAGACAGTCGGCTAGCTTGTTTTCTTGCCTTGAGATTTAGACAAACTTCGCTTGGAGGTCATTCACTCGATTCTTCACTTGCTTCAGATACTTCTTCATACGTTCACCTTTGCATTTGTAGTCATCGTTAACTTGGTTGATGACTACTTAGGAGTCACAATATACTATCACAACCGCGGCTCCTGTTGCTTTTGCTAAATCCAGTCCTGCTATCAAGGCTTTGTATTCAGCCTCGTTATTTGTCGTAGGGAAATCAAATAGGACCATGCATTCTACCTTGTCCCCTTCCGAGCTATGGAGTACCACACCAACTCCACCCGTTTGCCTATTAGAAGAGTCATTCGTGTGGATGCTCCATTACGGCTGTGCTTCTGCCTCTTGGCCCTTTGTGTTGGTGAATTCTGCGATGAAGTCAGCGACGACCTGCCCTTTTGTGGCTGTCTGCGGGCAATATTGTATATCGAACTCACTTAACTTAATTGCCCATAGCGCCATTTGTTCAGCTGCTTTAGGGCTACTCATTGTCCTCTGCAAAGGTTTGTCTGTTAAAACGACCACAGTGTGGGCCTAGAAGTATAGCTTGAATTTACACGCTGCAATCACTATCGCAAAGGCGAGCTTCTCCATCCGGGGGTGCCTTTCTTTCGCGCCTCAAAGCGCCCTGCTAGTATAGTACACAGACCTCTGACTAAGGTTGCATTGACAGCTGCCGGGGAGACGACCAGATAGAGGAATAATTCCTCCCCTGGTTTGGAGGGACTCAATAATGGTGGAGAGGAGAGGTATGCTTTCAGGTCTTCGAACGCTTGCTGACATTCAACCATCCATTCAAATGACTTCTTCAACATGCGGAAGAAAGTTAGGCACTTATCCATTGCTCTTGACATGAACCTGTTTAGTGCAGCAACCTTACTGTTCAGGCTCTATACTTCCTTGGTGTTTGTTGGCGGTGTCATCTCTAATATTGCCCATATCTTGTCTGGGTTGACCTTAATGCCCTGCTGTCACCCCGAATGCACACTTGCTTGGATTCAACTTCATTTTATAAGAGCGAAGGGTGTTGAAGATTTCTTGGAGGTCGTTCAAATGGTCGTCCTCCCGTATGCACTTTACCAACATGTCGTCCACGTAACTTGCACATTCCTCCTAATCTGGTGTGCAAACATTTTGTTCATTGGTCTTTGATATGTGGCACCCGCGTTCTTGAGCCCGAACGACATCACTTTATAGCAGAAGAGACCTTGGCTAGTGACAAACGAAGTTTTCTCCTGGTTGGCCTCGTCTAGCTTGATCTGGTTGTACCTAGAGAACGTGTCCATGAAGCTTAGCAACTGGTGTCTTGCAGTCGAATCCACCAAAACATCAATCCATGGAAGTGGGTAGCTGTCCTTTCCTTGTTCAGGTTCGTGAAGTCTACCCACATCCTCTACTTGCCGTTAGCCTTTTTAACCATCATCACATTAGCCAACCAGTTGGGGTAGTATACTTCTCTTATGAATTCTGTTTCCTATAATTTGCGAACCTCTTCGACTATGGCTTTGTCTCGTTCCTGCGCGAATACCCATTTTTCTAGCGGATTGGAGAGAATGATGGTGATACGTTTAGCTTGTGCACTATGAAGGTAGGATCAATCCCAGACATGTCTTCATGGCTTTATGCGAATACGTCCTAGTTTTCCTTTAGAAACGTCGTGAGCGCCTGACGGACCGGCGTGCTAGCCAGTATGCCGATCCTGGTTGTTCGTTCGGGTCTAGAGTCGTTCAGGATTATCTCCTTCAATCCTTCCACGGGTTCTGCCACCGTCCGCTATTCTTTTATACACATTTTTCTAGCGGATTGGAGAGAATGATGGTGATACGTTTAGCTTGTGCATTATGAGGGAAGGATCAATCCCAGACATGTCTTCATGGCTTTAGGCGAATACGTCCTAGTTCTCCTTTAGAAATGTCGTGAGCGCCTGACGGACCGGCGTGCTAGCCAGTGTGCCAATCCTGGTTGTTCGTTCAGGTCTAAAGTCGTCTAGGATTATCCCCTCCAATCCTTCCACGGGTTCTGCCACCGTCCGCTGTTCTTTTATACACATGGTCTGTAAGTGATCATCCATTTTCAGCATAGCAATGCATCATTTCCGTGCTGCCACTTGATCTCCCAATACCTCTCCCACTCCGTACTCAGTTGGGAACTTGATCATTAGGTGGTAAGTTGAAGTCACGGCCTTCTATGACTTAAGGGTAGGACGACCCAGGATGGCATTATATGCAGATGAACAGTCGACAACTAGGAAGGTAACATTCTTGGTAATTTGCTGAGGCTGGTCACCGACCGTTGCGGACAGAGTGACCGCGCTGATGGGATGTACTCTTGTTCCTCTAAATCCAAAGAGGGGTGTGTTAACTAGGACCAGCTGTTCTCTATTGATTCTCATCTGTTAGAATGTTGGATAGTAGAGAATGTTAGCAAAGCTGCCATTATCTACTAGGACTCGGTGTGTGTTGTAGTCCCCCACCCGTATGCTAATTACGAGCGCATCGTCGTGTGGGTGGTGGAAATGCCTAGCATCTTCCTCTGTGAACCCAATGACGGGACTGTTGATCCGTGCCATCTTCAGGATGAAGTCCGTCAATTGGACGACTGAACCATCAATAGGTATGTTTTTTCGGCCTTCTTGGATGATCCAGATGTTGTGGTTCCCCCTACGATCATCCTTATGTCTTCTAGTGGGGGTTTAGGACGCTCGTTTTGTCTCCTTGCAGGTTGCTCCTGGGGCTGGTCTGTCCTTTCCTTACCGACGAATCTTTGCAACTTCCCTTACTTGATAAGAGCTTCTATTTCCTGCTTCAAGTCATAGCAGTTGGCTGTATCATAACTGTGGTTGCGGTGAAAACGGTAGTACTTGTCTCTGGACCTCTTGCTAGGGTCTCCCTTCAACTTGCCATGGAAGGTCAGGGCTCCTTCGTCCTTGATCTGCATTAGGACTTGATTAATCGGGGTATTCAGCAGGGTGAAGCTTGTGAACCTCCCTGCGGGGGGCTAGGAGCACTTGTCCTCTCGGTGTTCTTCGGTCTTGGCCATCTTCCATCCCTTATCTTGTCGTGTGTCCTTTTGTCTTTCCCTCTTCTTGGGCTTCTCTTCTCGAACTAGCAGTGCGTCTTTCGTGTTCATGTACTTAGTAGCCCTATAAAGTACATCTGACATAGTTTTTGGGTCATTCTTGTATAAGGAAAATAGAAACTTACCTTTCCGTAGTCCATTCGTGAATGTAGCCACGAGTTTCTTATCGTCAGCTTCATCAATGGAGAGGCCTCTTTGTTAAAGTGGATTATGTAAGACCTCAGCGTCTCGTCTTCCTGTTGCTTAATATTCATCAGGCACGCAGTGGACTTCTTGTACCTGTGCCCCCCGATGAAGTGTAAGGCAAACTGGGCGCTTAACTCCTTAAAGGTACTAATGGAGTTGGGCGTCAACCTGCTAAACCAAATCCTTGCGGGGCCCTTCAGCGTAGTGGGGAAGGCCCTACACATGATCTCGTCCGCCACTCCTTGCAGGTGCATTAGGGTTTTGAAAGATTCTAGGTGATCCAAGGGGTCCTTGGACCCATTGTAAGTTTCTACCTGTGGCATGCGGAACTTTAGTGGAAGGGAGAATGAGGTGACTGGTGCAGTAAAGGGCGAGTTCGTCTGATGGACTAGCTTGTTGAGATCGCTTGATACCCACCTTTTAAAGGCGCTTATCATGAGGTCCATCCTTTCTTTCATCATTTGCATCTCCACGACCATGTGCGGTGGAATAGTATTTGTGGCGAATGAACGGCTCGTATCCTGTCGCTCTTGTCTGCTCGGGGCGTTGCTGCCTTCCGGTCCTTCCTGATTCCTTCTCTCTGCGTTGGTTCCTACTTGGTCTTTCTCCTGAGTGTTAAGCATCGTGTTCTTCTGGCATAGCGGCTCCTCTAGGTCATGATTTTGCTTAGTGAGGCGTTCTTCTGCTGCTGCGAGAGTCTGAACTTGTCTTTCAAGGGCAGTGATGCGTGGTTCGTCCCCTTGAATGTTATTGGTAGTTGCCATTGAGCGAGTAAGTACCATGCAACTTTTTATCCGGGAAGTGGTAGTATAGCTTACTTCCTATCCTGTTCCCACAGACGACACCAACTGATGATGCTGAAAATCGTCAGTAAGCCGCGCAGTTCTCACTTACTCTAGACAATACCTGCACAATAAAGAAGAAGGAAAACCCTACAGAGAGTACCGGTGTGGTACCGGCTAAATACCCTCCGAAGGTTATGTTAGAGAACGTTCACAACTCTAGAGTGTCAGAGCTTGGGTGAATTATTCGTACCTTGATTTCTGAGAGTTATGGGTTTTTATAGTAGTGTAGAACCAACTTTTTCTTTCTTGGGGAGGAGGGAATTTTCCTTATAAGGGAGATCCTCATAAGGATACATATTTTACGGGATCCTTTCTATATAACGATTTTGTCTATTAGGGTTAATCGTGAGGCGCAAGATATTTCCTTTTGAAGTTTCTTGAGGACTACTTAAAACCATGTGGATGCCACGTGACATTGCCACCGTCCACTTTGTATCCGTCTGCTTTCTTATCCGTCTGCCATGGAGAGTCCATCTTACGTGCCCTCCGTCTCCCTTCATCATCTTGATCATGAGCTAATAGCACCGTTGCTCATGACCCGTTCAGTGGAATGAGACCGTCTACATCTATTTTACCCTCTTCACAATGTACAAAGGATCCCATAGTTTAGGAGAAAATATACCCTGCTACATAAGTCCTTTTTCTCAGAATTGGTGGGTCCCACTAAATTATGAGAGAGATGACTCATATATCCATAACAGTGCATACCTCCTCATAGTTTAGAGTGATTTTATATAATTGTGGTGGTCTTTTCCCATGAACTTGGGCTTTTGGGTCTAGACCCCCAATTTACTTGTACTCTAGGTTGGGGCTTATTCTACAAGTGGAAGGTCTTGCGTGTTATAGTTGTAACACTCCATGATTTTGATACCAATTTTATTATTATATGTAAATTAAAAAGGAGTCCTACAATTAAATGGATTTAATTGAATTGGGCCTAAGATATTAAAAATAAGATAAATACTATGAAATATGAAGCCCAAATGAGGTGGCATAAGTAAATATATGGGCCATGATAAACTTTTAAAAACCCTAGTCTTTTACCTCTTAAGCTACACGTGTATATGCTTATGAGGCTTCCTTTTGCTTCAGCCGCATCACACTGCTGAACGCTTTACTTCAATGTGGCTGTGAGTGAAACTGTAGGTATGGCTTTCTTTTGCTCTAAACTTAGGAAGGTTGAAATACTCAATGGCTAGTTTTTGTTCCCACTCTTATAGCATTTGTTATTGGCATACTAATAGAAAAAAATAGGGGCTGCTGTTATGGATCTAAAGCTAGGAATAAAATATATGAACAAGGGTACTTTGTGGTTTATATATGATTGTTTATAGTCTCACTAATTCACCGCCATTGTCATTGTCCATATACTAGTCCAGCGGCATCAAGGGAATAATAGGCAACTAGATTGATAATTTAAGGCTATTTCATGGCTTCCAATATTAGATGGAATATATATAATAAATTTTTGCTATGAAGATTTAAAGCTTTCAAATCATTTTGTCGAAAAGCAGTCACAACACCCAAATATACTTGGTTTGCTAGCTTTGACAGTACTTGTCGTGTTAATTAAGTTCACCAAGTCATACCTATATTTATTTCCAGCATGAATTAGAAGTCTTAAGGCTTTGATCACCTTCTGTGTAGAATACCATAAATGTGCCTGAGGTAAAGGAGAGCTGGTATTTGATGGATCCTAATCTAGGAATTTGACCATGAAATCAGTGTTATGATCTTCTAGTACATTCGTACAATTGTAAATTGTGTGATAAAGAATTTCCCAAGCTGCCTCGACTTGATGAATTGCTTTGCCATAACGTCTTTGGAAATAGGACTTAGATTGAATATATAAAATATTAGAGTGAATAGATATGAATAAATAATATGGCTGTTACATTCAGGTTGGTCAAATATTCATTATTTGACCCTATTGAAGTTTCATGAATACCTATGATGACGTATGGAAAAATCTGATTAGGCAACAATATCCAAAAATCTTATCAAAGCTGAAAGTGAATTGGATAGTTAGGTGAATAAATGAAGAATTTTGGATATATCAATATTGTCTAGGATAAAACCATTTAAGTGTGAAAATAGATTTTTTAAGTGGGAATTGTGTATTGATGAACCTATTTTTGGTGTTGCTAGGTTCTAATTCTATGAATTGTTGTGATTCAAGGGAGGTTGATTTCCTTTATTTTTGCAACTAAGAGGTAAGTGGTGTTTACTAATTTTGGGAGTTTTCCCAAAACAATGTTGATTATTGAATTATTCTACATCAAGAAATATGTTGATATTCTATATATAAATTGATATTTTATAAATGTTTGATGTGCACATTGACTATTCGTTTTATGAAAAACTTGTAGAACAACCTAAGTTTATTTAAACTTGTATGTGTGAATATATCTTTATATTTTGAGAATTATGAATGGATTATTTTTGTGAGCATATTGAAATGTGTTTTGAAAACCTATGGCAAGTTGTGATTAAAAGCTCAGTATTGTATTTAGTCCTTAGTAAAGGACAATCATACTGCAGCTAATCCTTAGTAAAGGATGGTCTCAGAAAATGGGATAGTGCACATTTGATAGTTTCTTAGAAAGGGAGTATACTATTGAGGATTCAAAAAGGAAGCTTTTTAGTAAGGGAGTGCACCTTTAAGTTCTAAAGGAGCCATCCTTAAGAAAAAAAGATGAAAAGGAGGTTCTAGTCCTAAAAGGTGACAGTACAACCCTATCAACGGGGCGTAAACGTTGATCATGAGAAAAGCTTAGGGAATTATTTATATGATGGTATTGGTATATGTATTATGATGGCTCACAATATAAAAATATATTTTTTTATGTGAAATATTTAATGAAAAAATATTGATGAGTTACAAGTTATGAATTTATTGTAAGAATTATTTATTTTAAAGGTTTGTTCCCACATCCCAATGTTAGCGAATTTCACTTATTGAATTATCTCACCCCCCTTTATTTCCCCTTATAGATAAATTAGAGGGATTATTGGACTAGAGATTCCTAGAAGACAACAGTTACAAATAATCTTGTGGAACTGATGATTTTCTTATTATTTTTATGGTATTAAACATTGTACTAGAGAATTATTGAGGATGTTTTGTCTTTGGTGGATTAAAGCTCTGACATTTGTGATGAGTTTTTAGGTTGCTGGCTACTTTTATTTAATATTTTTTATGGATTATTTTAGATTGAATAGACTTTTATTGTTTATGATTTTAGGGCATTACAATAGTCCTATTGAAAGGGATTGTCTTGCGTGTGAGTACTAACAGCTCATACCCTATGAACAATACACACAGCAAATATGTGGGGGCCACCATAAACTTCATTCTTTATTGATTGTTTTTTTGTTTGTTTGGGTACATGTCTTTTTAATGTGTTGGGCCATGTTTTACCAAACTTTTCCATTACAGATGTGAACTTGGGCTGTTCAATGGGTTCTCATTAGTGGGCCTTTGATGGGCCCTACTTGATAATGGACTTGATGGGATTGAAAGTTTTGAAAGTTGGACATAGCTTGGTCCATTGCCCTAGTGCATTAATAAATCTGTAAGGATGAAAACATGTATTGCATTAGATTAGAATATTGGCCCCAAGGTAACTCTTTAAGTTTGGGGATGCAAAGTACAAAGGATCCCATAGTTTAGGAGAAAATATATCCCGTTACATAAGTTATCTTTCTCACAATTGGTGGGCCCCACTAAGTTATGAGAGAGAGTACTCATATATCCATAACAGTGTATACCTCCTCATAGCTTAGAGTGATTTTATATAATTGTGGTGGTCTTTTCCCATGAACTTAGGCTTTTGGGCCTAGACCCCCAATTTACTTGTACTCTGGGTTGGGGCTTATCCCATAAATGGAAGGTTTAAGAAATGACTCGAAAGATTGCTGAAAGAGGCAAATTGTTGTCTATGACCCTAAACTTCTTTGATACCGGCCTAGCCGAGGCTATGGTTGCATAGTTGAGTCTCTACCCTATAATTCGAACAGGATTCCCTTTCTCCAGAGTTAAGTCTTTTCTCACTGCTCTTGTGTTTCTCCCACCCCCACACCCCCCCCCCCCCCCCCCGGGGGGAAAATTTTCCAATTCTTGATCCCTATCCCTCTTTTTCTATTTATAGCCTCTCTTTAGTAGGGTTGTCATGATGATGGGCTTTTTTCCCACATTAATGGGTCCTTCTACACTAAGTTCCTGACCAAATGGGACCCATCACTTGCTGCTGATACGACCTCCTTGGAACTTGCACAAGACGTCGTTTAATATGCTCGACGGGTGGATTCCCCCAATGCATTATTCCACGCTTAAACGTGCCCAGGGGGGGTACATTGTCTAAATGTTTGGCTGGACTTAACTGGGCTTGGTTTAGGGTCGAAATAGATCGATGCCATCTATTGAATGGGCCACTAGCTCGATAATGGGCCGGTATTCTTGATCTGTACAATAATTAACCCAGGTTTTAATCTAAATTGGTTTGAAATGAACTCCTTCAACCTCTGAACGGATCATAAATATATATTTATATATATCAGTGAGATTTTTTTTACATCAAAACTACTGTTCGGATACATTTATAATAAGTTATCTTCTAAACTGGGTTGAAACAATATCCTTCAACCTATTATTGAAAATTTTGTCTATCTTCATTTATGTTATTGTTAATTAGATAATTTTTAGATCAAAGTATTAAAATAGTATCTATAAATATGTGTATAGCTTCTATATTTTGATTCCAAACAATGAAATCAAATCCAAATTTTTACTCGAATTTTAATGTTGCAAAATAATAGTTAAAGTATTTTTTTTTCTTTTTTTTAAAAAAGATAGAATTTGATTTAGAGGAAAGTTTCTTCAACTTATTATGTGGTGACTCAAATAAATTTCATTTTATTTACACCTTTCACATGATCTATTTCATGGACATGTAATTTATTTAAATAATTTAATGAATGCTTAAAAAAAAAATATAAATAGTATTGAAAACATTTATCTTCAAATTGGTTTGAAGGAAAATTCTTCCAACCCACTACATGCTAATTGGTAAAATTATTCATGTGTACTTTTAGCCACGTGACCTATTTGATGAGTGATATGATTTGCTAAAACAATAAACATGTATGATTTTATGAACGATCACCTAACGCTGAGGCTTGAAAATTTTGTCCAAATAGTATTTGCACCGTCAGGTAATTTTGTCGGTTGCAAAATTTAACATAAATAAAATCATAAGTTTAATACTTAAAAGAATAGCATTAGCAGAGAGTTATCTGTAATCCACCAACCAGATTGATATTTAATAGAGAATAGCATCCAATAATGGCCAACAAGTCACATAATATTGTTTTTTTGGTAAGCAGTCACATAATATTGTCATTCTTTGGTTTGTGACTTTACAGTTTTGTGTTGTGTTGCTTTCTGGGTGTAGGAGAGATTCCTATTGGCAACATGTGAAGCGTAAGACAAAAAGTTTTTGGAATGAAACCACAAGCAAACGAATAAATAAATAATCTTTCTCTCGTCCTTTTTCTTTACCTTTGTTGCTAAAGAGAAATTCGGATAGGCAGACACGTAGACTCCCAACCAAAGTTGATGGAAAACTTTACCAAACAAATGAACGGACAAGATCAATATTCACCTAACAAAAATCTCTTCAATCCAACGGCTACTGACACAACTTTAGCACTGACACACCCCTATATAATGCTTAGTGCATGAAAGAGTATTATGTATAATGTAAGCTAAGGTAGGTGTAGCACTACTAGCTAGTCAAAGACTCAAAGTGCATTGGCACTTACATACATACATACATGGGTGGAGCTACCAAATAGTGGTGTTTGTCATTGGAGAAAAAGGAGAGAGAGAGTTTGGATTTTCGGAAGGTTGTGGCGTGGGCGAGTAGGGAGGACAAAATACTTTATATGTGGTCTTATTGCTCTTTGTTTTGGTTGAGAACCATTACAAAAGTTGCAAAGACAAAGTTTGTCTTCCCTACTCCGCCCATGCCATAAGTTTCCGATTCTTCCTCTCTCTCCTTACCTTCTCTTACTATTTTTTTTATCTGCAAGGATGTAGGCTTCTGAGATCGAACCACGTTAATTCCTGCGTTCTCTATACTTTCTTTATTTTCTTTTTCATATTTTCTAATGCAGTATCAGAGTTATGTTTTATCTTTATTAATATGGTAGTCATGTCTAATATTTAATTCCTAATAGATCTAATCTTATTGGTTTATAAGCTTATTTATGATTTTGCATATGTATCCATATATAGGTAAGTAGGTATGACTATGCATGCTAAATGGTGTTTTGTGTAAAATTTAGTTGATGGTATGTATATACGTATTTTGTGTTGAAGTTAATTAGTAAGATTAATTAGTAAGATAAATTTTGCCAGATGTAGGTATGACTGTGGATGATGAATGGTATTTTGTGTTGAAGTTAATTAGTAAGATTAAGCTATGAGAAAATAGTGACTTTAATATTTAAGTATTTTTCTGCTTTGAATTGGTAATGAATTTTTCATTCATCCAAGCCAAATAAAAGACATATCTGTGCCTAAATCTTCCACATGGTTGTGGTTTCTCTTGGGATTGTTGAAAAACATTGATTCAAGATTTTTTTTTTTTTTTTGGGGCGGGGGGGGGGGGGGGGGTGGGGGTTGTGGGGAGTGACCTTTATTTTGATATTCTTCTGTATGAAAATTGTCAAAAATGATGAAATAATTTATGGCTATGTTGTATTAATGAAGGTAGCTTCTAATTTTGGGCCTAACAAAATTTATGTTGCACAGACACGGACATGGGATACTGGCAATTTTTGAAAAATAAAAACACGACATGACATGATAGAGACACAGCAATTAAATAATTAATTAAATTTTATACTTAGACATATTTTTTAATATTTTTAAACATAAAATATGTTTATGTTTAGAATTTAAATTATGTAATAACTACGAATAAGTAAATTAATATTCAAAGTAGTACAATAATACATATAAAATATTTAGAGTACAAACTATAAAATAATAACAAAAGGTTAAATAAAAAAATATTATAATTTATAAGACAAAACAAAACCTGAGTAAAAAAACACAGTAACATTTATAAGACAAAACAAAAGGTTGAAAAAAAATCCAGTAACAGTGTCACTGGGACACTGAGACTGTAAGAGTGAGATTAAAAAAAAAAAAAATACAAACAGACAGAGAAGAGAACTAGAGATAGTCGGACCTGTTGTCCACGCCGAGAGAGAGAGAGATCGGAAGGAACAGGGCACGGCGTCGACGTCTATGGAGCTCGCCAATCGGCCCGATTTAGCTCCGGCGAGGGACAGAGGGCAGCGGCAGCGGGCAGAGGTCAGAGGGAGGGTGGGTTGAGAACTTGAGATGTGGGTTTACTTCTCAGACTCTAAACTGAGCTAGGGTATGTCACAAAATCAATGGTATTGGTAAGTCCATCTGTCAAAATCTGTAATTTTTTTTTCACTGCTGGCGTCGGCGCCGTGTCGGAGAAGCGAAAAAAAAAGGGACACTCGCCGGACACCGGAATCCGGCGAGTCGTACCCGTTCCGGTGTCCGACACCGACACGACGCCAAAAATGGCGTGTCCGTGCAACCTAGAACAAAATAATGGGAAAGCTGTGCTTTTAATTTCTTGTTTTTGGGTGTCATTTATTAAGAAATTTTACGTAAGAGAAAAGAGGCCAGTTTGTGACATTTTCAATCATCTGTCCTAGCAAGTTGATATGTAATGATCTATCTCTATCAGTAGATGATGTATTTGCAGATACTGCCTTGTCACCAGGTGTGAATTGTTCCGGGAAGGCTAGGGAAGTCTTTGTGATAGTTGAGCTGAGTTTTGGATAACTTGGAGGTAACGAGTCTCTGGCTTAACTGCTGGTGTACGCGTTTCCTGCTAAGCAGGGTGTAAAATTCTCTGTTTTGAAAAAGGGTAGAGGAAGACCAAACATAACACTAGTAGAAATAATAAAAAAATGACATGTCAATTGAGAAAGTAACAAGGAGAACGACTTTGGATAGAATAGAATGGAGGAAGAGAAATAGATGTAACTATCACTCGTCTATTGAGGATCCAAATTGATCTCAAAAAATTACTAAAGACTTTGTTGTTCTATTCATCCGCAAAAGAGAGAAGGAAAAGCTCAATGTTATGAAATGATCAGCAGCGAGGATCTGAGGCCCTGATTTCTTTTAGTGTCGTGGCTATACTGTAAGCATTACTTTAGCAGGCAAATGGCTGATTGCCTTTTTATGCTATAGTTATGGCAAGATTATTTTTAGGAGTCTCAAACACAAGGTTTTCCTCGATCTACAAGATTGCTTGGTCAACTGTTATATACCATATTTGGATTAATTGGAATGCCATAATTCACAATGGAAAGATTTTTTCTGAAACTGATCTGGAGCAAACTATATTGTATATATTGTTAGGTATAGGCTCTTTTGGTGTAGAAATATTAGAAATTCTACCCAATATGGGACCTTATGCAACCTGTGGAAGTTTCCTTTCTTTGTTTTGGATAACTTCCTTAATTAGTTTCCTTTGAAAGTTTGCAGCCTGCTGCTGCCTGTAATTTGTAATACTGTTGTAAAGTGGTTTGTTGAATAAAAATTTTCAAATTTATTAAAAAAAAAAAAAAAACTTTGTAATGGCAGCCCTATCAATAGAAGGTCAGTGTATTTGTGACTAGTATTGCAAGGTGAAGCTTGGCTGGATCAGTATTTTAATTTACCTATTGGCTTTAAATTGAGTTCATGTAGTATTTACCTAGCTTATTTCAACTCATAATCCGATAAAAATGGCAGCAACCACAAAAAAAAAAAAAAAAAAGAAGAAAGAAACCAGAATATTCTTGGTTTTTGATAATCACATCAACTTTATTTATTCTATTTCATTTTTTTTTTTTGGCTGGGTTACAAATAGGGGATTAATTTTCTGGGTTTGATGTTCTGCTGCAATCGGAAAAAAACTGAGGCCTAAAAAGTTGAAGGTAACAAAATTAATGACTTGCTTGATAACTACCCATTTATTTGCCATGTTAAAAGAATTACATAAACAAATCTTTTTTCCAATGAAAAAGATGAGACATTTATGTCTGTCAATATCAATTCTCAGTGTGCTTCATCACAAGTGGACTCCTGACATGGTGCTTGCCATCTGACCATACCAATTCTCCAAAAACATACCCTCTCGGCTGACCCTCAACCTTAGGTTTCAAAATCACCTTGAATTTCTTCTTTTCTCCAATTACCTTAAATTTCATTCTCCTAGGTTTTATTGTGACCCAGACTCCAGCAGGTGCTTTGACACGCACTCTGTACGTACCTGAAGAACCTACATTTGTAACTATACGAGTGATAGTCACTGAATCTGCAGAAAGATTAGGGACAGCTATTGAAGGGTAGTTAAAGTCTGCTAGACTAAATGACTTAGGACATGCATAAGGCTTATCCGAGAATAAATTGATTTGGCTTTTGTTGTAGTGATGAGCACATAGGAAATTTAAATAATCATATATGGTTAGATCATAAATGAGTCCGGGGTCCATGGCATGGTTTGGTTGAACATTTCCTGCGCCATAGGCAAATGGTGTTGCCTTGAGGTAGGATGCATCCAGCATTGGCTCCATGTTGTTATCATTTGTACTTGCTGCAGATGAAATTGGTACCAAAACATAAGGAATTCTAGAGCAAGTATATGCCACATTTTATAGGAAATGAGATTATTATCATTAACCTAAGAAAGGATTTTTGTACCAGTGGTCATGATTGCAGATTTAATAGCTGCTGGACTCCAATCGGGGTGGAGTGTTTTGAGAAGCCCGGCAATTCCAGAGACATGAGGGCATGACATGGAAGTACCAGATTGTGAGTTAAAAGGTATCCGGCGCTTATCAAATATTAGATTAGTTGGCCCATCTGCTTCGGTGTAAGCTGCAATTATGTCCAACCCTGGTGCAGTGACATCAGGCTGAAATTCATAGCAAAATCATATGTGCAATCGGTTTATAAGTTTATTAGTAACAAACAGAAATGTTAAAGATGTAAATGTAATTGCTAAGCAGACCTTGAGGATTGCTAGCTGAATCATATTGGGTCCCCTTGATGAGAACTGAGCTACTATTGGAGCTGGTTTCGTTCCCAGTTGTGTTATTGGGTGAGTCATGTAAGCCATAGGGTTCCTGTTACATATACATACATATCATGAATGAGTGCAAAAAATATAGGAGAAAGACTCAGAGATTTACTTGGTAGTGTTGATGTAGGCAATGGCGTATTTGCCATCAGTGAAATTGACATGTGTAGCAGGAAGCAAATGAGTCTCAGCTAGAACGTCATTTCCATTTAGCTCATCATTAGCCAAAATCATCCCAACAGCACCTGCTAGAGCAGCCTGCTTGCCCTTTACAGTTCTTTCATTATTCATTCGAAGGCAGAACAAGATCTTCCCCTTCACCTTCCTGGAATCAAGTGTTCCAGGCATACATTGCAGGCTACAACAGAACTTCATAAAACACTAGTTATACATGTGATGGAGGAATTGAAGCAATGCATACGATTTTAAATGATATAAAATTAATATTGATAGATTGAGTTGTTCTTACGCTTCTGTAGCAGATGCATTAGCAGCTTTAGCATCTGCAGCACTGATCAATGGATAGAATTTTTGAGATGGCAGGCCTCTAGCAGAAAGGCTTGCTCCCTGGTAGTGAAGATTGTAGAATGGATTATCACATAATGACTTCTGATGACAATGGTGTACTAGGCCATCGAGGGCCTTGAACCTTGCATTTTCATGTACAACTTTTTGCCAGCTTATTCAACTTTTGTACATCTTTTTAAAACTTACGTGTTCTAAGTATAACTGTGCTTCTGCTCAGCTTATTTTTTAGAGTCCAATCAGCTAATGAAATAAAATCTCCCAAACAAGCAACAACAAAAGTTGTTAGGGTTAAAAATACTACCTTGAGGTGTTTCTTGTTACCCAGAGTAACATAACTTGTGAACTCTCGATCAATTGTGCTAGCACCAACAGTTAACATCCATGGTGACACATTTGTTACAGTCCCTAGATCTGGTCCTGAATTTCCCGCAGCACTAACAACAAGAATGCCATGCTTAACTGCATGGAAAGCCCCTATTGAAATTGCATCTTCCAAAAATTCAGCTGGTGCCCCACCCAGAGAGACCGAAAGCACATGAACGCCATCACTTATTGCAGCATCAAAGGCAGCTATGATGTCTGCATCAAAGCACTGTACACCATAAATTGGTGGCCAGCATACCTTGTAAGCTGCCACTCTGGCTTTTGGTGATCCACCCTTTGCAGTGCCATTGCCATGGCTGAAAACACTAGCTCCAGGAACAAAGTTACCACCAGCTGTTGATAAGGTGTGAGAGCCATGGCCATCATAGTCCCGTGCAGTGAAAAAGGAGGAGGAGTTGAGAGTGCCAGCATAGAAGGCATAACCTTTGTTAAAGTACCTTGCTCCAATTAGCTTCCTGCATAGCACAAAAATTCACAGCATTATGAATAAAGGTTATTTCATTGGTTTGTTGGGCTTAACTATAAGCTCGGTAAAAGTACAAATGTATTTAGAAAAATTAAAGTTTTAAAAAGATGTACATAAGCCAAATAAGCTCAATATGCCCTTTTTATTTTATTTTTTGTTTTATACCAAGCTCAATAAGCTTTGGTAAACAGGTAACACAGAAATCAGAGAAACAATAAAACTAAAAATTTCCAGTCTCTAAGAGTTTGACATTGGATACAACCATGTCAACTTTACAATACATGCTCCTCCTTTTTTTTGGGCTAGGTAAAGTTGTCAAGGGAATCTGACCCTTGGACATGGCCCTCCACTGGAGAGGGAAGTGTCACCTGGTAGAAAGGTCATTGTCTCCATGCTCCGCTTTTAAGCTTTACATGTTCAACTTCGTGAATGAAAGGGAAAATCATTGACAAGGTAGGAAGGGAATAGGATGTATCAAAAGTGGAGGGTGAAAAGAGCTGCCTTATATTAAGCAGTCAAAATGCAATGGTATAAAAAAGATATGTTCCATGCATGTGGGATGAGCCAATAATTCTTGGATCTCTTTTATTCTACTTCCTATGGGTACTTTTCTCAACTATGATTAACTCTGTTTCAAATGGACAGGCGTATAGGGAATATTATAGGCATCAAATAGAAGACTTCGGATTTCTTAATCATCTAGCTGTAAAGCAAATTATGTTTAGCTAGCAAATCCTATCAACATGGCTTGAATTAGAGGAAGAATCAGTGGCTGTGCTTGTTGTAGAGTTAGTGGCATAGGATTCACAAAAAAAAAAGGCCCTAATTTTTTTTAATAATAGACGTGACAAACTTATGCAAGTTAAAAGACAAAATTTTTAAATCATTTATTTAAGCTGAGGATCCAATGTAGAGTTGTTAGATCTTCATGTGCAATTAAAATCCTCAAATTGAATTGACTTTAAAATAATGATTGGAGAGTGAGTGGTCAGCTGCCAGTATGAATGATTGAAGTTAAATTGACTTAAATTGTATTTTATGGAAATCTTTGTTTTCATCACAGTCTTTTCTTTTGGCTGTGATTCCAATAGCAGATAATTACATTTTATATAATAGAACTTCAATTATATGAGCTTCAATGATAATATTAAAAATTCTACCATGCTCTAAAAGAAGGTTATGCAGCTTTATTCAAACAGTATACATATTTTGGACCCTTCTTTTCAAAACTTTAAACCATAAGGTTCAGGTTTTTAAATGTAGCCACAGTTTTTGGAAAGAAAGAGTTATTTCCAAAGTAACTATACCGATAGATATCCATTTCTCATCAAACCAACAATACCAGAAATCAAATGTTGTTATCTGATCCACAAAATTAGTCTTTAGCCGACTACTCTCAAATATTTGCATAAATTTGGTTTTCTTGTATGGCTATGAACTGACTTTCATAAAATTTTTAAAACAGTAAGTGTGAGGAGGATTTTGTCAGAAATTTTGTACTACTTAATGAACCTCTAACTATCTAATGTGACATCACAATCAAAATCATTTAACACTTCTAAAAATTACCATTATAAACTTGTGAAGCAAGAAAAAAGGTAAAACACAACCTTATAAGGCCGGTAAGATTCATTGAAAAGAAACTCAATGCTATCAATATTGCTGGATAAAATTGGCAGGAAGCAGAGAGGAAAATGGACCTATTGCAATGGACACTGTCTTTATTTCCATGCTGACATATTCCACGCCACTTGGATGGGATGGGACCAATCCCTTCATCACTAAAGCTCCTTGATTCAGGCCAAACACCTATCACAACCACATTATAAAAGGTGTTATGCCAAAAGGTGTCAAAACAAGATAGCAATTGACAAGGAAACAGTGGGACAGATATGTACCACGCAAAAGGGAAACAAAAGCAAATATGATTAGGCAAGATTTTTTTTTTTTTTTTGTTGACCCCACCACTGTCAAATGGTTGGTATTATACAAAAGAGAAAATATAGTTATGAGCGCCACCTAGGAGGAAGCATGAGGAGATCTTAAGATTGATCTAAAATGAAGGATTCAATGCTGTCAACTTGCTCAAACAATATATACATTATCATCCAAAATAAATTTTCCAAAGGATGAGGTATTTTTGGTGTTTAAATGAAAAAAAAAACTAGCTGTAATCCCTCTAGTATACATTATACTAAATCTGAAAAATACATACAAAATAGTTTAACTTAAGAAAGTGGGTTAGTCAAATCAAATTAGCAAAATGCCATACTGGGTTGGTCATGCACAATGGTCAAAATTGGATTTATTTTAAGTATTATAAGTAATTGCTCTGTGGTCTATACATTACTATTTTTTTATATCTTATACAAAAATCTGGTCTAATATTGCCAAATCAAAGCATTATAAAAAACATAGCCCACGTACATTCTGAATTCCACGGATCACAGGTTCATTGAAAGACATTGATTGTACAAAAAAAAGTGAACAATAAGTGAAGTACAAAATTCTCATGCAACATTGAACATTCAAATGTAACTTCATTCTTTAAGAAAATTAAAAATACTCATTCTTAATTCCAAATTGTTTCATTTAAATTGCTTATAGCAAAAAAAAAAAAAAAAAAAAAAAACTCATGAGGATTTCAAACTAACCAGTGTCAAGGTTTCCAATTATTGTATCTTCACCAAACCTTGCCTTCTGCCAAATTGAGCCCAAAGGTACTACTCCATCTCTCTCTAGTCCAAGAAAATCCCATGACCTTGTTGTGTGCAATCTCCTCCCCTTGTTTAAGAAAACTGATACAACATTTGGGTGCTCTGTGTGGTTGGGAAGTTCATATAAATTAGCAGACCAAATTCTTCCAGTTCTTGTAGAAACAAATTAAACCATATATGAAACACAGGGAAAACAGAGAAAAAATTCTTTGAAATTGTTATTGTGAACTGACTAACGTTTCTGCACAAATGTATCAAATTGAACTTCTTACTTGAAATCAGCGCTGCTTCTTCCTCATCGAGGATTGCAGCAAAGCCATTGATATGTCTAGTATACGAGTAGAAGATTGCTTCCTTGGCCTTCTCATTGCTGTGAGAAAAATGAAACAAATAAAAAGAACTCGCTACTTCTATTCTACTTTAAAAACCAGAGATTTTGTAGAGTTGTATACAATTATATACCTCCCCAAGATAGACCCTAGCAAACCATAATGAGAATTTGTCACACCATCAAGATCCATCAATGAAGGGTCTTGTCCATGTGAATGCCCTCCAAGGTACACTACATAAGACTGAAGCATAAAAGTAATTTAAGGCCATTAATGGCACATATCTATGAAATCTACTCAAATGGAATATTAGAAAAATAAATGAGAAAGGAGAACTTGCTGAAGTTTATTAAAATGCAAAAAATATACCAGTTTTGAAACTCGTCGTAAATTCTATCCACATATATTCAAAAAAACATCATTCAGAAGAATCTAAAACATAAAGCATGTAATAAGGAAAAGTAACAAAAATAAAAGAGAAACAAACTTGCCTTTTTGTTGGCAATGGTATGCATCTGCAACAAAGAGAAAATGACTAATAGAAGTAAAGGAGTGAGAACAGAAAGCCCCATTAGTTTCTTTGTGTACTGTCTTTGCTGACTAGCTCTCTCTTTTAAGGAGGACAGGCACCTTGGTTCAATATTGTAGTGACTGTGGAAAGTTGAAAGTCTGAATAGATTCTACGTCCTTGCCAACTATGTGAATATTGAAAGCGATGGAAGATTTCTCTCTTATTCTCCTCCATATTCCAGTTATTAATGGAAATAAGCTGAAGTCAAGAGCCACTCAGCTGTTTTGGTGGAGGAAAGAGGGGGAGGGGGGGGGGGGGTGTCTACTAAGCCTAATCATAAAATAATTTAATTAAAAGCTTACCAATAAAGTTGTACCAGTCAGCCTTATAGCTTGTTAGATTAACTTGTTAGTTGTTAGTAGCATTCTAATTTTACTGGATGTCCTTGAAGGAAGGGAACGTTTGCTTTGTAATTAATAAAGACTTGCAAGCTCTGACTATAAACTAATGCCATGTGAAGTTTCATGGAACGTCATATACATGGTCTAGAGCAGCCTATTGGAGAGTAATGTCAATTAGCACAACTTTATGAGTCATCATGATGAATGAGCATATTATTCCAATAAGCCAACATTTTGGGGTTTACACGCGGTGATGCACTTTAAAGGTGCAAGAAAGAGGCATAAGATACTGAAGGCAATCAAATAATCAAATAATCTTGATGTTTTTGTTTTCATTTTCAACTAGAACTACGATTACATAATTATTGTGTCCAAGAGGAAAGATTAGTTCTGTTCTTTCAACATAGAACACCGTAGGCTCTAGCAAATGAAACATCTAAAAAATGGACCTACTTTTCATTTCTAGCTAGCAAGGTTCACAGCAATAGGACTCCTGACTGAGTGCTTGCCGTCTGACCAAACCATATCTCCGAATACATAGCCGGCTCTAAGGCCTGATTTGGAAAAGTCGGGCGTAAAAGTAACCTGGAAGGTCTTCTTTTCACCAGTTTTCTTGAACCTCAAAACACTAGGTTTAGTGGTGACGAAAACTGCAAAGGGTTGCCTGACACGCACTTTGTATGTGCCTGGAGAACCAACATTAGTTACTGTTCTAGTAAGAGTCACCTTGCGTGCTTGGATGTTAGGAACTGCGATTGAAGGGTAGTTGAAGTCCTCTATACTGAAAGTATCGGGACAGGAATAAGGCTTCTGAGAAAAGAATCGGATCAAGGTACCATTGTAGCCACGAGCACATAAGAAGTTCAAGTAATCTTCAGCGGTAGCGTCATAAACGAGTCCAGGGTCCATTGCACTGTTTGGGTTCACATGTCCAGAACCATAGGCCAATGGTGTCGCTTCGACAGTGGATGAGTCCAGAATTGACTTCCTGGTGTTATCTCGGGTTTTTGCTGGAATTGAAAATGGAAATGGAGAGATTAGAGGTGGTGAACAAGAATGTGTGACACTTCTCTGACTTCACACTCACACTTCACAGCATGAAGGATTTGCAATATGAACTTAAAGAGAATGTTTACCTGTAGTCATGATTGCAGATTTGATAGCTGATGGACTCCAGTGAGGGTACCGTGTTTTGAGAAGGCCAACAATGCCAGCAACATGAGGACATGACATGGAAGTGCCAGAGAGTATAGAGTAAGGAAACCTGCGTTTGTCATTATCTAATCCAGTGGGACTTACTGCTTCGGTGAAAGCAGCAAGTATGCTCACTCCTGGTGCAGTGATATCAGGCTGCAATTAACACAAAAAGTTAAGCGCACAAAAGAATCTGCACATGATGTATACTTGAAAATAATGCCAAAAAAAAAAAAAAAAAAGATAAAAAAAAAAGAAGAATGTTGAAGATTGAATTGCTTAGCAGACCTTGAGAATTGTTGGCTCAATGGTATTGGGTCCCCTAGACGAGAATGCAGCCATAAATGGTGCTGGCTTTACTCCTAATAGTGTCTTTACATCAGTAATGGAAGCAGTGGGGTTCCTATTACAAAGAAATATCCATTCATAACAATTATAACTTGTTAGAAAATAATCTTGTGTCTAACAAGTTCAAAAATGACTGTAAGAAGTGAAAAAGATAAGTACTTGGTTCTGTTAAGGTAAGCAAATATGATTTGGCCATCAGTGTAGTTGATATGTGAAGCAGGTAGCACATGAGGATCAGCTGAAAGATCATTCCCATCAGTCACATTATTAGCCAATATCATACCTACAGCACCTGCCCTAAGACACTCACTGCCCTTTTCAATTCTTGCATTCTCCCCTCGTAGACACAACACAATTTTGCCTTTCACCTTTATGGGATCAAGACTTCCAGCAAAACAAAGCAGACTACCAGAAAAGATTGGAAAAAAAAAAAAAACTCAGTTTTATATGTTAGAGAATTGAAGAAAGGTAATCATACAATTTGATATTACAAAATTATATTTGCGTTAGATTGAGGACATGGAGTGGTTGTGCTTACGCTGATGTGGTGGATGTGTTTGCATAATTACCATTCGCAGCACTGATCAATGGATAGAACTTTCCACCTGGTATGCCTGAAGCTGAAAGACTAATTCCCTAATAATGAAAATTAGGAATGTCACTACAATTGTTTTTTATGTAATGAATAAAGATAACTTATATATTTCTTGTCAAAAGTTGCTTTTGGAAGAATTAAAAAAAATTCCTTGTCTTTCCAGAACTAGTTTATCAATAATGCTCTCTCGAATATTCATTATATGGAAAAAAAAAATGGTAGGATTGAACTCCCTCCCACCTTATCCAACTGTAATGCCAAAGGCAAAGCACCTTAGTATTAAGAATCATCTAATTGTTGCAGATTCAATGTAAGGGCATAGCTGAAAAAGCAAACAGCTCAGAGCTTGGCTAGCCATGACTCACTTTCGTGTTATATGCTTACTGAAATTAATCCCTTGAATATTTTTGTACGTGGACTGTGAAAAATAAGATACACAATACCTTGATTTGCTTCTTGTTGCCAAGAGAAACATAGTTAGCAAGATTCCTGTCTGTTGTACTAGCCCCAACTGTGAAAATCCATGGAGCCACATTTGTTACGGTCTGCAGAGTTGGTCCAGAATTGCCAGCTGAGCAAACCACAGCAATATTATTCTTGACAGCATGGAAGGAACCTATGGATATCGCATCAGTGAAAAATTCATAGCCACCAGTGCCACCAATAGACATTGAGAGCACATCAACACCATCACTTATTGCAGCATCAACGGCAGCCATGATATCTGCATCATAGCACCCGCCAGCGAAAAAGGTTTCTGGCCAGCAGACCTTGTAGGCAGCAACACGGGCTCTTGGTGATCCACCTGATGCAGTGCCATTGGCAATGTTAAGAATACTAGTGTGGGGTACAAAGTTTCCACCAGCGGTAGATAAGGTATGGGAGCCATGGCCCTCCAGATCACGAGCAGAGTTAAGGGATTTGTTAAGAGGAGTTCCTAATGCTGCAGCATAACCTTTGTTGAAGTACCGAACTCCAATCAACTTCCTGCATACATAACAATTAAAAACGGTGAAGCCGGGCCATATTCAAATGTGAACATATGAGAATAGAGAGCATATAAGGAAGCCTTTCTAGTAGAAACACAAGCAAATACCAGATTGACTTATGAAGAATGACTAGTGGGTGATTTCTATCTAATCATATTACATTAGAAGCCATTCCATGTGGTTCTTTGCTTTGAAAATTTCCTTAAGCACTTAAGACATGATAATTCCCATGAAGCTAAATTAGCACACTTTGTTTTCAAGTGTGACAATGAACCACCTTTGTTCTTTCAACAGCTTTTCAAAATTTATAAACTCAATTCTGTTATCAAAATAGAAACTGTGTCTCTTTTTGGTTATCAACATAAACTTCTTGATAGTATTCATAAAATCTTTCAATATGAACTCATTAAGGCAATACACACAATCGGATGAGGTATTTCCTATTCAAAATTTGTTAGAGAAAATTGGCATGAGTGGAGGGAAAAAAAAAAGACCTGTTGCAACGAACTCCATCTTTATGGCCAGGTTGACAGATGCCACGCCATTTGGCTGGGATGGGACCATACCCCTTATCTTGGAAGCTCTTTGATTCCGGCCAAGCACCTAGCACAATCCCATTGAAAAAAGAGGGCACACCATAAAATGTCAAAACAAAATAGCAATTAACATAGGAAAATTTGCACAAATATTTTTTATATATACATGTGAACATATTGCATATATGGTTAATTGAGATTTATTTCTTTGGTGACTCTAACACTTGCAAATTTTTAATGATAACAAATATCAAGTTGCAAAGATAAGAATAAGTCAATGTGGATGACCTAAGCAATGGAGGAATTAATAGAGAGAGAGAGTTACAACCATAATACAAAAGGTATATATATATATATATATATTTATATGGGTTGTTAAAAAACAAACATGCCATGAATCTTTAATATACATTATTTTGTAACATGAGATCAGCACACTACAATCTGAAAAAAATAAAATTGGGTTGGTTAAATCAACTAAGAAACGTCATCCGTTGGTTTGAAATATATCAAAATTGACCTGATAATTGATCTAATAAAAAAAAGAGTTTCCAGTCAAATATGTTCATGTCAAAGCAGTAATACAAAGCATTTGGTTTTCATCATAGCCAACTTTAAGGGCTTGTACAAAGAAGTTAGTTGGGCTAGAAACATGCATGCAACATTTTCATATTTCTTCACACTTTGTGAAAGGAAAAAGCAATCAATCTTGAAGTAAAAGAGAATATAAGACTCACCGGTGTCAAGGGTTCCGATGACTACATCTTCACCATACCTCCCTGCTTTCCATGCTGATGAATCAGGAATTTGTCCATCTTTAGCAAGCCCAAGAAATTCCCATGACCGGGTTGTGTGCAGTTTTCTTGGTAGGTTTGGGAAGACTGATATTACTTTTGGATCCTCTGCAAGTGAAAACACAGCCATTGTCAGATATCGTCCCAACTGCATAAATTTAGCTTGCAGCAGGGACAGAAACAGAGGAAAACAGAGCCATCAATATAAAAATCCAGAGAACTGAATTAGATTGTATTCCTCACTTGCAATCTCTGCTGCTTCTTTCTCATCAAGCATTGCAGCAAAACCATTGATATGTCTTGTATAAGAGTAAATGATTGCATCCTTAGCCTTCACAGTACTGTGTAAGAAATTTATAAATAGCAAAGTTGTCATTTTTATTCAACATTGACCAAAAAGAAAAAAGATAAGAGGAACAAAAGTTATACAGGACACCTGTTATCAAATTTTATACCTTCCTACGAATGATGCAAGCAAGTCTAAATGAGAATTCGTCACACTGTCAAGTTCTTGCAATGAAGCATCAAGTTGATGCGAATGTGCTCCCATGTACACAACATAAGACTGCACCAAGATGTAAAAATTAAGGCCATTGATGAAACATTTATTGAAATCTAGATCAATACTGGTAATGGCATACATTAAGAACTTGAAATTTTATTCACATGCATAAAATATCAAAACCTTTTCATGAAAACAACAAACATAGAACTTTGAATGACAACAATGATCAGAAACCAAAAATGTTGTTACCTTTTTAGCGCCATTGGTGGAGGTATGCAACAGAAAGAAAACAACAAGGGATAAAAGAAGTGGGGGGAGAAAAGAAAAGGCCATTTTTTTTCCTATTAACTCTCTCTAGTCACAAAACCAAAGAATAAAGTTTTGTGAATAGAGATAGTAAAGAGACTCTGCTTTCTTCTGCTTTTATAACTCTGTTTTGCTCTGTCTTTAGATGATACAGATAATTGGTTATCCTTCAATAACGGAAAGTAGCATGGCTTTGCCATTTCCAGACGACAACCTTTCAATTGAATATATAGTCCATTTATACAGACTGGCTTTGCGATTCTATTTTATTCAATTACCAAATTCTTTTTTTTTCCCAAAAATGACACGTACAGTTGTTACATTGTTGGAAATGATGTGTTTTTGTTCTAAAATAAGAACAAAGTGTTTCTGAGTTTTGTTGTCTAATTCTTCGGCCTCAAAATGGAGGAGGAAGAGAAAATAAAATTTCTTTTGTGTCTGTGATGTACATGTAACCGCCATTTCTCTAACCCGTGCTAAAAATGGAACAAGTTGACCTCCTATTACAGTATTACCTACTTCCTTTTTGAACTATTATTCAAACGGGTTATCAACATTTAGATTACGGCAAATATGAGGTACACCACATTTCATTCAAATTCACGACTAGGTTCAAAGAGTTGGTTTCAACTATGAACTTAATCATTTTTATTTTTTATTTTTTTATATCCATGATAGAATTTCTACTCTAGTCTAATCTAAGTGTATACGTGTGAAGCTCCCTTTTGGAGACTTGAATTCCGACCTTTACCCCCCACACCCTACAAGTATTTATATTTGTGGAGTGACCATCGCACTAAGGGTATGCAATGGTAACTATGAAATTCATGATTGAAGAGCCTCAAGTTGGTTCAACATCTCTATATATAAACTAGCTAACTTTTACTTTTATCTACAATACTTCTATTGTTCAACATCTATATACGTCATAATCTTTTTTAATTTTCTTTATGATTTTTCTATTTTATTTTATATAAAATAATTAAATATAGTTAATGGACAAACCTATTAATGCACTCCATTACTATTCATTTGTTTTAAATGCAAATATTTGATTATTCAGCTACCCAAATTGATTTTAGCTTTTCATTTCCTTCTTTCTAATTTCAAGTAATTGCTAAAATTGAATAATTGATTATATTTAGGATTTCTTTGAGATCCACTTATTTTGCTGAAAGTACTATAAATAAAAGTAAATAAAAGTAATTGCTAAAAGTACTATTCATTTGTTTTAAATGCAAATATTTGATTATTCAGCTACCCAAATTGATTTTAGCTTTTCATTTCCTTCTTTCTAATTTCAAGTAATTGCTAAAATTGAATAATTGATTATATTTAGGATTTCTTTGAGATCCACTTATTTTGCTGAAAGTACTATAAATAAAAGTAAAAGTTAGCTAAAATAGTACAATGGAACCCATGAATTGTACCAAAAATACAATGAGACCCATCAATAAGTGTACGTTTGGATACCACTTATTTTGCTGAAAACTGAAACTGAAAACTGAAAAAAATAAAATAAAAAAATATTTTTTTTACTGTTGCTACAGTGTTTGTCACTGTTCATTGGCCTAAAATCACTGTTCATGACCAATGAACAGTGACAAACACGCTGAATTAAAAAAAAAACTCCACAAACGTGCCCTCCAAAACGCAATCCAAATGAGCTCTAAGATATATGCATATATTTACTATTCATTACAAACAGTACTATTCATTGATGCAAATGTTTAACTATATTTAGCTATTTAAATTGATTTCAACCTTTTGTTCTCTTTTTTTTAATTTCAAGTAATTGAATATTTAAAATTTTTATCTTCCTATTCTAAAGGAAAAAAAAAAAAAAAACTCTTATTTTCTTCCTCCAACCTTTCACCTTCATTTTTGCCTCTTTATTTCCCTACTACTCTTTACTTTATCGTTAAACTTTCTTCATCATTTCCTCTTTCTTATATTATTATTCTTTTTCTCCCTATCTTATTTTGTATAAACTTGATATCATTTATTTAATTCAATTCATTTTTTTTTTTCACACAAAAACTGTAAGTTCTCTCTCTCCCTCTCTCTCTCTCTCTCTCTCTCTATTTTTTCTTCTTCTTATAACTCAAATTTAGGATGATGGTTTTTTTATTTAATTTTTTTGTGTTGTATTTTTTAAATTTCCTATCACAAATCACTCTTATAACTTCGGTTGAATTTTGGTTTGGGTTAATATGTAGTTTTTATTTAAAATAGAAATTTGAGTTTATATCAAAACAAAATATACATGGCTGCGAATTTGAATGTACATCAATAGTCTTCCACTGATCAGAGATGTAATCATAATGTTTTTAGCTTCATATACTTCTTTGGTAATATGAATTTGAGAAAGAGAAAAAGGTAGGCAAAGGATGTATGGTCCTTTATGTTGGGTTCTAAGACTTTAGGTTTAAATGTATTAGAACTTCATTTTGTAATGTTGGCAAATCATGATCAAAAAGTTTAGTCTTGTTTTAGACTTGCTCAAAGTATATTTAACGTGTAAAGTTGGAATTGAGTAAACTGCAAGATTATTAGTATAAATCTGCTTGGCTCGATCGATCGGAAATTTGACTCGATTGATCGAAGCTCGTGCAAATTATTTTTTTGCAGAATTTTTCCAACTCAACCCAAGTCCGTTTGACGTGTAATGTTTTATGTTTTGCCTAAAGTATAAAAGGAAAAACCCTAGCCACGTTTTTGTGGTTGTTGCAGTTATAGTTTATGCTGTGTATATGAATCTCTTGTGAGATCTCGAGGTGATTGCCTTCACATATACTTAGGGTTATCAAGATTTAAGATTATGTCAAGATCTTGATGATTAGTTTGGTTGCTGCATAAAGAGCTTAAAGATACACAAGTGAGAGTACTTGTGCTTGCTGTGAATCCAAGAAAAAAGTATTCCGTGGATTCGGAGCTGTCACATGGTCGTGGTAGGAAGTTTTCTACTCGAGGTAGCAATATGATGTTAGTGGTTTAAGTCGCTATTGTGTAAACTTCAATTCTTTCATAGTGAATTTGTTTTACCTTGAGGATAGTTAGGTTAGATCCTCCTCAGGTTTTTTACCAGTTTAGTTTTCCTGAGTTATCATATCATTGTGTTCTTTATTTTTCACATTGTGTCAATGATATGATTTATCTGTGTTAACCTAGATCTGCATAATTTACCTAAGTTAATTACTTGGTTAAATAACTAGGTTAATCTGGTTGTGTTTTAAGGGGTCTAAAAACGTACACTTCATAATCCCCTATGTCTTGAAGAAAGTGGAGGGTCTATTAGTCTCCCTTCTACTGAAATTTTATATAAAAAGCCTTTTACTATTAGTTCCTTGACTTTTTGTTATTTGTAATCACTTTATAGTTTATACTGTGACAAAAAGTGAATAAAGTTTTTTTATTTGTAGAGTATCAAAAAAGTAAAAAAATATTCGGGATAGTAATTTTGTATTGTTGCATCCCATGTGTTTGGTAAAATTTCTTTTAGAAATCTTATATGTTTTTCTCAAATCTATTTGTTATTTTTATTTTGGTCACTTTATTACAAATAATTAGTATCTCCACCATCAAATTTTTAGTTAATCTGAAATTACTTGGTAAGCTTTTACTTTACTTAGTTGATCATCTTTACTAAAAATGCTAAAAAGAAAATAAGATAAAATATAATCTACTTTATAGCATCATTATGCTATTAATGTTTTTTTGTATAGATACTTTTTTTTTTTTTGAGAAACTTTATGTATAGATACTTAAGGGACTTATTCTTTTTGCATTTTATTTTATTTTGAATTTCCACTTTATAATATATGATTTATAGATAATGATCTATTGCATAGTTATCTTTATTTACTTTTACACTTTGTTTCAATTGTGAGAAAGTTTGGATCTACGTTTTTGAGAAAAATATATCTATAAGAGTTAAATCTCATATATCTGCATAGTAATAAACAAAGTATACATAGTTATAACTTGGTCTAATAGTTCTCACACTATCAATTTAAAAAAAAAAAATTATTACATTGTGTTTTCATAAATATCTCCCTTTATATAATACCTTACTACAAAATATATTTTGTTACCCTATAAAAAATTTCTAATTTAAAACATAATTTCAAATAACACATATTGATTTTTTTTAATAATGTACAATCTAATATATTAATTCAATAATTATCCAATAAAAAATAATTATATCATATTTTCCCGCGCAATACGTAAGTCTATGACTAGTCTATATCTATATAATACTAAAAGCTGAAGCGTAGCATTTATTGTTGCTACGCTCCAGTTAAGCCACATCAGTACCACGTCAACATTTATTTTCTTATTTTTCTTATTTTAGATTTTATTTTATTTTCTTATTTTTTTTATTTTTATTTTCGGATGTTACTCTTATCTTCAACTTTATCATGTGTCCTTCCATTAACCAAGACTTTTCAAATGCCGCTATTATATGGAATTCTGACAGTCACCAATAGGTTACAACCTCTTCACATCCTTTATTTGTTGTAACTTCTTCTATTTATTGGCTATGATATGACAATTCTCTCTCTCTCTCTCTCTCTCTCTCTCTCTCTCTACATATATATATACACACACACACACACAGCTGAAGCATAGCATTTATTATTGCTACGCTCCAGTTAAGCCACATCAGCACCACGTCATCATTTATTTTCTTTTTTTATTTTTATTTTTAGATTTACCGGTTGACATTTATTGAGCATCTCCTTAAATTCGGATGTTACTCTTATCTTCAATTTTATCATGTGTCCATTAGCCAAGACTCTTCAAATGCCGCTATTATATAGAATTCTGATTGTCACCAATAGGTTACAACCTCTTCACATCCTTTATTTGTTGTAACTTCTTTCATTTATTGGGTATGATATGACAATTCTCTCTCTCTCTCTCTCTCTATATATATATATATATACACACACACACACACACACACACACACACAAATTTCAACCAAGTGGTTACATAAATTTCAGCCAAGTTAACATTTAAAAACACCAAACATTGTGACTTTTCAGGATTTTACGTTTTTAACTAACCGTTTAATTCAATACTTTTTAAATACACCTTTTAAGAATTAACTATAAATAGGTGCCTTTTCCTTTGGTTGTTGATGTGAAACGTTTTGGTTTCTAAATTCTATAAATAATATCACACGACTAAAAAAAAAAAAATGCAAACTAACTCCACATTTTGCTTGACTTTGGATAGTTTTAATTTTTACAGGTTTCATAGCAGTTCTTTCCAAAAAAAACCACAAAGACTTCTCTCTTCCCTATCTTTGTACGTACTTCTCCTTTTCTTCGCCTCCCGCTGTACTTTATTTCCTACAATAACAATTTTGAGACTTTAACTTCATAAAAGTTTTGCTCATTTTGCAGAAATCCTCAAAATCAAGCAAATTGTCAAAGCAAGCCCAAAAACCAAAGGTTAGATCCCTTCTCTCATTCTATAGTTTAGTAATCTAATTTTACCTATCTTAAACCCAAACCAATAGATACAATGAATGGATAGAACTGCTTTTAGCCTTCTTACCCTTCTAATTCTTTGAATGATGAAACAAGTTTTTCTAATTCATCTTACACGCATGTGAAGGATATGGGAGAGTAAGCGGTTGACGAGGAAAACAAAGAGTCAAAGTCAAAGTTTCTGTTCTTTCTGAACTTCGAAGTCCTCAATCTCCACTCCACTCCACTCTCTTCCTCGATAACGATATTGCTCAAAACACCAACTCCTTCAAGATGGTCACTCTCTTTCTCTCTCTCCGACTAAATCCATTTTAGGAAGAATGGCATTAAATATTTGTGAACCGTTTTAACTTTTATTTAGTTTTACTAATTCGTGAATGTGTGAATTGCTTTTAGTTTGAGTATTGTTGGTTTCAAAATTAAAGCAAATTTGGATTATAAGAGTCTATTATAAACCTAAGAATTTTTTAAATTGACTAGGTTTGTTAGTTTGTTTACTCATTAATTTTTTAATGTAATTCCTTACTATTATTTCATAGCCGATAAAGCACATCTCAAGGTCCCTAAAAATTGAAACTTCTATTGCAGTTCTTGTGAATTAAATCTGAGTTTTTGGAAAAAAATTTGATTTCTTGACTGAATAGTACTTAGTATTGGATTTGGATTTTAAATTTTTGTATGGTAGTTATTTTTATAGGTTGGTGGAATGGCAGGCGAGTTTGCGAAACCAAAATTAGAGTCGTTACAGAGGGGACTACACTTTTGGATTTCACAAAGTATGGGTATATGCCATTTAATATATGGATTCTCTTTGGTTTCTTTTATTTTTCTTTTTGTTCATTAGCCCACCATGAAGCTTAAATATAATTCAAATTATTGATATTGAACCATACTTTTATTTTGTTGTTTTGATGTGATTGTTTAATACCTAGAACATGCTGCTTCTTTTTTAACTGCTATCCCATTTGGTTATACAAGTTGAACATTTGATATCTATTTTTTGAATATATCATATAGATACAGATCAATGGAGATAAAAGATGATATCATATCCTTTTTATGTTTTGCTGATACAATGCATGCATTTTCTTCAAAAATTAGGTTCCAATCTTCTCTTTACAAGCCATGACCTACCAATTTAAAGCCTTTTGTTGTGTATTATTGTGATTAACTTAGCTGAGCAACGATGAAATGAAGACATTATGGTTGTTGATTTTAACATCTATTTATTTTCCTTTTCAAGTGTTATGGAAACTAAGAATTAATTTTGCCAATGAAGCTTACAGTTGTATACCATAAACAGTCCATCTTGGAAAAGCTAATAACTTCCAAGTAATAAGGTCTAGCTTTGATTGCTATTGGACTCACATTGAAATTCTCTTAACCTAATCTTTTTAATTACGTGGAATCACAAAAACAACAAAGCTTATACATTGATTGTTTAATCTGTTGAGTTTTTTGTATGCTTTTTGGTCAGAACTTAGTTTACTTTTGCCTTTTCTAAATGCATCAATATATGCATGACTTCCGGAATCTTTATTGCTTTATCCTAGAATTTGTTCTAGGTTATGGGGCTTGGATATGGCTTTTAATTTCTATATTGCATTTTGATTTACTAGATATGCCTGTTGTAGGGAAATAACTTTTTGAAAAGATATAAACAGAGAGAAATTTCCTTGTCATCGATGATGGAACTTATATAGCAATTGATATTTTTTGAAGTTAAAGATTGCAATATCTATGTTATTTAGCCAATATATATATATATATATATATATATATGTATATATATATATATATATATATAATTTCTATGATTTGAATTTTTAAAAAACCTGTGGCTACTTATTCCGTCATTGGTACTTTATTCTTAGTCTTTTTTCATTCATAAATGTGATGTTTACAAATTATTTGATTCCAAAAAAATTTGTCACTGACAAACATTTAATAATTAGCAGTTATTGGTCGTTAGCTTTTTTGGTTATTTACTTATGTACAACTTTGAACAATTTTTAAGACTCTCACTTACAACTATACTTCTGTCAACTTTCAACAAATAAAATTTCTTAATTAAATTCATTAAAACCATTGTTCAAATTTTCTTTATATGTTTGTATGGTGTTTTCTATCAGAAGGCAGCTTGGGTTTTGAATAAGGTTTTCAAATTGGTTTTTAGTTAGTGAATAGTTTTGTATTACTAAAATAATTTAATTTTTAATTTAATTATAGATTTTTTTTGGAGGTTTGTTCAATGAATTGTATTTCTTCCTAATGTATCATATAATATTATATATTGTGGTACATGTTATATGCTCAATAGCTTTCCCGTGCATCGCACGGGTTAGCGACTAGTTGGACATAAAATGTGGGTTTTTTTTTGGAGAAACTTTAGGTTCAAGTTCAATTTAACAGGTAAAATCTATTGTATTCTATCCACAAAATAAAAAGGTAAAATCTCTTGTAATTAAAAACTTCAGTAAACATAAAAAAAAAAAAAAACTTTAAGTTTGAATCCTTGTTAGCCTAATCAGAGGCGTAGCCAGGAATTTCTACATGGGGGGGCCGATTCAAAGTATTGATATAAAAAACATAAAGTAGTTGGATTTCAAACCATGAAGGTTGAAATTGATGACGATGAGTATCATCATTGTATGGATAGTCTATATTTTTAGGTTGATATGGACCTTCTTTGAGATAAGCTCGTCGGATTTCATCTTGTTTGTTGATAGGGAATTCACATATTTGTTTACGCGATCCTGGATCACGATCTATCTCTTCAGATTGAATTCTTGAATATTTGGAGGGGTGTTCATCAAGCATTGAAGTATCAACATTTGTTTCTACAGCCACAGGTGTCCTAATTTTTGAATTGCTGACATCTTTTTTCTTAAAGAATGCATCAATTATTTTTCGTTTGCTCATAATTCTTTTAGCTTTAAGAATATGACTCAAAAATTAACCTGAAAAGAACTTTAAAAAATAAAATTTTAATTAAAAATTTTTACTTAGTTATATGAATGTTATTCATATTCAAGAAAAAAAAAAATTTCCACTATAATTTAAACAGTCAACCCATTTTTAATACGACTTTAATTAATAATAACTCCTCATATAAAAACAAAAATTAAACACACAAATATTGGTACACAACATAAACCAAACAATTTAACAACGCCCACAACCACAACCACATCCACAGCCAAATGATATCTAACTAATCAAAAATAGGTAATAAATCAATACCATTTTACCTTAGAAATTTTTTCTTCACAAAGTGCATGGCAATGCCTACTGCTTCTATCTCTAACTTTAGATCTTCCCTTCAAGACTCATCACAAACAATCTCCCCATGCCTTCAATCATGTATTTCTCTAAAAATCTATGAAAATATAAAAAGCATGTGAATATTTATGTGTAGATAGTTGAGAAAAAAAAAACATTAAAAAGGTATGAATGTCTAATGCTTAAAGAGAAGAAAACTCACCAGTTAGTCACCATTCACCAAGTTCCAAAACTAGAGCTGATGAAGAAAGAAAAAATTGGTCAGAATTTTTTTTTTTTTTTTTCCGGACTGTGAGGACAGAAGACTGGAATTTTGGGAGCTGGTAGGCGGCAGTACCACTGCAAGTGGAAGTGTATCAAGGAAGACAAAACAAAAGAATAAGTAGTAAAGGGAAGAAAGGGCTTCCGTGGGTCAGGGTGGGTTTTTTGAGACGTAGAGAAAGTAGAATTTTGTTGTTAGTGTTAGATTTGAGTATTTAAAGGAAAGTGGGTCAGTTTTTTTGTTTTATTTAGAGTATGTAAGGCCTAAACTAAAGCTGGGCTCCCATCAAAAAAAAAAAAAAAAGAAAACTGAAGCTGGGCTGGGAAATAGTTGAGATGTGAGGAGGGGCCGGTTGTCCAATATTGGAGGGGCCCAAATATTTATTTCAAATAGTCTAATAAATATTTTTTTTTTTTTTTTTTTTTGCAGGGGCCACGGCCCCCCCAAGCCACTACGTGGCTCCGCCCCTGAGCCTAATGATGATGAGTACTTGTCAGATGTCAAGCAGTAGTGTTACTGGGTTCAAATCCTATCGTATTCATAGGCAAAGCCAAAAAGATCGAGGGGAAGCAAATGACCCATCCAAAAAACCAAAAAAAAAAAAAAACAATTTTAAGTTTTTAATGGAAATATGCTGAAGTCACAACTTTATGAGTCATCATGATGAATGAGAATATTATTCCAATAAGCCAACATTTTGGGGTTTAAACGCGGTGATACAATTTGAAGGAACAAGAAGGACGCATAAGACAGAAGGGCAATCAAATAATCAAATCATCCTGATGTTTCTGTTTTCATTTTCAACTAGAACTAGGATTACATAATTATTGTGTCCAAGAGGTAAGACGAATTCTGTTCTTTCAACATAGAACACCGTAGGCTCTAGTAAATGAAAACATCTAAAAAATGGACCTATTTTTTATTATTATTCCTAGCTTGCAAGATTCACAGCAATAGGACTCCTGACTGAGTGCTTGCCGTCTGACCAAATCATATCTCCAAATACATAGCCGGCTCTAGTGCCTAATTTGGCAAAATTGGGCGTAATAATAACCTGGAAGGTCTTCTTTTCACCAGTTGTCTTGAACTCCAAAACACTAGGTTTGACAGTGATGAAAACTGCAAAGGGTAGCCTGACACGCACTTTGTATGTGCCTGGAGAACCAACATTAGTTACTGTTCTAGTAAGAGTCACCTTGCGTGCTTGGATGTTAGGAACTGCGATTGAAGGGTAGTTGAAGTCCTCTACACTGAAAGTATCGGGACAGGAATAAGGCTTCTGAGAAAATAATCGGATCAAGGTATCATTGTAGCCACGAGCACATAAGAAGTTCAAGTAATCTTCAGCGGTAGCATCATAAATGAGTCCAGGGTCCATTGCACTGTTTGGGTTCACATGTCCAGAACCATAGGCCAATGGTGTCGCTTTGAGAGTTGATGAGTCCAGAATTGACTTCCTGGTGTTATCTTGGGTTTTTGCTGGAATTGAAAATGGAAATGGAGAGATTAGAGGTGGTGAACAACAATGTGTGACACTTCTCTGACTTCACACTCACACTTTACAGCATGAAGGATTTGCAATATGAACTTAAAGAGAATGTTTACCTGTAGTCATGATTGCAGATTTGATAGCTGATGGACTCCAGTGAGGGTACCGTGTTTTGAGAAGGCCAACAATGCCTGCAACATGAGGACATGACATGGAAGTGCCCGAGAGTACAGAGTAAGGAAACCGGCGTTTGTCATTAACTAATCCAGTTGGACTTACTGCTTCGGTGTAAGCAGCAAGTATGCTCACTCCTGGTGCAGTGATATCAGGCTGCAATTAACACAAAAAGTCAAGCGCACAAAAGAATCTGCACATGATGTATACTTGAAAATGATACCAAAAAAAAAAAAGGAAAAAGAAAAAAAGAAGAAGAATGTGGAAGATTGAATTGCTTAGCAGACCTTGAGAATTGTTGGCTCAATGTTACTGGGTCCCCTAGATGAGAATGCAGCCATAAATGGTGCTGGCTTTTCTCCTAATAGTGTCTTTACATCAGTAATGGAAGCAGTGGGGTTCCTATTACAAAGAAATATCCATTTATAACAATTATAATTTGTTAGAAAATAATCTTGTGTCTTACTAGTTCAAAAATGACTGTAAGAAGCTAGAAAGCACGGACGTGGCTGGGAGGGTGCCGCACCGGAGTCCGACGCGGCCCGACGCGGGGTGCGGCGTCCGACGTGGCTGCCCGCGCGTCGGTGCTGCGTCTGAGTTTTTTTTTTTTTTTTTCACGGACTCGCGCCGATTCGCGCCGAACCGGGCCAATTTCGGCCAAAAAAGGGTCGTATCGGCCGTATCGGTCTGTATTGGCCGGCGACCGAAACGGCCGAAACGGACCGAAACGGCCGAAACGGACCGATACGGCCGAAACAGGCCGAAATTTTCACCTAAAATCGCTGGAACAGCCGAAATCTACTTTTAATGAGGCCCAAACATCCTAAATCTGTTCTTCCTCAATTTTTTTAGAATATTTTAGTAGTAAAAATATAAAGAAAATATAAATGAAAATATTTTTAATAATTTTTTAATCGCCAAGTCCCACCGCACCCGCATCCACCTTTTTCAAAAATTGCCGAGTCCCGCACCCGCTCCCGCACCCGCACCCGAGTCCCGAAACGCATCCGTGCTTCATAGGTAAGAAGTGAAAAAGATAAGTACTTGGTTCTGTTAAGGAAAGCAAATATGATTTGGCCATCAGTGTAGTTGATATGTGAAGCAGGTAGCACATGAGGATCAGCTGAAAGATCATTCCCACTAGTCACATTATTAGCCAATATCATACCTACAGCACCTGCCCTAAGACACTCACTGCCCTTTTCAACTCTTGCATTCTCCCCTCGTAGACACAACACAACCTTGCCTTTCACCTTTTTGGGATCAAGACTTCCAGCAAAACAAAGTAGACTACCAGGAAAGATTGGAAAAAAAAAAAAAAAAACTCAGTTTTATATGGTATAGAATTGAAGAAAGGTAATCATACAATTTGATATTACAAAATTATATTTGCGTTAGCTTGAGGACATGGAGTGGTTGTGCTTACGCTGATGTGGTGGATGTGTTTGCATAATTTCCATTTGCAGCACTGATTAATGGATAGAACTTTCCACCTGGTACGCCTGAAGCTGAAAGACTTATTCCCTAGCAATGAAAATTAGGAATGTCACTACAATTGTTTTTCATGTTATGAATAAAGATAACTTATATATTTCTTGTCAAAAGTTGCATTTGGAAGAATTTAAAAAAATTCCTTGTCTTTCCTGAACTAGTTTATCAATAATGCTCTCTTGAATATGCATTATATGGAAAAAAAATGGTAGGATTGAACTCCCACCTTATCCAACTGCAATGCCAAAGGCAAAGCACCTTAGTATTAAGAATCATCTAATTGTTGCAGATTCAATGTAAGGGCATAGCTGAATAAGCAAACAGCTCAGAACTTGGCTAGCCACAACTCACTTTCATGTTATATGCATACTGAAATTAATTCCTTGAATATTTTTATACATGGACTGAAAAATAAGATACACAATACCTTGATTTGCTTCTTGTTGTCAAGAGAAACATAGTTAGCAAAATTCCTGTCTGTTGTACTAGCCCCAACTGTGAAAATCCATGGAGCCACATTTGTTACGGTCTCTGGAGTCGGTCCATCATTGCCAGCTGAGCAAACCACAGCAATATTATTCTTTACAGCATGGAAGGAACTTATTGATATCCCATCAGTGAAAAATTCATAGCCACCAGTGCGACCAATAGACATTGAGAGCACATCAACACCATCACTTATTGCAGCATCAACGGCAGCCATGATATCTGCATCATAGCACACACCATCCGTATCGGTGACTGGCCAGCAGACCTTGTAGGCAGCCACACGGGCTCTTGGTGATCCACCTGATGCAGTGCCATTGCTAATGTTAAGAATACTAGTGTGGGGTACAAAGTTACCACCAGCGGTAGATAAGGTATGGGAGCCATGGCCGTCCAGATCACGAGCAGAGTTAAGGGATTCATTAAGAGGAGTTCCTAATGCTGCAGCATAACCTTTGTTGAAGTACCGAACTCCAATCAACTTCCTGCATACATAACAATTAAAAACGGTTGGGCCATATTCAAATGTGAACATATGAGAATAGAGAACATATAAGGAAGCCTTTCTTAGTAGAAATACAAGCAGATACCAGATTGACTTAACAAGAACGACTCGAGGGTGATTTCTATCTAATCATATTACATTAGAAGCCATTCCATGTGGTTCTTTGCTTTGAAAATTTACTTAAGCATTTAAGACATGATAATTCCCATGAAGCTGATATGAACTCATTTCTGTTTTCAAAATCGAAACTGTCTCTTTTTGGTTATCAACATAAACTTCTAGATAAGTAATCATAAACTCTTTCAATATGAACTCATTAAGGCAATACACACAATCGGATGAGGTATTTCCTATTCAAAATTTATTAGAGAAAATTGGCATGAGTGGAGGGGAAAAAAAAGAAACCTGTTGCAACGAACTCCATCTTTATGGCCAGGTTGACAGATGCCACGCCATTTGGCTGGGATGGGACCATACCCCTTATCTTGAAAGCTCTTTGATTCTGGCCAAGCACCTAGCACAATCCCATTGAAAAAAAGGGTACACCATAAAATTTCAAAACAAAATAGCAATTAACATAGGAAAATTTACACAAATATTTTTTATATATACATGTGAACATATTGCATATATGGATAATTGAGATTTATTTCTTTGGTGACTAACACTTGCAAATTGTTAATGATAACAAATATCAAGTTGCAAAGATAAGAATAAGTGAATGTGGATGACCTAAGCAATGGAGGAATTAATAGAGAGAGAGTTACAACCATAATACAAAAAGGTATATTTATTTTATATATATATATATATATATATATATGGGTACTACAGGTTGTTAAAAAAAAACATGCCATGAATCTCTAATATACAATTTTTTGTAACATGAGATCAGCACACAATCTGAAAATTATAAAATTGGATTGGTCAAATCAACTAAGAAACATCATACGTTAATTTGAAATATACCAAAATTGACCTTACAATTGATCTAATTAAAAAAAAAAAAAGAGTTTCGAGTCAAATATGTTCATGTCAAAGCAGTAATACGAAGCATATGGTTTTCATTATAGCCAACTTTAAGGGCTTGTACAAAGAAGTTAGTTGGGATAGAAACATGCATGCAACATTTTCATATTTCTTCACATTTTGTGAAAGGAAAATCAATCAATCTTTAAGTAAAAGAGAATATAAGACTCACCGGTGTCAAGGGTTCCAATGACTACATCTTCACCAAAACTCCCTGCTTTCCATGCTGATGAAACAGGAATTTTTCCATCTTTAGTAAGCCCAAGAAATTCCCATGACCGGGTTGTGTGCAGTTTTCTTGGTAGGTTTGGGAAGACTGATATTACTTTTGGATCCTCTGTAAGTGAAAACACAGTCATTATTAGATATAGTCCCTACTGCCATAAATTTAGCTTGCAGCAGGGACAGAAACAGAGGAAAACAGAGCCATCAATATAAAAATCCAGAGAACTGTATTAGATTGTATTCCTCACTTGCAATCTCTGCTGCTTCTTTCTCATCAAGCATTGCAGCAAAACCATTAATATGTCTTGTATAAGAGTAAATGATTGCATCCTTAGCCTTCACAGTACTGTGCAAGAAATTTATAAATAACAAAGTTGTCATTTTTATTCAACATTGACCAAAAAGAAAGAGGAAAATAACTTATACAGGACACCTATTATCAAATTTTATACCTTCCTACGAATGATGCAAGCAATTCTAAATGAGAATTCGTCACACTGTCAAGTTCTTGCAATGAAGCATCAAGTAGATGCGATTGTGCTCCCATGTACACAACATAAGACTGCATCATGATGTAAAAATTAAGGCCATTGATGAAACAGTTATAGAAATCTAGATCAATACTGGTAATGACATGCATTAAGAACTTGAAATTTTATTCACATGCATAAAATATCATAACCTTTTTCTGAAAAAAAAAAACTTAGAACTTTGAATGACAACATTGATCAGAAACCAAAAAGTTGTTACCTGTTTAGCGCCATTGGTGGTGGTATGCAACAGAAAGAAAACAACAAGGGATAAAAGAAGTGAGGGGAGAAAAGAGAAGGCCATTTTTTTTTCCTATCAACTCTCTCTAGTCACAAAACCAAAGAATAAAATTTTGTGAATAGAGATAGTAAAGAGACTCTGCTTTCTTCTGCTTTTGTAACTCTGTTTTGCTCTGTCTTTGGAGGATACGGATAATTGGTCATCCTTCAATAACGGAAAGTAGTATGGTTTTGCCATTTCAAGACGGTAACCTTTCAATTGAATATAGTCAATTTAGACGCAATGGGCTTCTGAAAAAAAAAAAAAAAAAAAAGACAGAATGACTTTGCGATTTTTTTTTTTTCAAATACCAAATTCTTTTTTTTTTCCCCCAAAAAAGACACGTACAGTTGTTACATGGTTGGAAATGATGTGTTTGTGTTCTCAAAATAAGAAAAAAAGTGTTTCTGAGTGATAAAGATAATTTTATAATATTATTAAATTCGTTAGCATGAGGCAAAGGCGACGGTCCTAATGGACTTGTCGGCCTTACTTGAGCATTCATGGGCAAATAGCGTTGTAAAGTCGACGGTTCTACCTCAAAGCTGACAGGTGCGCCTTGAGATCAACACCTGAACTAGATAGCTTGAATGCGTAGACGGGATAAGAAGCTGACAGAAGCAAGCTGAAGGGAATTAGTAAACCTTTGATGAGCTTGGCATGGCCTTGGCCTCCACGCATGAGTATATAAGGAAATCTCCTGTGCCCCACGATAAACCCTAATCAAGAAGAATTCTACAAGGAAAGGATTCCCAAGATACGCGAATTAAAGAAGATCTCTCCTACAAGGAAAGATCCTCTAAGCCAAGGAATGGATGTCAACCCTATGCTACTATAAAAACCCCAAAACCCTCATAAACCAAGGTACGCATAATTTTCCTCAGCTTTAGCACTCTAGAGTTGTGAAAGTTCTTTAACTTGACCTTCGGAGGGTATTTGGCCGGTATCACACTGGTACTCTCTACAAGGTTTTTTTTTTTTTTTTTTTTTTTTTTTTGTGTGTGTGTGTGTTGTCTCGAGCATGTAAGGACTATGTGACTTACTGACGATTTTCGGCATCATCAGTTGGCGTCGTCTGTGAGAACCAATGATTTGTAAGCCATATTATTGCTTCCCAGACAAAGAGTTGCATGGTGCTTACTCGCTCGACAACGGGAAACAATTCGACAACGACTCCTTCAGGGATTTTTGCTCATAGTTGGGGATCAAGAACCACTACTCCTCCTTTGCCCACCCTCAAGCCAACGGACATGTTGTGGTCACAAACTGATTCTTGCTTAAAATTATCAAGACTTGGCTCGAGGAGGCAAAGGGTATATGGCTGAAGAGTTGCCAAGCGTACTATAGGCGTATAGGACAACAGCCAGAACACCTACAAGAGAGACACCGTTTTGACTAGTATAAGGGAGTGAGGCAGTCATTCCAGCTGAGGTTGAACTCACAATCTACAGGGTAGACAATCATGATGAAGGAAAGAACGACGAGGCTATGCGTCTACAGCTTGATCTACTAGACGAAGTCAGGGCGACAGTTGAATAAAGACTCGCACGATACCAGGACCTCATGGTCAAGCACTACAACTCCCAAGTTAGACACAGAGACTTTAAGGTGGGAGACCTCATTTTAGGAAAGGTGACAGGCGGCACTAGAGATCCCACCCAAGGAAAGCTCGGTCCTAAGTGGGAAGGACCCTACAGAGTCATTTCATGGTAGAGGAAGGGCACCTACCACTTGGAGACGTTAGACAGACAGAAGTTGCACCACCCATGGAACACTGAGCACCTCAGGAAATACTACCAGTAGAGGACAGCAAGGAAAGCGACACTCCTCATTCCAGTTTATTTCTTTTAGTGGCAAGTTTTTTTATATCCTTTTTTAAGAACAATATGCACGCGTTTACCAAAATAAGAGGAGTTATTCGGATACAAGCTGTGTATATATTTTTCTCTACCAAACTACTTTTGATATCAAGTCCACAAGTGCGTGAGTTCATCCTATGAGGTTGCTTTGAAATTATTAAGTCCACAAGTGGACGAGTTCGTTGTTAAGTCCAAAGTAGACGAGTTCATCCTGTGAGGATGCTTTGAAATTATTAAGTCCACAAGTGGACGAGTTCATTCTATGAGGGTTCTTTAAAATTATTAAGTCCACAAATGGATGAGTTCGTTATTAAGTCCACAAGTGAATGAGTTTGTTATTAGGTCCACAAGTGGACGGGTTCACAAGTGGACGAGTTCGTTATTAAGTCCACAAGAGGATGCTTTACTATTAAGTTCACAAGTGGACAGGTTCATTATCAAAGTCCATAAATGGACGGGTTCATTATCAAAGTCCACAAGTGGATGAGCTTATCCCATGAGGATACTTTAAAATTATCAAAGTCCATAAGTGGACAAGCTCATCCCAAAAGGATGCCTTAAAATCGCTAGGCCCCCAAATAGACGGGTTCATTACAAGAGAACACCAGTGGATGGGTTCATTGTTAAGATCATTAAATTCTACAAAGATGCCTTAAGTGGATGAGTCCACCAAAGCAGACGAGTTTCTTATTTGGCCCTCAAACATGACAAAGTTCTTTATCATAGCTTAAGTGGACGAGTCCACCAAAGCAGGCGGATTCATCCTAAGTTGCCTTGCATACACAAAAATAGATGGACAAACATACCAACAAATAAACAACACACTCATAGTGAAAGTGACAAATATAAAATAAAAATAAGTCAAGTGTAAGTCTTTACAAACAAAGCCCAAAAAACAGGAGGGCATTTACTATTGTCTAAAATTTTGGACAGAATACATATCAAAAGAAAGAAATTTAAACTAAGGGTTGTGGACTTGAACGTTCTCGTTGCCTTTAGGAGGATCCTGAGCATTTTGAGCTAAAGGGTTTACAGCGTATTGAGGATCAGGGGACGTGATTAGAGGAGTGACGGTCTTATCTACAACGGGCTGGGTGAGAACAAAGCTATCATTTGTTGGATCTCGCTTTGACTGGGTGGAGTCGTCAGTCTCCTCAAGAATGGTGTCACCAGTAGGAGTTGACGGCAAGGGGTCATCCATGGTGACCTTGGAGAAATCCAAGTGTGGGTAGACGGACTTGACCTATTACAGGCAGTCCTCGAACCCATCACCATAGTAGATGGCGCAGGCATCAATAAAAGGCTGTGAGGCCTTGAATTTTGTCACGGCATCTGCCTTGGCCGTTTCCACCTACCTAATGAGACCCGTCAGTTCCTTCTCTAAAGCTGCCTTAGCTTCTTTTTCCTCTTTCAATTGACGGGCCTCATTCTTTAGCTTTTCTCTCAGCTTCATCACCTCCTTGTTGAGTGTACGAAGGGCATCCTTATACTGATCTTGTTCGTTCGTAAGGTTTTCATTATGCTTCCTTAGATGACTGATTACCCCCTCCTTAGCAACGCACTGGTCTTGGAGCGCCTTCATGTGCACCAGTGCTTGAAAATGGAACACAATCGTTAGCTGGTGAAAAAGAAATAAAATAAAGTTGGTTAAGAAAGGAATATACCCTGGAGAGATCAAAGAGACCCGACGCGCCCAGGTCCTCCATCTCCTGCTTAGCATAGGGATCCATGTCCGTCTTCTTAATGATTGATTCAATCGTCTCGACGGCGAATCCTTTGTGTGTAAGAAGACGACGGGTCCCTTGAGCGACGGGGCCAGACGTCGTCATTAATCCTTTGCCTACTCCGTGGCCCATCTTGGGAGGCGACAACTTTTTGGGTAACTCTCCAGGGGTGACTGATGGCTTTTTGGGTGGACAGTCATCCTTCCTGTCATTCTTCCTTTTAGGCACCCCCTTCTCGATAGCCTTTGGGGCTGACGAGGATGCCCCCTTTTTCCCTTTCTCCTTCCCCTCCTCCTTCTTGCGCGCCGCAGTAGACGCTTTTACTAATGCTTTCTGCCTGGTTGCATCCATCTCTGTAAAGAAAAAAAGACGGGAAGTTAAACACAAGAATGAGGGAGAAGTGATGTAAGTAAATGAAGAAGGAAAAACTTACGATGACGGGAGTACTCGTTCAAACTACGAGCTACAGGCGTCGGTTCTGGACCTTTGCAATAGGCGTACAAAGTGTCAAGGGTGATTAAGTCCCGACACTTCTGTTCATCTAACAGGATCGCTGTGACCCGACGGATAAAGGTTTCTTGTTCGTCTGTGATCTATGGACGAACACTAATTGAAAATAAGAAAGGTAGACAACATTAGAAACTTGAAAAAAATGAATAAAGGAACGAGGAGATGTAGACAGTGCTATACCTGAATCCTTGACGATGCCCCAAGTATTGTCGAATCCATGAGGCATCATCACCCAGTCTTCTCGACGGCACACCCAGTCCGTCCCTTTGACAAAGAAATACATGCCCTTCCAATTTCTATTGGAATTAGGCATGTCTAACACCAACTTCAGATCCTTCTTTCTTACTGTAAAGTGGTGTATCCATTGGGACGAGATGACGTGTTAGGGTCGACAGCACCGAAAGAACTCGTCAAGAGTTAGCTGACGGTTCCCGCCACTTAGATGGCCCCACAGGATCTTTGCCCCAATGAATATCCTTTAGGCGTTGGGGGCAACTTGGCTAATGGACAATCCCAAGAAATTAACCAACTGACGATGTAGTGCCGTCAGTGGTAACCTCAATCCTATTGCGAACATGGCATCGTACATGCTGACGTCTGCGGTTTTCCCTGAGTAGCACTTCTCAAATTTCCCAGGGAGACGGATGGGGATGTGATCAGGGATTTGGTAACAGTCTTGTAAAGTATTAAAAACCTTGGCCGAAATCATCGGCAAAAAGTCATTAACGGTCCATATTTTAGGGAGAATAAAAGGATGGGTATGGCCATCCCTTGGGGCTTCCCGAAACTCCCTCGGAGGTTTCCTCATCGCCATCATCTTTGTCCCCGGCATTCTCTCTCTCCTCTTGTCCCTCCTCATTTTCGTCTTCACCCTCGCCTACCACTTCTTTCTCACCTTCCCCTCCATTACAACTTTCCACTTCCTCGTTAGGAGATTGGGTTGACATTTCCTTCTCTGATGACTAGGAGAAGCCCTCCTTGGGCTCATGACCTGACTGGAAGACCCCGTCGTAGCTTGCTCCCTCACAGACTGACGACTGTTCACTCGTCGCTTCTCTAGACATCTGACTATTTACAAGCAACGGAGGTATTCTAAGAACCTAAGTTGACGGCTTCACTACAAAATTAACGACTAACTAGAAGAGTAGAAGAAAAGAGAACTTACAAAGTAGACAGATCCTTGAAAAACGATGGCCTCAGCGAGACGATGGCAGTAAAGGTGATGAGATTAGTAGGCTGACGGAAGCAAGATGTTCAAAAAGTGATGAACTCTCTCTCTTAAGATCAGCAAGGTTAAAATGAGAGGAATGAAGGGAGGAGGTGAGGTATATATAGGATGAAAAATGCACAGAAGACGAAGCGACACCCTCGTTCAGAAACACGGCCAATTAGCTTATGCCACGTGTTCAAGCATTTAATAAAGGCTACTCGAGGAATCACCCATAAATGCTCCTTCTTTTTTCCTGAATAAATGAAAATTAATAATAACAGAAAGCCACAAAACTAAACTCTATAACCCATCAGCTAAAGTCGACGGGGCTGTGTAGTAGGGGGCAGTTGATAAGGATAATTTTATAATATTATTAAATTCATCAGCATGAGGCAAAGGCGATGGTCCTAATGGACTTTTCGGCCTTACTTGAACATTCATGGGCAAACAGCGTTGTAAAGTTGACGGTTCTACCTCAAATTTGACTGGTGCACCTTGAGATCAACACCTGAACTAGACGGCTTGAATGCGTAGACGGGATAAGAAGCTGACGAAAGCAAGCTGAAGGGAATTAGTAAACCTTTGACGAGTCTGGCATGGCCTTGGCCTCCACACATAAGTATATAAGGAAATATCTTGTGCCCCACGATAAACCCTAATCAAGAAGACTCCTACAAGGAAAGAATTCTGCAAGATATGTGAATTAAAGAAGATCTCTCCCACAAGGAAAGATCCTCTAAGCCAAGGAACGGATGTTAACCCTATGCTACTATAAAAACCCCAAAACCCTCATAAACTAAGGTACGCATAATTTACCCCAGCTCTGGCACTCTAAAGTTGTGAAAATTCTCTAACTTGACCTTCAGAGGGTATTTGGCCGGTACCACTTTGGTACTCTCTACATGGTCTTCTCTTTTTTAGTGTTGTGCAGGTGTTGTCTCGAGCACGTAAGGATTGTGTGACTTACTGACAATTTTCGGTATCATCATTGAGTTTTGTTGTCTAATTCTTTGGCCTCAAAAGGAGGAGGAAGTAGGAAGAGAAAAAAAATTTCTTATCATTTTGTGTCTGTGATGTAAATGTAACCGCCATTACTCTAAACCGCGCTAAAATTGGAATAAGATGACCTTATATTACCTATTGCCTTTTTGAACTATTTTTGAAACGGGTTTTCAACATTCCAAGATTAGATTACGGCAAATATGAGGTACACCACATTTCATTCAAATTCACAACTAGGTTCAAAGAGTTGGTTTCAACTGTGAACTTCATCATTGAAGAACCTTGGGTTGGTTCAACATAGTATATAAAATGTGGGTTGTAGTTTTTTTTTTTTGGAGAAATTGTAGGTTCAAGTTTAGTTTAACAGGTAAAATCTATTGTATTCTATCCACAAAATAAAAAGGTAAAATCTATTGTACTTAAAAAAAAAAAAACTTTTTAGTTTGAGTCCTTCTTAAGGTTTGTTTGAATATCGCTTATTTTGTTGAAACTGAAAACTTATTGCTGAAAGTACTGTAGATAAAGGTAAAAGTTGGTTGAAATAGTATCGTAGGGCTTATGAATAGTACTAAAAAGTGCAGTGGGATCTATAAATAGTAGCAAAAATAAGCTGAATAGTAAAATAATTTTAATTTTTCATTGGTATCCAAATGGAGGCTTAGCCTAATGATGATGAGTAATTGTCATTTCTCAAGGAGTAGATGTTATAGGGTTCAAATCCTATCCTATTCATGGGCAGAGCCTAGGAGATTGAGAGGGAGAAAATGGCCCACCCAAAAAAAAAAAAAAAAGTTTTTAATGGAAATATGTTGAAGTCACAACTTTATGAGTCATCATGATAAATGAGAATATTGTTCCAATAAGCCAACATTTTGGGATTTAAACGCGGTGATGCAATTTGAAGGAACAAGAAAGACGCATAAGATACAGAAGGTAATCAAATAATCAAATCATCTTGATGTTTTTGTTTTCATTTTCAACTAGCACTAGGATTACATAATTATTGTGTCCAAGAGGAAAGACGAATTCTGTTCTTTCAAAATAGAACACCGTAGGCTCTAGCAAATGAAAACATCTAAAAAAATGTAAGATTTGAAGAAAACCTTATGTATCCCACATTTAAATGATAAATGAAAACTCATGTCTTAAGGATTTTATTTGTGAAAGCCGTTATGGTGAATAACAATTTCTAAGTAACTCTTAATCGGAGTAACCCCTTTGGTTAATAAACAGCTTGAAGTTATAAGTTTTAAACTCCTTGATGGAAGGAGGTTATAGATCAAATCTTAATTTAAAAGGGTCCCTAGTCTAGCCTATATATATCCTGTCACCATCAAAAGGAAATATGTAAGGTAAATGCCATAGATTAGAAGACACATTTTATAGATACACCATCATATAGTGAGTTTTCTTTTTCTCTAAACACTTAAACAACTATAGCTGGAGGTATGTTTATGTTTGTTTTGTTTCCGCTGCACTCTAAAATTTATCTTACATTTGATATTAGAGCCATCCTTCAAGCTATGTTGTTTAGTGATTTTAGTTCGAGAAAATTACTATTATTTTCAATTGCCATCTATTTGTACGGTAAAAGTTTGTATGCACTAATTTAATTTTGCGATGAAATTTAAGTTGTGCTGAATGCAAATATAGACCATGTGTACTCTAAATCCTAGGGAACAAGTTTTGTTTTGCATCTTTATTGGTATATGTGTAATGAATTACCATTGAGTTTTGAGATTGGAAGTATGAATTTGAAATCTACAGTATTATTCTCTATATAGAATTGGATAGGTTCAAAGGAAGATATGTTTTATATGATTGTTTTTTCATTACATGTGCGACTGAAGGACTTTGTTTGCTCTAATCTTAAATTGCCAACATATGGTACTTTACAATATGCTAATGTGGACTAGTGGATAATTCGACTAAAATACATCCCAAGGCACTTAAAGTGTTTGTAAATTTGATTTTGATTTTAATTTTGATATTCATCAAGTGCTCATCTAAGTATTTATGTTTGTTTCTTGGATATAAAATCTTAATTATTTGGAAAATAATTTGTTACAATATGGTGGCTCATATGACAAACATGCCTCAATAATTTGTACAATTTTCAATTGCAAATTGCTTTAGAGACTATTTTTATGGATCCAAATATTTGGCATGATAACACAAATGATCCTTAGTTTTTGGAAACCATAACGTTTTATAATAAATTATGGGGATAGATGTGTTGCATGTAAGTTTGCAACTATTTCATAAACTTTATTGTTACATATGAGATTTGGATCATTGAAGTGAGGGATTTATTTAATTTAGCGCATTTTAGGTTCTTTGCACTTATCATGTTGTGAAATATTATTTCATGTCATTTTGGAGTGCATACTATCATGATCAATATTAGGATTGGTTGATCTTTATGATGCTATTTGAAGTAGTGAATATCAAAATGACTTAGGAGTAATCATAGCATCCTAAGCCATGATGATATTCACATCAAGAAATTTCTACAAGACTTCATTAGGAATAAAGGCTTCTAAGTGGCAATTAATTCATGAAGATAATGACTTGGCCCCATAGGGAGGTTATTATTTTTATGATTTAACTAGTCGCGGACCCGCGCATTGCGCGTGATTATTTTTTAAGGTGATCTCATTATTATTATTATTATTTTGTAATTTGAACTAATTTAATGAAAAGTAATTCATTTCATAATCATATTTATCACAAGATAATTTTATATTATTGTAGAATTGTTTTATTTAAAATTTAAAACCTTAATTCTACCATAGTCGATTGACTAATTTTTACCTTTCTAAGTCAATTAAACACATTTTCCATGCTAAATGTAAACCTCCTTTTCCATAAGGGTTGAAATTGTTAGGTTCTAAGGATTAGGATCTAATGTATTTAGAACTTCAATTTGTATGTTGGCAAACCATGATCAAAACAATGTTTAGTCGTGTGTTAGACTTGCTCAAAGTATGGGATTTAATGTAAAGTTGGAATCGAGTTTTTATGCAGAATTACCTTTAACTTTCTGTATGACTCGATCGATCGAAAATTAGGCTCGATCGATCGAAATTCGTGCAGAACTTTTTTCTGTAGAAAATTCCAACTCAGCCCAAGCCCGTTTTAATGTATAGGGTTTTATGTTTTGCCCTAAGTATATAAGGGAAAACCCTAGCCACGTTTTTAGTGTTCAGTTCTATTTTGTTGTGTTTGTGAATCTCATTGTGAGATCTAGAGGTGTTTACCTTCACATACACTTAGGGTTTACAAACTTGAGATTTATGTCAAGAGTTGTGTAGATCAATACAGTTGCAGAATCAATAGAGCACAAAGATATACAAGCAGGTGCGCTTGTGGATTTGCTGAAGAATTCCGGAAAGAAGGAGTCCGTGGATCTCGGAGCTATCATGGGGTCGTGGTAGTAAGTTTCCTACACTTGGGTAGCAATAAGATGTTAGTGGTCTAAGTCTTGTTGTGTAAACTTCGATTCTTTCATAGTGGATTCAGTTTACCTTGAGGATAGCTAGGTCAAATCCTCCCCAGGTTTTTACCGGTGTGGTTTCCTGGGTCATCATATCTTTGTGTTATTTTTTTTCGGCTGCTTTGTTATTTTTGCTTATTTGTGTTAACCTAGTTTTAATTAAATTACCTAAGTTAATCACTTGGCTAATTCACTAGGTTAATCTGTTGGGTTTAAGGGGTCTAAACGAACTGACAGAAATAATGTGGATAGTATTTTTTTCTATGGAAGTTAAAAAAAAAATTAAAATTCACCTTGTCTTGATGTTTTCTAAAAATTAAATTTGGCAATTTTCTTTCAATAATTGTGAAAATTCCAAGCAATAATTCAGAAGGTAATTCAAGTTATATGTTTAGGCTTTGATTGTGTAATTGTATGATTGACTTGGGTTTGTAATTTATAAGTTGAATATGGTGGTGTATATCTAAAAGAGCCTAACTCTGCAGTTTATGTAATTAAATATAGTGTTGTGTGTGATTTATAGAGTAGTGACGGTTGTAGTAATTCAAAATTGGTTTTTCATTGTCTTTTAAATTAAAAAAAATCTTACATATACTTTTTTGTTTTCAAAAAAACCTTTACATATTTTTTTAACGTGAATCTTTACATATACCTTAATAAGTAAACTCCATACATTTCATTTTCTTAGATGCATAAAAAAAGACATTTATTCTATAATAATAGTGGCTAATTAGTTTTTTCATGATCTTAGTTATAATGTTTCTTACTATTATCATATTTTACTGACTGGTGATTTTCATAATAGAGGCATTAAATGAGAGTTAAATTCTTCGAACCTTTCATTAGATTTTAAAAGTCGTGATGCGTGAAGAATATAAGCATTTAAGGATTTTTTTTATATATTTTATTATTTATAAATAATGTTAAATAAAATGTCAAAAAAAGGATTTTGAAAATTTTCATCTTTATTTCTTTTATATTTCTATTATTACCGAAGAACATCTTCCTTTTAGTTATGATAATATATATGATTTTCTATATTAAAGTTTGATTAGTTTCAAGTTTAAATTTTGTATGATTGTAATTAATTGTTGATTATATGATTTAACTAAGTGAATTTAACGATTTATTTATTTGCAATGTAAAGTTTTTAATAACATTCATAAGTTCATCTTTAATTAATTTTTTACTCTTTTAGCCGTCAACGTCTTTGTTTTCCAATTAAAGGTTATTGTTTTTCAAATTTGATGATAATTCTAATGTATTAAATATGCATATTGTAACATTTATTTTTATTTTTATTTATTTGCATTGTAAAGTTTTTAATAACATTCGTTAGTTCATCTTTAATTAATTTTTTACTCCTTTAGCCGTCAGCCCCTTTGTTTTCCAATTAACGGTTACTAATTAATTTATTTAATTGACATTTGATTTCTTTCACTAATCTCTTTCTCTCTCTCTCTTCATTAATATCCTATTGTTTCCCAAATTTGATGATAATTCTAATGTACTAAATATGCTTATTGTAACATTTATTTTTGTTTTTATTTTATTCTATTTTGCTGCCATGAAGTTAGTATATCCATAACTATTAGTTTATTTTACGATATGTTTGGTTTGATATTATTATTATTATTATTATTATTATTATTATTATTATTATTATTATTATTATTATTATTTATTGTTTCTAAAATAGCATGTGTTTTGAATTCTCTTTTTCTATTGATGCATTGTAACGTTTTATGGGACCACGTTATAAGAAAATTTTTTATTCTATTTTTTTTAATTTAGTGTTTCTAAATTGATATTTGTTTTTTATTTCATTTTTCCATTGATGCATTGTAACATTTCATAGGAAGACTTTATAAGAACAATTTTTATTTAATGAATTTAAAAAAAAATACTATATGCTTAATTTAAAAAAAAATGAGACAGAATATAAATAATTATGATATGGAGGATGTTGCTAAAGTTAAATGTTGAATAAAATAAGATAAGAAGAAAAATAGTAAAAATGAAATGTATAGCAATAAACACCATATAATTTTAGTTATGCTATGTAATAAAATAATATTATATTTTTATGCACTATCTTTATAATGGAATAATATAACATTTAAAAATCAATGAGAAAAAAAAAAAAAAAAACAACATAAAACACAAAACTAAATTGTATCAAGTTGGATTATCAGTCAATTCCAATTTTAGCAAACTGACTGACTTCTAGTAGTCTAAAGTTGATTTCTATGATGCATTTGGTGGAGTTTTCAATATTGCATCAGTATGTTTTGATGGTCAACTTATTACACTAAAATAAAAAATATATATACCAAAAACTAAAGAAAAAATATATATATATATATAGAGAGAGAGAGAAAGAGAGAGAGAGAGAGAGAGAGGCTTTTGTGTGTGGAAAAATAGAAATTATGTATGTAATAAGAGAGGGAATGACAATTTTATAGTATGAGAATAAGAATAAGAAGAATCAAATATAAAAGAAGATAAAAAGATAGAATAATAGTAATATTGAGAGTAGTGGGGATATGAAAAGTTAGAATGGAATGAGAAAGGTTAAAGATAGTTAAGGTAGAGAGTAGTGGGGATGTGAAAAGTTAAAATGAAATTGAAAATTTAATAATAAATAAGAATATTTAATAATAAGATAAATTAAATATGATATTTTGATTGTAATATAATAGTTTTTAATTCACTTTAAATGTTTAAAAATTGTATAAAAAATTGGAAAAAATTGATAATGACATGGCTGCTGACGTGGCTTAACGTGAGCGTAGCAACATTAAATGCTACGCTTTAGCTTTTAGTAATATATAGATATAGATTGGAATAAAATGTTGAATGTAGCATCAAGATGAGATTTTTCCTAGGCCCATAGGTATGGAAAATTTGATTCTTAGTGTTTGTATTTACTAGTTTTATGAATAAAATTTTATAGTAAATTCATGCATGATGCGCCTTTGCCTATAGGAAGGTCGAATTTACTAATAAATTGACATTGGTTAATTTAGAATTAAAGTTTAAGTTTCATAGCATTAAAGTTTATTTTCTTTGGGTTTGTGGATTTATGTTTTGGTACTCATGTGGATGAATCACCCATCTCATTGAATAAATATGTTGAAATGAGAAATTAAGAGGGTGGGAGTAATCTAATTGCTCAAGAGTAAAAACTTGAGAATTTATTCCTTTAAGGTAAAGGTTTTGTGAAAGCTATTTATATTAGTTTACAAGATCCATTAAGTTTTGGCTCCCAATAAAAGTTATACTTTGCAAAAGTTAGGCATATAGGTATCCCACTAACGGTATATAAAGGTTCACCAACTTTGTTGTGCCATTTGGTTTTACTGGGCACATTTACAATCGGTGTATATACCTTAAAATCAGTGGGATTAAATGCAGTGTTTTTATGTCTAAATATGAACGACATACTATTTCGAAGTAGTGATTTGATTATGTCATGTAAGATATCCTATTTGCTATGAAGCTATAAGACACGCATTATGGATAGGTCTTAAGGTAGTCGATTTTATGATGAGACCTTTAAAGATTTTTTAAAAATAACTCGGCTATAATTTTCTTCTCTAAGGACAATGATTGTGAAAGCCGAAATAAACATATTGACATAAAGTAACTTAGTCTAAGAGAGAATTTTTCCATTTAGTTAAAATCATTGAGCTAATATTTGTTAATTTCATAACTAAAGGTTTGTCGGCAAAGCAGTATAAAAGTCTTTTGGACATATGGAACTTGTTAACTCATTTGGTGCTTAATTTCTCTTTAATTATTCTATGTTTTGGACACATATTTGGTTATTTTTGGAGAAGAAATATATGATTTTTATTTTGTGCACATAAAGTATGTGTATTAAGTTAGATATATAAGGATGATATATCCGTGGGGATGTATAAAAGAAGACCCGAATGGCTAATAGGTAGTCCATTCATAAAGAATTAATGGCTCATAAAGTAATCATGTAAGGATTACCATACAAAATAATACATGGAAGGAAGTACTCATTATAATCAAGGGTATTACCGCCATGATTCATGTATTGGATTCTTTATTTAAGTGAGAGTATTTCACAACTAGTTAACATGAGTAATATTGTGGCCATATTAAAGTTTATATCATTTATCAAGTAATTTAAATGTCAAGTAGGCCAAGTGGGAGAATGTAAGATTTGAAGAAAACCTTACGTGGTTCACATTTAAATGATAAATGAAAACTTTTATTTGTGAAAGACGTTATGGTGAATAACAATTTCTAAGTAACTCTTAATTGGTGTAACCGCTTTGGTTAATAAACAGCTTGAAGTTACAAGTTATAAACTCCTTGACAGAAGGAGGTTATGGATCAAATCTTAATTTAAAAGGGTCCTTGGTCAAGCATATATATATAGCCTGTCACCATCAAAAGGAAATATGTAAGGTAAAGGCTATAGACTAGAAGACACCTTTTATAGATACACCATCGTATAGTATGTTTTCTTTTTCTCTAAACACTTAAACAACTATAGTTGGAGGTATGTTTATGTTTTTTTTGTTTTCGGTGCATTCTAAAATTTATCTTACAAAAAAATGGACCTATTTTTTATTTATTTTTTATTTCTAACTAGCAAGATTCACAGCAATAGGACTCCTGACTGAGTGCTTGCCGTCTGACCAAATCATATCTCCAAATACATAGCCAGCTCTAGTGCCTAATTTGGCAAAATTGGGCGTAATAATAACCTGGAAGGTCTTCTTTCACCAGTTGTCTTGAACTCCAAAACACTAGGTTTGACAGTGACGAAAACTGCAAAGGGTTGCCTGACACGCACTTTGTATGTGCCTGGAGAACCAACGTTAGTTACTGTTCTAGTAAGAGTAACCTTGCGTGCTTGGATGTTAGGAACTGCGATTGAAGGGTAGTTGAAGTCCTCTAGACTGTAAGTATCGGGACATGAATAAGGCTTCTGAGAAAATAATCGGATCAAGGTATCATTGTAGCCACGAGCACATAAGAAGTTCAAGTAATCTTCAGTGGTAGCGTCATAAACGAGTCCAGGGTCCATTGCATGGTTTGGGTTCACATGTCCTGAACCATAGGCCAATGGTGTTGCTTTGGCAGTGGATGAGTCCAGAGTTGACTTCCTGGTGTTATCTCGGGTTTTTGCTGGAATTGAAAATGGAAATGGAAAGATTAGAGGTAGTGAACAAGAATGTGTGACACTTCTCTGACTTCACAGCATGAAGGATTTGCAATATGAACTTAAAGAGAATGTTTACCTGTAGTCATGATTGCAGATTTGATAGCTGATGGACTCCAGTGAGGGTACTGTGTTTTGAGGAGGCCAACAATGCCAGCAACATGAGGACATGACATGGAAGTGCCAGAGAGTATAGAGTAAGGAAACCGGCGTTTGTCATTATCTAATCCAGTGGGACTTACTGCTTCGGTGCAAGCAGCAAGTATGCTCACACCTGGTGCAGTGATATCAGGCTGCAATTAATACAAAAAGTTAAGCACATAAGAGAATCTGCACATGATGTATACTTGAAAATAATGCCAAAAAAAAAAAAAAAAGAAAAAAAAAAAGAAGAATGTTGAAGATTGAATTGCTTAGCAGACCTTGAGAATTGTTGTTTCAGTGGTACTGGGTCCCCTAGACGAGAATGCAGCCATAAATGGTGCTGGCCTCACTCCTAATAGTGTCTTTACATCAGTAATGGAAGCAGTGGGGTTCCTATTACAAAGAAATATCCATTCATAACAATTATAACTTGTTAGAAAATAATCTTGTGTCTAACTAGTTCAAAAATGACTGTGAGAAGTGAAAAGGATAAGTACTTGGTTCTGTTAAGGTAAGCAAATATGATTTCACCATCAGTGTAGTTAATATGTGAAGCAGGTAGCACATGAGGATCAGCTGAAAGATCATTCCCATCAGTCACATTATTAGCCAATATCATACCTACAGCACCTGCCCTAAGACACTCAGTGCCCTTCGCAATTCTTGCATTCTCCCCTCGTAAACACAACACAATCTTGCCTTTCACCTTTATGGGATCAAGACTTCCAGCAAAACAAAGCAGGCTACCAAAAAAGATAGGGAAAAAAAAAAAAAAAACTCAGTTTTATATGGTAGAGAATTCAAGAAAGGTAATCATATAATTTGATATTACAAAATTATATTTGCGTTAGATTGAGGACATGGAGTGGTTGTGCTTACGCTAATGTGGTGGATGAGTTTGCATTATTACCATTTGCAGCACTGATCAATGGATAGAACTTTCCACCTGGTATGCCTGAAGCTGAAAGACTTATTCCCTAACAATGAAAATTAGGAATGTCACTACAATTGTTTTTCATGTCATGAATAAAGATAACTTGTATATTTCTTGTCAAAAGTTGCATTTGGAAGAATTTTAAAAAATTCCTGGTCTTTCCAGAACTAGTTTATCAATAATGCTCTCTTCAATATGCATTATGTGGAAAAAAAAAATGGGAGGAATGAACTCCCACCTTATCCAACTGCAATGCCAAAGGCAAAGCACCTTAGTATTAAGAATCATCTAATTGTTGCAGATTCAATGTAAGGGCATAGCTGAATAAGCAAACAGCTCAGAACTTGGCTAGCCACAACTCACTTTCGTGCTATATGCATACTGAAATTAATCCCGCAAATATTTTTATACATGGACTGTGAAAAATAAGATACACAATACCTCGATTTGCTTCTTGTTGCCAAGAGAAACATAGTTAACGAGATTCCTGTCTGTTGTGCTAGCCCCAACTGTGAAAATCCATGGAGCCACATTTGTTAGTCTCCAGAGTTGGTCCAGCATTGCCAGCTGAGCAAACCACAGCAATATTATTCTTAACAGCATGGAAGGAACTTATTGATATCCCATCCCTGAAAAATTCAGTGCCGCCAGTGCCACCAATAGACATTGAGAGCACATCAACACCATCACTTATTGCAGCATCAACGGCAGCCATGATATCTGCATCATAGCACCCACCAGCGAACTCGGTTTCTGGCCAGCAGACCTTGTAGGCAGCAACACGGGCTCTTGGTGATCCACCTGATGCAGTGCCATTGGCAATGTTAAGAATACTAGTGTGGGGTACAAAGTTTCCACCAGCGGTAGATAAGGTATGGGTGCCATGGCCCTCCAGATCACGAGCAGAGTTAAGGGATTCGTTAAGAGGAGTTCCTAATGCTGCAGCATAACCTTTGTTGAAGTACCGAACTCCAATCAACTTCCTGCATACATAACAATTAAAAACGGTGAAGCCGGGCCATATTCAAATATAAACGTACGAGAATAGAGAGCATATAAGGAAGCCTTTCTTAGTAGAAACACAAGCAAATACCAGATTGACTTAAGAAGAATGACTAGTGGGTGATTTCTATCTAATCATATTACATTAGAAGCAATTCCATGTGGTTCTTTGCTTTGAAAATTTACTTAAGCATTTAAGACATGATAATTCCCATGAAGCTAAATTAGCACACTTGTTTTCAAGTGTGACAATGAACCACCTTTGTTCTTTCAATAGCTTTTCAAAATTTATGAACTCAATTCTGTTATCAAAATCGGAACTCTGTCTCTTTTCGGTTATCAACATAAACTTCTTGATAGTTTTCATAAAATCTTTCAATATGAACTCATTAAGGCAATTCACACAATCGGATGAGGTATTTGTTAGAGAAAATTGGCATGAGTGGAGGGAAGACCTGTTGCACCGAACTCCATCTTTATAGCCAGGTTGACAGATGCCACGCCATTTGGCTGGGATGGGACCATACCCCTTATCTTGGAAGCTCTTTGATTCCGGCCAAGCAGCTAGCACAATCCCATTGAAAAAAGAGGGCACACCATAAAATGTCAAAACAAAATAGCAATTAACATAGGAAAATTTGCACAAATATTTTTTATATATACATGTGAACATATTGCATATATGGTTAATTGAGATTTATTTCTTTGGTGACTCTAACACGTGCAAATTTTTAATGATAACAAATATCAAGTTGCAAAGATAAGAATAAGTCAATGTGGATGACCTAAGCAATGTAGGAATTAATAGAGAGAGAGAGTTACAACCATAATACAAAAGGTATATTTATTATATATATATATATATATATATGGTACTATGGGTTGTCAAAAAACAAACATGCCATAATCTCTAATATACATTATTTTGTAACGTGAGATCAGCACAGTACAATCTGAAAAATATAAAATTGGGTTGGTCAAATCAACTAAGAAACGTCATACGTTGGTTTGAAGTATATCAAAATTGACCTTATAATTGATCTAATAAAAAAAAGAGTTTCGAGTCAGATATGTTCATGTCAAAGCAGTAATACAAAGCATATGGTTTTCATCATAGCCAACTTTAAGGGCTTGTACAAAGAAGTTAGTTGGGCTAGAAACATGCAAGCACCATTTTCATATTTCTTCACACTTTGTGAAAGGAAAAAGCAATCCATCTTGAAGTAAAAGAGAATATAAGACTCACCGGTGTCAAGGGTTCCGATGACTACATCTTCACCATACCTCCCCACTTTCCATGCTGATGAATCAGGAATTTGTCCATCTTTAGTAAGCCCAAGAAATTCTCATGACCGGGTTGTGTGCAGTTTTCTTGGTAGGTTTGGGAAGACTGATATTACTTTTGGATCCTCTGCAAGTGAAAACACAGCCATTGTCAGATATGGTCCCAACTGCATAAATTTAGCTTGCAGCAGGGACAGAAACAGAGGAAAACAGAGCCATCAATATAAAAATCCAGAGAACTGAATTAGATTGTATTCCTCACTTGCAATCTCTGCTGCTTCTTTCTCATCAAGCATTGCAGCAAAACCATTGATATGTCTTGTATAAGAGTAAATGATAGCATCCTTAGCCTTCACAGTACTGTGCAAGAAATTTATAAATAACAAAGTTGTCATTTTTATTCAACATTGACCAAAAAGAAAAAAGAAAGAGGAACATAAGTTATACAGGCCACCTGTTATCAAATTTTATACCTTCCTACGAATGATCCAAGCAAGTCTAAATGAGAATTCGTCACACTGTCAAGTTCTTGCAATGAAGCATGAAATAGATGCGATTGTGCTCCCATGTACACAACATAAGACTGCACCGAGATGTAAAAATTAAGGCCATTGATGAAACAGTTATAGAAGTCTATCAAATACCCAGATCAATACCGGTAATGACATACATTTAGAACTTGAAATTTTATTCACATGCATAAAATATCAAAACCTTTTCATGAAAGCAAAAAACATAGAACTTTGACTGACAACATTGATCAGAAACCAAAATGTTGTTACCTTTTTAGCGCCATTGGTTGTGGTATGTGTTAGGTTCTAAGAATTAGGAATTAATGTATTAGAACTTCAATTTGTAATGTTGGCAAACCATGATTAAAACATTCTTTAAGTTGTGTGTTAGACTTGCTCAAAGTATGGCTCTTCATGTAAAGTTGGAATCGAGTTTTATGCAGAATTCACTGTGCACTTTCTGCCTGACTCGATCGATCGAAAATTAGACTCGATCGATCGAAAGTCGTGCAGATTGTTTTTCTGCAGAATTTTTCAACTCAGCCCTAGTCCATTTAATTTATAGGGTTTTATGTTTTGCCCTAAGTATATAAGGGAAAACCCTAGCCACGTTTTTAGAGTTCTGTTTTGCTGTGTTTGTGAATCTCATTGTGAGATCTAGAGGTGTTTACATTCACATACACTTAGGGTTTACAAATTCAAGACTTATGTTTAGAGCTTGGTAAATCATACAGTTGCAGAATCAAAGATCTTCAAGAAATACAAGCAGGTGCGCTTGTGGATTGCTGAAGAATTCAAGAAAGAAGGAGTCCGTGGATCTCGGAGCTGTCACGTGGTCGTGGTAGTAAGTTTCCTACACTTGGGTAGCAATAGGATGTTAGTGGTCTAAGTCTTATTGTGTAAACTTCAATTCTTTCATAGTGAATTCGATTTTATCTTGAGGATAGCTAGGTTAAATCCTCCCCAGGTTTTTTACTAGTTTGGTTTTCCTGAGTCATTAGATCTTTGTGTTCTTTAATTTCCGCTGCTTTACTGTTTTTGATTATTTGTGTTAACCTAGTTCTACTTAAATTACCTAAGTTAATCACTTGGCTAATTCTCTAGGTTAATCTGTTTGGGTTTAAGGGGTCTAAACGAACTTACAAGTGGTATCAGAGCGGATAGCTTTTGTGTTAGATCTTTTGATCTAAGAGCTGATCCTTGATCCATGTTATCATGGATAATTTGAAGTGTCTTACTGTTTTTGATTGTGATGATTTGAATAAGAAGGATACTGTTGTTTCTGTTGATCTTTTTGATGCCTGTGAAACTCTTCGTAAGGAATTAATGAAAACTATGAGAATTGCTAAGAAATTCAAGGAAGAGTTAAAATTGGCTAATCTTGAAAAAGGGGAATTGATTATTAGATTAGATGAATCTAATAAAAAGAATGAATTTTTGAGAAATTAAATTTCCTCTTAAGATGAGAAGATGAAAAGCTTGGAACAAGAGTTAGTTGAATCTAAGGTTAAAATTAAAAATTTGACTAATACCAAGCCTGCTGTTGTTAACAGAAGTGTTTCTGTTTCTCTTAAGCCTAAAGCTGAAAAAGTTTATATTCCTCTTTTCAAGAGGAATAATAAAGAAAAGGCTTATTTTGCTACGTTAAATAAAGGTAAAAGTTCTGATGTAGACGCTGAAGTTTCTACACCCAAGTCTAAACCTACTGTTAGAGAGCATAAGAAATCTGTTTTTGTGCCTACCTGTCACCTTTGTGGTGTTGTTGGTCATATTAGACCAAATTGTTCTTTGTTGAGGCAAAAACCAAAATCTGAGACTAGATTTGCTGTTAGGAATACTGATGTTCCTAAGTTTGTTCCTGTTTGTCACTTTTGTGGTGTCTTTGGTCACATTCGTCCTAATTGTCATAAATTGAAATTTAAGCATTCTGTGTTTCAATCTAGGATATGTGATGATATTTCTCCTGCCATAAGTCCAAATAAATTGTTTCATATGCTTTTGAAAAATTTAAGCTTGTTGGCTTGTGAAAGGAAATTGCAGGATTTTAGTCTTTCTCAGAAGATTGGTGTAATCCCTCAAATACACTCTGCTTCACATGGATTTTCACCTACAAAGCCGAAGACTCGTGCTATATGGGTGAGAAAAGATTCTCTAAGGTAAGTGTCGCTGACTTGTTCCTGATTTAATTCTTTCAAGTATTTGTGGACATGTTTTGTTTCTGTTTTTGGTTGTTTTGTTTTTTTTAGGTTGTTTTTTTTTGTTATTTTTCTTGAGGATTACATGAATTATGATATATTTCTCTTGATTTAGAACATGCTTGACATTGTGGAGAAACTTGAATAGCATGTGTTCTATAAGTCTTAAGTTATTTTTTGATTTTGTTTGAGTATGTACTAGTGTGTACATGTACTCATGGGTTAATTAAGAAATTGATATTTCTTGTTTGTGTACCCTCTATAGCTTAGTTAAGCACTGTCATGCATTGCATTTGCATTTTTTTTTAATTATTTAGCATAAAGTGTGCTTTTT